>JAQMCW010000018.1:11999509-12015894 GCA_030068335.1 Chrysichthys cranchii
CCCCCCCCCCCCCCCCCCCCCCCCCCCCCCCCCCCCCCCCCCCCCCCCCCCCCCCCCCGCGGGGGCAGAGTTAGTTTTTGTCATTGGATGCGTCATCTTTCTTACATTTCTAAAGGATGGCTTAGGCTGTTGAAAACAGTTGCCTTAAACGCCTTGATCTCTTTTTATACTGTCCTTGAGCTCTATGAAAAGTTTGCCATGTTCACTGTAGGCCTTGCGATAGCTGTTTTCTTGATTCTTGGCTATTAACATGAGTTGTGAATTTGAGGCTGTCCGCTTGAAGTTTACTGACCGTTTTTTTCTCTTCCAAAATACTTTAAACAGTGACGCCTTCATAAGGCACGTTCAAATAAAACTAGAGCTTGTACATTTTGTCCCTTCATTTTTCCCCCAAATTTGGTCACCTGCCAATTCCCATCCATCAGCCTGTTCTCCCCTAACACATAACAGCTACCATCCAGGGAGGGTGAAGGCTAACACATGCTTCCTTCAGGTCAGCCAACACATAAAGTCAGCCAAATTGCTGCTCATGCTGCATCACAGGGAAGCGTAACACACCCCGAGTGATGGGTTAGCTTTCCAAATACATCTCGCAGACATCCACGAGTGGCTAGTGTCACTGTGAAAGACTCTGTGATTCCTGACCCCGTGCTTCCTTTGCTCCTAGCGTCGGATGGTGTGGTGGTGGTGGTGGTGGTGGTGTTTTTAGGACACACAACAACAGGAGCCCAGGTATTAAACCTTTGGGCTTTTTCATAAAGATATCCTCCAAAGTGATCTCACTGAGCCTCAGAAATGATTGAAATACTATTGAGAAATATATGAAATTTTGTGCAATTAATTAGTGAAATTTTTCTCTTTTTTTTTCAACCAGAAACAAACATGCAAATTGTTATAATCAGGAGTGGCATTAGAACCCTACGTTAATACACATGCGGTAAATATACTTCACTGTCTGATATTAAGTTAGACCCCAAACATGGTTTAATGGAAAACACTTCTCATCCACAGAGGACCAGAGCAGTACTTAGCGTTTTTTTTTCCAGTGCCAACGTGACGACTTTCACTCCTCAGCTAATTACGAAGCCTTTCATGCAGTGTTGAACATATGTTAGGGGATGTAAAACTTTGTAGTTGGAAATTTCAAGTGACATTCTGAGACCTTTATAATTCCATAGCCCCGAAAGGTGAACTTACAGTGGGTTTAATGTACTGACACGACTTGATGCGACTCTGAAGCCCTCTGAGAGGCAGCGAGGGCTGTAGTGAGTGTTGGATTTGGCAATTACACGAAGCACTCGGCTGGCCGGAATCCCTGTGAGACTCCGAGCGCGATGGAACTATGCCGAGTGACTCAACTTTTAAGTGTGTGCCAAAGCCCACAAACAGCAGCTTTATCGTTCATTGGCTCTCCGTCCTATTGAATACAAATAACTAGATTTGAAGGGCTCTGATCTATACACTCAGGAAATTTATTATTTATTTTGTTTGAACAAAATGCCCTTTGTTCTGCTAAGTTCCCAATTAGTCTGCTTTACTGTTTTGGTGAATGTGAAAACCTGGTTTTAAGTTTTATAAGACGTGCGAGCGTGATCTGCTTTGTACAGTATTGAGGTCTTTAAGTGTAGGATTTGGTTCCTTGTCTAAAGTTAAATTGCAATATTGGTGTTATTAATTATAAGTTTTCCTGCAGTTTCCCAGTGCAATTAGGTCCCAGTTAAATCCCATGACAGTGAAGCCACCGGGCATAAATTGACTCTTGCAAAAGTCTAAATGAGCCCAGGACAATGCAATAGAAAAAGTGAACTAAGAGAACGAATGTTGGATAAACACGAGGAAATGCACTGGGTGTGTTCCACTGATTTGCAGACAATGAGCATCCTGAAGCAGACGTAGGTTTAAAATAAAACGAACACCCTTTGCTTTACAGGTCACTGCAATTGCATAGGAAATGTATATAAAATTAGCTTCTGCTTTTGACAAATGTTTGATATTTTTTTTAAACACAAGGCTTGGATGCATATAAGTGCCATTGGGTATGGCTCTGATTGTACAGATGAGTTTTGTGGTCCTTTTCTACTTACCATAATGGCTCCATCAGGTGCTAAGAAGCTGTGTGTAATTCATCAGTAGGCCAGTTCCATCTGCTCACCCATACCAAGAGATGCGTGCAATACAAACAGAGTATTTAGTGTAGAACAATGGATCTTTTAGCTCCCATTTTACCCCCAATTCAGTGTTACCTGCTGTTCAGCTGGTGCAGCAGATATATCCTCCTTTTATGTAATCAGAAGGTCGCACATTATCTACCCAGTTTTAATTTATTCTAGGAGAAATGACAGTCTGTGCGGGCAAGCGCGAAGCACGCAGATACACACATTATGCATAGGCTTTCTGCAGGTCTTTCAAAAATGTGTCCATGCATTGGCTTGTCTGCTTAAACGACTCGGTAGATTTGTGTTTTCTTATGCAAAATCAACCACTGTTTGATGCTATTCCTAGCTCAGAGCAAAGCTTTTAAGTGAGAATATTTAGTCCTAGACACTGATACTATTATATCAACAGAATGTCACAGATTTTTCAGGGTGCATATATGTTGTAATTACACCCCTCCACCACTTTCTCATCTCGTGTGTTATTCTCCTCTGCTCTCTGTAGGTGTGTGGTAGACTGATTCCTGTAGAGTGAGGTGGTGGGGTGCTCATGGCTGCCCTATGGGGCCTGGGCTGGCTGGGTGTGAGCCTCACCCTGTTGGCCCTTGCCCCGGTGTGCCAGAGCTGCCCGCCACGCTGCGACTGTGTGGCTCAGCTCCGCTCCGTGTCCTGCCAGCGAAAGCGTCTCTCGGGTGTACCTGAGGGCATCCCTACAGAAACCCGGCTGCTGGACCTCAGTCGGAACCGGCTACGCTGGGTGTCACCAGGTGATCTGGCACCATACCCACGGCTGGAAGAAGTGGACCTGAGCGAGAACCTCATCTCCACTCTGGAGCCCAATGCCTTCGCCAGTCTTCAGGCACTCCGAACACTGCATCTTCGTGGAAATCAGCTGAAGCTGGTGCCTATGGGCGCTTTTGCTCGCCTGTCGAACCTCACTACCCTGGACCTGAGTGAAAACAAGATTGTCATCCTTTTGGATTATACTTTTCAGGATCTGCACAGTCTCAAACACCTAGAGGTTAGAATGATAAATCTGATGGCTCGACAATAGAGTGGATGAATTGTTCATGATATTTTGATATAAATGTGTACCTAATCCAAAATTTCTTTTTTTTTCTTTTTTTTTCCCGACTTTCTAGGTTGGTGACAATGACTTGGTCTACATATCCCATAAAGCTTTCTCAGGATTGCTGGGTCTGGAAGACTTAACTATAGAAAGATGCAACCTGACTTCAATCTCTGGCCAAACCCTATCCTACCTGCGCAACCTGGTCACCCTTCGATTGCGCCATCTCAGCATCTCTACCATTGAAGACCAAAACTTCCGCAAGATGTCCGCCTTGCGAGGGCTAGAGATAGACAATTGGCAATATTTGGAATACATCTCCCCCCTTAGTTTCCAGGGTCTAAATTTAACCTGGCTGTCCATCACTAACACCAACATCACTGCAGTCCCTTCTGCTTCGTTCCGCAACCTTGTTTACCTGACATCCCTTAACCTCTCCTACAACCCTATATCTGTCCTGGAACCCTGGGCATTCAAAGATCTTATACGGCTGAAGGAGCTCCACATGGTCAGCACTAACCTACAAACTGTGGAGCCTCATGCCCTGGGTGGTCTAAGGCAGATTCGGGTGTTGAACCTGTCCAACAATGAGCTGGTCACCCTGGAGGAGGGCTCCTTTCATTCCGTCAACAGCCTTGAAACTTTACGAGTAGACGGAAATCCGCTTTCTTGCGACTGCAGGCTTCTCTGGATTCTGCAACGCAGACGCACTCTGAACTTTGATGGGAAAATGCCTATATGCGCGGCTCCACCTGAGGTGCAGGGTAATATTCTGAGCAGCTTTCCAGATTCTGCATTATTTGACTACTTCACTTGCCAGAAGCCGAAGATTCGCAACCGGAAGCTTCAACAAGTGACGGTGCGTGAGGGTCAGCTGGTGTCCTTCCTGTGTCGTGCTGATGGTGAACCAGCACCTGCCATCATCTGGATCTCTCCTCAGCGCCGAAAGATAACCTCGAAAAGCAGCAGCAGGATTACGGTCTTACCAAGTGGAACCTTGGAGATTCGATATGCCCAGGTGACTGACAGTGGCACGTACATCTGCATCGCCAGCAATGCAGGTGGCAACGACACCTACTTTGCCACACTGACCGTAAAAGGGCAACCGGTGGATCACGCTCTGTTTGCCAACCGTTCTCTGTACGCGGTCGACTTTAATGACACTGGTCTGAACAGCACACGTGTCTTCCTTAAGTTCACACTTGACCTCACCACAATCCTGGTGTCTACAGCCATGGGTTGCATCACCTTCCTGGGTGTAGTACTCTTCTGTTTCCTGCTGTTGTTCGTGTGGAGCCGCGGAAGGGGTCAACGCAAGAACAACTTCACAGTAGAGTACTCATTCAGGAAGACAGAGGGGCCCACTACCAGTTCAACCTCTGGAGGGACCCGCAAGTTCAACATGAAAATGATATGAAACAACGCAGCCAGGGGCCCCCTGGGGGAGGCATAAACACCCAACATAAACGCACAGCTCTGACTCGCAGTAATATCAGAAGACGATTTAGGGACTAATACCGTTAAACTTACCTTGATCTCACTGCCTTTGAAAAAGGTGTCAAGATTTCAATAAAGTCCCTGCGATTTGATAAATTTCTAATAATAAGTTTCCTTTACCAAACCCGTATTTGCTTGCATGCTCGTTTGGCATTGTTTAAACATATTATTACTATTGCTAATGAATTTGTTATACAAAATCTAACCACCAACCAAGGTTACAATAAAAATCCAATCATTTTAATACACAGTATACTGGGTGTAAGAAAATGACACGCAAATTCATAATTTAGAAAATACTGAGTGCACAAATAACGTTTGGCATGTTTTTTTTTTTTAAACAAACACCCGCCATGGTATGGTTCAAAAAGCAATCGGCCAGTCAAATGGCTGAATCATACGTTTCTGCTCTACAAGCTTGGCTTTTTGTCATGTCTGCGATTCGGTGCTGTGTAGGTTGGGACAAGCACACTGGCCGCAACACTGTGAGTGCACTGCTGCTACTGCAATACTGGTATTCATTTAGCAGCATTGTACTATAGTGGATATAAGCTAACGTGCAGCCAGGACCTCAGGGTCTGGTTAGGAAGTCAAACCTTGGGTACTGGCTGCACCATTAGTGGATGTGTCGTGCTTATACCAGGCTGGTGGAGAGCTGATATAGGTCGTTCTCTCATATCCTCTCCACCGCCAGCCCTAGGCATGCACCGACGACCCATAAGCCTTGATGGGGGGAGGCTGCGGGTGTCAGGTCCGTTTGATGTCAGACACTTGCTGTATGAACATGTCTACAAATGTACACTTAAGCCATTACCAAGCAACACCTGCACAATCCAGTTATAGCTTTATTTGTTTACAATGCATAGTACTATGCAGGGGAAGATGTGAGACATACACAAGCTTTCTTCTTCAACACACGTGAGTTTTCTTGTGTTTGCATTTCAGGGAATGGTTAAAATAATATAACCAGAGCTTGTTTTATTTTTCTATTAAGCTTCTGTATCGACCATTGTTTTTAGGTCCTTAATTAGGGAATATGTTAATCGAGAGGAATGTTGCGTTCGTGGTTATTGCCTTAGCTTTACCATGCATGTTCGTTAAATTATGCTAATTACTGCGTGGTTTTATTTTGCAGGTGCTGGCAGTAATAGCTCCAAGTGCAATAAGAGAGAAAAATCCGGTTTACTGCCATTTGCTTTCGAGACTTTTTATGGGATTAATAATGTAACATAGGCATGAGTCTTTTCCCAGTTATGCTATAGTTGGCACACTGGAAAATTCAAATCGACAAAACATGATATAATTGTCATTTAATATTGTTTGTTGATGGTGTGCCGACATTTCAGATCAATTTATATACCATCACGTCAGTTGAACACATATAACACACATACAGTACATATATATATGAACGGGTGCTTGGTGATGCTGTGATCATCATCTTCATCATCATCATCCTCCTTCTCTTTCTCTGACTTGTTTCTTGGCGGCCAGTGTGCGAAAGTCTCTGCTTCTCCTGCCCAGTCTTCATCCCCCCATTAATCCCCATTCCCGCACCCTGACTGGGTCTCAATGAGAGAGGGGTCCCTGGCTGGAGACCATGGATGTAAATGAAAATCATGACACCCATCTAACCCATGTGTATTTGACTGTAGAAGGTATTTCTCCTTTTATGTGTTTAGTTTGTATGTGTTTTGTACTTATTCTTTTCATTATTAATGTTGTTAAATTTGCTGGTTGTTCTACAAGATGTTAATGTTGATGATCTGAAGGGTGATCTGTTCTCAATACTACCCTGTTTGGTTTGGGAAGAGGTAAGAAGGTAAAATATGAGAGAAAATCAAGGCTCCAGGGTCTTTGGTTCACTCCTGAGCTTGTGTCTCTGTGGAGTTCTCCACATCTCCATGCGAGTTCCGTCCAGATTCACTGATTCCTCCCAACTCTCAAAAACAAGAGCTGGTAGGTGGATTGAGTATGCTACATTGACCTTTGGGGTATGTGTGAGTTTCCGCTCCAATGGACTGGCGCCCCATCCAGGGTGTATTTCCACCTCGTGTCCAGTGTTACCTCGGATCCACCGTGACCCTGACCAAGATAAGGGAGTTTCTGAATATGAATGAATGAAAGTCTTAAAATGGACTAAGCCAGTGCTGCCCTGTAATACACTAAACAGCAGTCTCTTTCTACCAAAAGTCAGCTACAGTTTAGTTGTGACATTGCAAATGATGACGGTCTTTATCTAAAACGTAGTGCTGAGAACAGATTAACAAACCAAAGAGCCATGAGTAGAATTCTTCTTCTAGGTAAACGGATCACTTTCACCGGCCCACCCCTAGTCCTTATTTTGCTCATCTGAAACCCGGATAAATGTTCTCAGACCTCACCGACATCATCAGCAGTGCAGTAGGATGGAGTGTTTTCGTCATCAGTACAGTCGATGTTGTCCTTGTGGCCTGTGATTTAGTGTTATTCGTTCAGTTGGTTGATCAGATTTGGTTCTTAGTTCATTAGCTTCTTTTGTTAGCGTTAGCTCCTAGTTGTGCAGTCAGTCACTGTGTTTAGGTGTGGTGTGGCGTGGCGTGGCGTGGTGTGGTGGTGGACGATGAGAAAGGAGGCTCAGCCGGGGATGTGACTCAACACCCTCCCGGCGTCACGTGACCCCTTATATCCCGACCCAGTTTTCCTCTTTACGACACCAGCGGCATCCATGGACCTGCGTAGCAGCTGGAACACTCTGTACGTGTCATGAATACATTGATTTACTGTTTACAATTCAGAATCCCGAACGGAGTGCGAAATGCAGACAGATTGGGCGTGAATGGGATCTGTCAGATTGGGAAGTGTTTCTCAGTAAATTGAACAGGATCCTAGAAAAGTTGAGATATTTTTAGCATGCCGCAGTCGCTCTTCTGAAGTGATGAGGACATTAAACTACCATGTATAATCACGTTTACTTCAGCTCTAATATCATGTGGTCAGGTATGAAGCTGTTCAGTCACCACGAAGCATTTGGTGTGTAGAAAAGCGTGACATTTCTGATGGAACAGTATCTTCCTGGCAGTGTTTGACAGTTTTCAGATCTCATCAAATACATTCAGTGGAGCTGCTCCACTTCTGTCACTGCCTCTGTTCTGCCCCCCTCCTGAGTGTATCAGCTGTATGGATGATAGACAGACAGATATACTCATTTTTCTCTCTGTCTCTTTTTTCTCTGTGTCTCCAAGGACTGAAGCCCTGACACCTGCTTCCCAGACACACACTTTGCAACAATAGCATCAAAAAATGGATGGATGAGCTTAAAATATCTCATCACTTGCGTGGAAATCAGAGAGTTGCCTAAGAGGAGGAGCTACTCTATTAAGATAATTACTTGCATTATATAACCTGGTGTTATACTTTTTAGTTGTTCATTTGAATCATGTTTTGCATCAGCTTACACACGAAATGCCCAAATTTGAATCATATGAGTACTTTGAATATTATCTTGTCCGATTGAACAGCGGTAGTTAGTTGTACTAAATTTCATCTTTTCATGTTATGCATTTGCATTAGATACCAGACATGCTGTCTTATCTTGTGCAATGAGCAGAATGATATTTTCTTTTTTTCTCTCTCTCTCTCTCTCTCAGAGCTTCAGAAAGTAGGTCTAACGCTCCCTCGCCCCCTCAGCAGTCTGCTCTTGTCTGAACTTTCCTTCTCACATAAACAGGCAACAGGAGACCCCTCGTTTTCAGAAACCCGCATGTACACACCTTCGTGTCTTTTCTGCCAATTCAAAGAAAGATGCGTGTCTAGGTAACGCAGTGACATCATCACAATACCCTGACGAAGGCTAATAATGTCGCAAAGCTGCATAGGGCTTTGATTTTAAGCTGGAAACAGGAATGAGACGTGTAAAATTATTCAGTGAAACAAACCTGGTGAAACTTTGGTAAGACGGTTCTAATTTTACTGTGAAATTTTGACTAATGCTAATAGGACAAACATCTATTCATTGTTTTTTGCTTCTTTTTTCCCAA
This sequence comes from Chrysichthys cranchii, assembly GCA_030068335.1. Classification (NCBI taxonomy): domain Eukaryota; kingdom Metazoa; phylum Chordata; class Actinopteri; order Siluriformes; family Claroteidae; genus Chrysichthys; species Chrysichthys cranchii. The sequence continues at coordinate 12,008,248 of JAQMCW010000018.1, forward strand.
GATGTATGTGTCTAGGTGGTGGATGTCAGTTCAGTCTTTGGATAGACTCATTTTACTGTAAGGAGTATCCAGACATAGCATTTAGACAGGTGATCAGCACATAAAAGGCAAAGCCAAACCATATATAAGCAAACTGACTAAATTGGAGGCTTTGTCAAAAAGCTAGCTGTGAAAACTACAATACTAGCTGTGGCTTTGGCTACTATTTAGACTAGTTTATTATTTATTAATGATAGGGCATAGCCAAAGGTGCAGAATTTGTAACAGGCTTTTAAGATGATAAAGAAAATGCAACTCTGCTGCCATCTGCAGGCGACTACATGCAATAGCATGAATGGTCATTTCCCCTATTATACCCTGTATGTGAATTAGCATAAAGCTTATTTCCTGCCATATGCTCTTGACTATTTTACACAGAGCAAATTGTGACTGTTAGCTTCAAAAATGGTAAATAAATAAATAATAAAAATTATAATTAGAACATTTTTATGTTTATAAAACGGATTAATACATTTGGGTGAATTTTATGAAAGTGTAACAAAAAGATTAAATTTAGGAATGTTTTTGATTGTGGTTTTTTTTTTCCCTTTTCAAACAGTTTACAACTGTTTAAGAACAGTTGTACTATCGAGTCCTAACTGTGAAAGACTGCCTGGAAATAGAATAGGCCATATGATTGATATTTAAAGTGCCATGGGGTTTTTTTTTTTGGTGACACACTCCTTGTTATTGATTTGTATTTATGACCAATAAATCTTGTTAAGAGATTAAGAATAATACTGTTGAAAATGTTCTCTCTTGTGAACTAGCGGATCTACGTGATCTATGCATGCCTCTCCTTAAAAAAAAAAAAAAAAAAACTTGCCAAACACACTTGTTCTTGTGTAAATCTCTTTTCCTGTCTTTACAGCATACTATGGGGTTGGATGAAAAAAAAAAAGAACAAGCAAAGCATTATCCAGGATGTTAATCCTTATGAATAAGAGCCATATATTTGTGCACAGTTACCTGCTGGTGTGATGTGCTTTAATTAAAAAAAAGTACTGCCTGATATTCAGAACTAGGCCTATTTATTTGTTGATGTCTTTTCTCTTTCAGGGACCTGTTACATGTTTGCTGTTGGTTTCTTTTTTGTTCTTTCTTACAATATCTGACTTTAACCATTTGTACTATGTGCTGATATACAAATCCAGTGGAGGCTGGAGGGTTTCTTTTTAATGTCATCGAGGATTAGAATATTTTGCTTTCTGGTCTCTGATTTTTCCACTCAGTCTTGCTGATAAAAAAGCCACACACACACACACACACACACAGTGTGCCAGAGAACTGACATGTGATAATGTAGACAAGATGTTTAAAACACAAAAGGAAGTGTAAAAGGAAGTGTCAGATAATGTATCATGGGGTAGATCATATAATTTCCTATATTTTATATTGAAATATGTGTTACGCCAGAGCTATATGTAAACTAAAAAGAGACATGCTCATATGTTATATATAAATGTCCTTCATCTGTGTGTGTGTGTGTGTGTGTGTGTGTGTGTGTGTGTGTGTGTGTGTGTGTGTGTTTGAGCCTTTGGATGGATCATGGTTTTGTCTGTACAACGACTTCATCCAACCCCACAGAAGCTCGATCCAGTCTCGATTAATGTGTTTTCTAAGCATATATGTGTTTTCTACTGTTTGTCTTACAAAGAAAAAAAGCACATTGCATTCATAAAAGCATGTTGTACACTGTGGACTGTCTCTTTGTTGTCTTTTGTCATGTGTGTTTATCTGACTGTGCACTCTCATGACCTCTTCAGGCCAACATACACATATACACATATAATTACATGGCACCTACTTCATGTGTCAACACTGGTGTATTGTATATTAGTCACCAATTCTAATGAATCGTAGTGAAAACTTGGACAAGCTCTTTTTTTTGTTGTTGTTGTTGTTGTTGTTGTTTTTTTACCTCTTTCACCACCCGAGGCCACATTTCCTGATGGATTTCCTTTTCAGGAAAAAGGTGCAGAGCTGATCAGGCAGGCCGACTCATTTCTGGGATGGAAAAAGAATGGATTGCAGGAGGCTGAAATGAAGAAAGTAGTGAGGTGTATTGCAGGGTAATATTGTGAATTACAGTTGTTTTAAGGCATTAATGACTTTATCTGTCTAAAGCTCCAAATTATCTGGATTCAGATTTAAAGGTACAGTCATCGATTTAAATCCCATACACCTTTTATCGGATTTAGCAAATACCCGTTCTGTGTGTGCGCTGAAAAAATCCGGTGTTCGTATGCGGCCCTGTCTCTGCGAACAGGGAAACAAAGAAAGTGGCCTCGGAGTCGCATAACGCTGCTCCAACCAAGAGAGGCATATTCCAGCCAGTCAACAACAGGGGTGGATTTCAGCCAATCACAGGTCAAGACAAGGGGTGTTTTTGGTAATGCCTTAGCAATAGGAGTCCATGAATTTGGGGGTGGAGCTTCTGAAGGAGCAGCGAAGGGAGGTGTGTATTTGTTTGGCTGTTGAGTTCAAATACCAACAGTCTTTCACCAGAATCAGTGACTCTCCCATTAACCCTATGGCCTAAGCCTAAGCCTAAAGGCATCTTTCTATTTCTTTCTTTCTTTCTTTCTTTCTTTTCTTTATATGCCCCAGAAACACTGGGGGGTGGGGTGGGGGATGGGGGCTCAGAGTTAGAAATGTATGCAGTCGGAGCATGATCCCTCTTTCTGACAGTCCTTCAACCTTAGCAACATTACTCATGTGCACAATTGGGCTCAACTAAAGATGTCTTAGTTTAGTTTTTTTAGTTTTTCTTTTTTAAGCTCCTGTTTGTAAAAAAAAAAAAAAAATCGTACTTGGTTTTATATCTCAAACAAACTAACAGCCTCATTTAAATCACCGACAATTTCAACCCTGTCCAGACAGTTACTAAGACTGAATGAATGAAGGTAAGGTGCACGTTTTTGTTAACAAACAAAGTCTTCGTATCGGACTGCTCGCTCATACCCCCATGTAAGTAAAAACCTTATTTGTTGTACTCTGCTGGATCTCAAGCCTGATCCACACTTCTAATCTCAACCAGATTCCCTATGAACCTTTGTGGCAAGCCTTCTAAAAAGATCATATTTGTTCAGAATATATCATATGCCCGTTCCGAATAACGTATTTACATACGCTACCGTAAGGCATATTTGAAATTCATATATCAGTTAAGGTCTAGAAGCACTTGACCGACTGCACCTTTCATTTTTTTAACTCCTGTGCTGAGAAAGGGAAAGTCAGAGACGGCAGCTTTTGTTTTCCAATTGCTTCTTTATTTAATTAACCAAAAACACACAATCGATTTATGTATCAATACTAGTCGTTTTAGTTCGTTTATGTTCTGTAACAGTTATTACTCAGTTTTTGCCTTCTTTAAAGGACACAACACATGAACATTAGGAACTGTACAGGCCCTCTGTACTGATGAGATTAAGACCGAGAGAACAGACTCTGAGAAAAATGACAAAGCTCTCTGTGTCTTGTGAGATTCTGTGTGAGCGATTGATCACTGGGTCACCGCAATGGGCATGAATGACGACATGGCGAGTTGGATAGGTTTGTTTAGATTGTCAGTCCTACAATCTTTGGTTCCCACAGGCACTCTCGTAGTGCAGATCACGTGTGCAAAGATCATGTGTCTGACTGTCTTACTTGTCTCACCATTCTCTCTACCAGTCTCTCTCTGTCGCTCTCTCTCTCTCTCTCTCTCTCTTTCTGAACATTTTGGTCTCTTTTTTTTGCAGCGTTATCATGAAACGTACTATGCCAATTCCAGATCTGTAACAATTAGGACTGTAATGACAAACATCTTTGAGTCACATTACATTGTGTATGGTCTGAGCTCAAGGTCCAAATATGGGTCATAATTCCTTGCCTACAGTGCCACCTAGTGTGAGAAACAGAGAGAAACCTGATAGGGTGGATGAGCATCTGCGCATGAGGCATAGGCACTTCTTTGAAAAAGAAAAAGCTGATATTCTGTCCCATATGGAAACAGCATGACGGCCATGTGATAATACACTGTGCTGTGATTGTTTCTCCAGGCATTTAATCCCAATACCCTGAGTGAGAGGTGACATCGAGGAATACTGTAGATGGACAGAGGAAGGAATGGGATGGACGGATCTAGGGTGTGAGCATGAGAGAGAGAGAAAGGGGTGGGGGGTGTTTGCATAGCTCTCTGTGCAAAAATGATTTTTCACTCCTCAGTCTCTTCTCAAGATGCCCCACAATTTATAGCTTCATAAGTTGCGTAATATGACACCGGACTTCATGTCACTAGGGAGGGAATCTGTAGTGTATGCCTTTGTAGCTTTAGTTATACACTTAGGGGGGGAAAAATCACTTGCATTTCCCATGTGATCACAATAATATGTGATGAAATGTGAAAAAGAGTTATTCACATGAGACGTTAAGAGGAGAACCTTCTAAAAAACGGGGAAACGTGAAAATTTGGATAATTGAACCTAAGGATAAATGGCTTAGGTGTAAAAATCGCACGTGTGAAAAAATCGATCATGTAAAAAACAAATCATATGTGAAACTAAGTGAACTGTGTCGCAATGAATGAATCGTGTAAAAATTTCATGTGAAAAGCTAATCTTGTAAAAAAAATCGCATGGGTGAATAATGAATTTGTTTAAAAATCATATGTAGAAACAAACTAATCCTGTCTAAAAATCACACGTGGACATGAATTACTTATGTGTATAAATCACGTGAAAATAAATCAATGATGTAGAAACGATTACATGTATCTGAAAATCACACGTGGAAATGAATTAGTTAAGTGTAAAAAAAAAAATGACGTGAAAAATGACTTATGTAAAAAATCACACGTGGAAATAAATTAATTAGGTGTTAAAAATCACGTGTGACAAATGACTTATGTAAAAATCACACGTGGAAATAAATAAATAGCGTAAAAAGCATGTTTAACAAAATGAATTGTGGAAAACATCACATGAAAACAAAAGAATCGTGTAAAAAATCCCACATGGAAAGAAATTGTCTGACCATCACGTGAGAAACTAAATAATTCATGTGAAATTCCCATGTGAAAATAAACAAAACGTTTAAAATACATGTGAAAATAGATTCATCTTGTTTTGTTTTTTTTTAAACGTGGGGAAAAAAACGCATCAGGCGAAAATCACACGAGCAAAACAACTACACTACATGTGAAAAACGTGTTTAACCAAAACGCATGAATGTCAAAAAATCACAAGCTCCCTTTGTGAACACTTGCGGGACTTTTTTCTAAGGGTGCTTTTCAGGACGTGTCATGTAGCTTAAATTTACACCTCATATAACCTACCTCCTCTAATTGGCCTGTTTTTACCTCTTTTATCTTATATTTTTACATTTCCCCAATGCATTAAAGGGTTAAAGGGCTGGATTTTGTCATGCTATTCACTTATTTCACATCGACCAAAGATTTGCTTTGTGTAAATCAGATCAATATGGACTGACTTTTCATTTTCAGATCAGAGTATAATCCTATTTGGTTGGGAAAGATGGGAGGACTTTATGAATATCCGTGTGAAGGCAAATGTCATGGATAGAGTTTTGTGTTTAATGGCTCGTATTTATTAAAGGTCTCAGACTAAGCCTGCTGATCCTGGGTTAATCACGCTCAGAAATCAGAAATAAAACAAGAACTCAAGATCAGCACTTACTTTGAAACGTTTAATAAGTAAATAGTGTGGACAGACCCAGTATATGTGAATCAGAGGCTACAGAGGTGATTCGGAGCAGTCCCTAAAAGGCGAATGTTGGGATGTGTGTTGGATTTAAAGGTCGTCGTGTTTTAGAGGAGAACTTTGTCATGTCTCTGAGGAGCTCTCTCACGGTCTTTAAATCCCTTCCTTTTCTTTTTCCGAGCTTTCTTTCCTCTAATTTCTTTCTCTCTCTGTCTCTCTCTCTCTCTCTCTCTCTCTCTCTCTCTTTTTGGTTCCTGTCTTTCTCTCTCCTCCTCATTGGAAATTGATTGTCTTCTACCATCACAAAGACACTTGTTTTCTGATTGATTTTCAGGGACCAGAGGAGGGAGAGAAACATGGCCACTGGGGGCTTCGAGAAAAAAAAAAACGCCCTCCAATGCTCCACTCCGATTCAAGAAGATGACAACGGTGGGTAGGAGGGGGCCGGCCGCCTGGCGCACAGACTGTGGGGTCAATAGACGACAGAGTAAATCATAAAAGCAAGAACGAAGAGTGGGAAGAAGAAAAAAAATGACACGGTGCGAGGCTGTACAGAGAGGTAGGCGACCGAGACCCTCCATAACGTTTAGCGTTTCAATTCATATATACAGTTCAAATGCAACGTAAGGAGAGGTGGAGAAGAGGAAAGGAGAGAATACAAGGCATGCTTTTCAACAAGAGAAGAAAAAAAAACAAAGCAAAGCAACAACAAAAATGCACAGGAACTAAAACTCAGATGGCCTCTGAATCCATTTTGTCGGACATCGATCCCACCCCGTTTAACGTGACTTCATTCCTCTCCCTCTCCTTGGCCAAGACGGACGAATAATCCTGCAGTTTTTCTACACACTTAGTTTAATATCCATGCATAAAAGAATGGTCTGCATCTCCCTAATAACAGAGCTGCTGTTTCTGGATTTCTTTTTTTTTTTTTTCTTTTTCTTTCTTTCTTTCTTATTTTTTGTTTTAAATATCAGAATCACAGGAACAACACACAAGAAACATTATCTAAACAGAAATGCCATTGCGTATATGAATTTCAAACGAAATTACAACCAAAAGACAGAATCTAAAAACGCAACCAGATTTGCTCGGAACATCTCAGTGATGGTTTTGCTCCATGGATCGTTTCACATTTCACGCTTTGTTCTGCTCTCAACCTACGCTCCCTTCTTCCCCGTACCCTAAAACGTAAAACTTTTCTTATTTGTATCATTTAAATGTATTTTGTCCAGGCTCTATCTGAGATGAAAAGGTAACACTGTAAGACATTTACAGCTCTAACATTCAGGAGGTCTTGCCTTTGACTCAAAAAAAAGAAAAGAAAAGAAAAAAAGAAAAAAGAAAAAGAAAAGAAAGAAATGGGTGGAAGTTCAGGGAGCATGCTACTGGTAGAACACCTAAATCAAAGATGGCAAAGCGGAAAAAAGAGATTACAGAACAGTATAAAGCTTCAAGTCACAATATTTCCAAAACTATTATTTAGCAATATTCATCATCTTTAGGTATCAGTACTATCCTTGTTATTGTTTCATTACATAGCCTTTACATTAAAGCTTTTGAGGTATATCAGAATTTTCATTGTCGACACATGCCTGCCAGGTTGTACCACCAGCCGAAGGACACGTGATTGGCGGAGAATTAATCAGTAATTGGATGGGATTTGGCCAGATGCTTATGATTGTGATTTTTTTTTTGTTGTTTTTTAGTTTGTTTGTCTTGTTTTGTGTAAAAAAAAAAAAGAGGCATATGATTAAGGTGATCACAGCACCACCAGCACACATATACACACTCCCGGAATACTGTAAGACACACAAAAATAGCTCTGTTGGGAGTGTGTGTGTGTGTGTGTGTGTGTGTGTGTGTGTGTGTGTGTGTGTGTGTGTGTGTGTGTGTGTGTGTGTGT
>JAQMCW010000018.1:12046928-12062627 GCA_030068335.1 Chrysichthys cranchii
GTCCTCAGACTGGCTTTTTCTACATAATAGAAACACGCACAGGCAGTCACAGACAGGCGCCCGCTCTCTCTCTCTCTCTCTCTCTCTCTCTCTCTCTCTCACACACACACACACGCACGCACGCACGGCGTTATGCATGTGCATATCGAGAATGAGTATTGATCTCTTCTGGGAGTCAGCACCAGTCTTTCATAGCCTGCTGTATCTGATCTCGATTCTTCACACACAATAGTATTTCTGGGCTACAGTAACACGAAATGTCAAACTCCTACCCTCCTTCTTTCAGTCTTTTCCCCTTTTCTGTTTCTCTGTGTGTGCATGTCGGTTTCAAAGGAGGGTACAGGGCTGGATGAGGTTCTCTGAAAAAGGAAGCAAAAGACGGAGTGCAAAATTGATATTAGGACAGAAATAACCACAATCTCTATGGAAACAGGGAGCCAGCGGAGAACCCCTGTGCATGGCCCACTTTGCTCCCTCGTAAATATTTCGGCAATGACGTCACTCTGTACGCTGTGGAATCTTCCCAGGTTCAACTAATGACCTTAAATGGCCATCGGGCTATACTTCTTATTTACATTCTTGGAATGTCTGACACCCTGGACCGATAGCTGGAGATGTGGGAGTGATCAAATGTAAAGTGTGGGTAGGGTGTGTAGTCATTAACCTGCTTTATTGCATTTTATTCACATCCGTCTCAAGCAAAGCCATCAGTGACCAGTGTGTGTGTGTGTGTGTGTGTGTGTGTGTGTGTTCAAATGACCTCTATGAGTGAACACTCAAAGCTGGTGCCCTTAGGACACAGGCACCTGGTGAGGTCACAGGATGTCCAGTGAGGTCCCAGGGATTTATTTGATTTCGCCTGGCTGGTCAGCATAGGGAGTAGACATTCACTCTTATCGCAAAGAAACAAGCCGTACGCAATCAGACACACAGGGCCATCACTGGTGGCATTCACAATGGGGATTAATAGATCTGCTAATACCAGCAGATAAAACATTATGGACCGGCCTACTCAGGACCTCGGACCAATAGCCAGCCGGTGTCCAGCACTGCGTGAGGAACGCGGGCCAATTAAAACCAAGATAGGGGAAGACTGACAGCAGGGAGGAGGCGGGCTCTGTTGGATGTGGTGAGTCAATTAGAAATACATTGGTGCGGGAGTAATCAAAGACAATGGGAATTGGATTGAGCAGACTTGTCCTTCTTCACGGCCATGTAAACAAAACCCAGCGTGCATCCTTTAAAACGTCCGGTGAACATACATATGCATCATCACGGAACATTAACATCACACCAGGGTCCTGCGTGTTGTTGGGAAACAAAACACACATGCTTGCAACTAAGGGTGCAAACAGAAAGCAGCAATAATTTGTTTGTTAAGCAAAGAAATATTCTCTCCTGTTGGATTTTAAGGACGGCCTAATTCTAGCCCTCCGAGCATCTGTATCTCCTCAAATCTCCACTCATAACCGGAAGAGAAATATGGCTGCCTTTTTTTCCACAGGCATATTGATTTTGTGAGGGGGAACAAAGGAAGATGGAGAGGAGCAGAAATGCTGGGTGAGGAAAGCATGCCATTTAGTCCAGGAAGGCTGCTTCATGATGCACAGAATGGCAAATTGAACTTTTCCTGCACTCAGATATTTCATTTCATTGCCAAATTTGTTCTTGTGTGTGGAATGTTATGGTGGGATGCAGAAATGCATCTAGTAATGAACCCAGTCCAATCTCGGTTAATTACCTACACTGCATGTAGAGCTACTGATAGAACCTGAGCTCCATGTTTTGAGAATATGTGTGTACGTGTGTGTGTGTAGGCGTGAATTCCGTGTGATTGTGTGCACATATTGGGGTGTGTGTGTGTCTGTTATTTTCTTACAGTATGAGAGTGAGAGTGTTGAGCTTGTGTGTAGGTGATTAGTCTGGCTGGCCAGCGATAGAGAGAGTTGATCAATATGGTATTGATCGTAGCCGGGTAGTGTCAGGGGGATTGGGGGCTGGTGGTGGGAGGGAGGAGGAGAGGGAGGCAGTGGGCTGCAGGTTGACTTTTAAAAATCCTTTACTCTGCAGATGACAAATAATCTTTGGAATTAGAGGGAGCAGGAAAATACTCATTCTTCTGGTTGACTCTGATGGCGTTGAAATGGCGCGGCTGCAGTCCACCGCTTTCTCTTCCTGATGGGGGGTTGTGGGCTGTGCGTTGTGCAAAATAAACGGCGAACACCTCACGTATAATTCTTCATTCAGAGGCAGACATGTTGTTTTCAACATCCACAATGGAAAGAAGCGATGCTGGCTCGTGTGCCAGACTGACTGCTTCAAAACAGCAAGCCAAAACCATCAATCACCTATAATGTCTTTTTTTAACCCAATAAAATGATGATCCATTACTCTCCAGCCATTTGAAATAGCATTTAAAAAGGGCTCGCCTTTTGGGTTGCCAAACGGTTGTGTGTTTGCCTCTACGAATGAACTTTTGCCCTCAGCGCTCAGACTCATCGCTGAGTTCTTCAGCAAAACACTGTTAGTAATCAGTATCCGCAGTGGATGATGGTTTTCTAAACTGATTGAAGAGCTCTCATTCACCAGAGGAGGCCAGAATGCCAAGAGGAAGCTCGCCTAACAATGGTGGGAAGCCTCATGAGGGCTGCAAAGGCATGGTTAATATTATTGATTTCAATCCTTGACTTGGGTGTGAAAACGTCTCCTGTTATAAGGCCGGCATGGCTTGTTTCTTTGTGTGCGTTCTCTTGTCCTTGATTGGACACACGCAACAGCTCTCCAATCTCAGTTTGAGTATTCAGTGAAGAGAACCCAGCCTGGCTGTGGATGTAAACATTTCCATTCTTAAATGTATAAATTGTTCAGTGAACAAAGCGTTTTATTAGCCAGACTTGATTGAACCCATACAAGGTATGCATCATTAAAGCATACACTGTTTTGTTTTGGGGGTTTTGCCGTATCTGTCCTATCTGGAATTTCAGTTGCTTCCAGCAACGAAACCTGTTTACAAAAATTTATAATGGAAGCCTTAGCGCCGATGTTTTTATACGGTATTGTGTAAATTTTACATTCCGTAGTGAAGATCATGAGCAAAGTAATACCGAAGCTGTCAAACACTTGATCCATTCAGTAAAAAAAAAAAAAAAATCAGTTTTCATTGCACATTCCCAAGGTACCACTAATTCTTTTCTTTGTCAAAAGTAGTCCCATTTCTATAAGGACATATTATGTAGATTTACAGATTTATTTCCTAATATCTTTGTCTGGAGAAATCAATGCTTCCCACAAAAGTATGGTTTGTATAAAGATTTATACTACAGTCTTGAATTCCTTTTTCTGATTGGTCAGGAGCTTTCTATAACATCAGCTTTGACAATAGCTCTGGTCACAAGAAAAACACAGGTTTATATCAATGAACCCGTTCCTGTATATTCAAGTTTCTATGGTAACAAAATATGGTGGACGTGCTAAATAATCAGAGACTAATAAAAAAAAAAAAAAATTAGAATTCATGTTCTTTAACAAATAAAACATATGGTTGTTGAATTGGTGAGATTTCTTTGAGGAGAAGGTGTTTTTTCTAGTGTTAGTGTTTTTGTAACTTGACATGTTGGATTTTTTTTTTTATTGTTGTTATTAACCTCAAGAGAGACATTGAGGCTAGTGAGGGAACAGTATATAACTGCTGTAATGTACAACTCAAATTCCAAAACAAATATTTGAAATATACACTCATACTGAATTTGATGCCTCTAACATGTTTCAAAAATTCGGGACAAGGGAAAGAAAAGATCGTGAAAGTTAGGTCAGGTAAACAGGTAAATTAATAGCAGGTGATGACGGGGTATGAAACGGACACTGTTGTTCATGAGCAAAGACGGGGTGAGGATCACCAACATATAATTTCTCTGCATTTCTGTTTCTCAATATACAGGTAGTAAGACATTTAGGGATTTCACCATTTACAATCCATAAAATCATCAAAAGATTCAGAGAATCCAGAGAAATCTTTGCACGAAAGAGGCAAGGCTGAAGACGAACACTGAATGCCCGTGACGTTTGCGCTCTCCGGCGACCCAGCATTAAAACCCGACATGGCTATATACAGGACATTGTTACATGGGCTCAGAGCACTCTAGAAAAATGTTGTCAGTAAACACAGTTGACCACTGCATCTACAAATATACAGAAAAAGCCATTTATCAACAACACTTAAAAACTGAAGACTTCTCTAGGCCGAAGCTCATCTGAGAAGGACTGACAAAAAGTGGTAACGTTTGCTGTGGTCTGACGAGTCCACATTTCACATTGCTTTCGGAAATCATGGACGTCATGTCCATATTGCTATCAGTTCAAAAGCCAAGATCTGTGATAGTACTAGGTTGTGTGTGTTAATGCCCATGGCATGGGTAACTTGCACATCATGGAAGGTACATACAGGTGTTAGAGCAACATATGCTGCCATCCAGATGATGTCTTTTTCATGGACATCCCTGCTTCTTATTCCAGCCAGACAATGCCAAGCCACATTCTGCATTGGTTTCAACAGCATGTCTTCATCGTAAAGGAGTATGGGTACTAGACTGGCCTGTATGCAGTCCACACCTGTGTGTGGAGTATTTACGAAGTGCAACATATGACAGCTGAGACATCGGAATGTTGAGCAACTGAAGTCATATAACAAGCAAATATAGGAAAGAATTTCACTTTCAAAACTGCAACAATTTTTTATTTTCCTCAGTTCCCAAACACTTACTGAGTGTTTTTAAAAGAAAAGATGATGTAACGCAGTGGTAAGCATGCTCCTTCCTAAACTTTTTTTTGGAATGTGTTGCAGGCATCAAATTCTGGATGAGTGTATATTTACCAAAAAAAAAAAAAAAAAAACCCCACAAAACAATAAATTTGATCAGTTTGAACATTAAATATATGTTTTTATTTATGGTTTACACAGCCTCGAAACTTATTTGGAATCAGGATTGTGAACACATTTTCCCAAATGTATTTAACAAATAAAACATACAGTGTAGTTGCTGATATGGTAAGCTTTTTGGAGTCTATTAAACATTTTTGAGTCTCCAGGACTTGCACTGTTCATTTTTTCTGTAACTTGACACGCTGGAAATTTTTATATTCACCTCAAGAGAGAGAAAACCTACAGGCTGGTTGGAATTGCACAGATGTCATTCCTGAATAAAAAAAAATCCTAATCACTGGCGTATAGTTATGGTATAAGGGAAGTAAAACACTTTAAAACATGCTGTTTTTCTATAAATTCCTTTAACATCACACAGCATCTTTTTTTGCCTCCTTATTTATTGGCTGCCCCAACATTTGCCTATATTATTGCATCATAAGTAACTTCGTTTCTCAGTTTAGGGAACCGTTTAAATAATTAACATGATCAGCTACAGATAGAGATATGTCAGAATCCCTGAAGTATTGCTTTAAAGGTTTTCTGATCCTTTGTTTAACTGAAATGGTACAAATGAGTATTTTTGAATAAAAAATGGCTGCTCATTCAGTGATCACTTTGATTTGTATGGCCTAGATGCTAATCTTTCTGTGCTTTCAGAACGACATATCTGAGACAATGTCTCCCTTCTGATTCAGACACATTGCTTTAAGACACAAGAGCCAATAGTAACTTGATGAATGACGTTTAGAAGCTTTATTCGCTCTGCTCCCAGGCTGCTTTATCTGTAAACAACAGAATCAAAGGCTTAAATTATATTCGTTTCTTAAGGAGTGAAGAGATTTTCTTAGATCTTAAGGTGTCTGTGAGAAATTGTCATCAAATAGTACAATTTCAGTGAAATCGCAGTCAATTGGAGTGCATTTTTAATGTTGTCTCTACATCTTTGCTACAGAATTTTTCTAGCCTGACTTTTATATTCCCACATATCCTCCTGATATGCCATTAATTAGCAGGTGGATTTTTTATCTTATTGATTACTTATGCTTCACAAAAGGTCATATGTGAGGTTTTGGGAAACATCTTTAAACTAGGGGAAATCATTGCTACTCTGTATGACCATCATGTCATCTTACAGAATATAAACATTTTCCTTCTGTATAACACTATAATTGTAAATACTGTTTATTAATTAAAGAAAATAACACAGATATAAGAGGCATTTTGTCAAGAGTGGATTGAAAATGGAACTGAATTAAACGGAGTACCGGTACATGCATGGGATATGCATCCTCAATACGGTAAATAAACATATGCATCATCAGGCAGTCCGAAAATCCTATGCCAAAAGGTCATGTAAACAATAAAAGAAATACTTCTAGGTTGCTATATAGTAATATACCAACATGTATGGGCTTTAGGTGTCCAGCAAAGCCACTCTAAATTTTACAGTCTGCATTCATAGTGAGTGTCCTGGCCATATGCCAGAGGTCATAGGTCGTAAGGCAGGAGCTTCAAAGTCACATCAATCTGATTATTTTTTTAACATTCTGATGCTAAGAACACTTATATTGTATCTGTCCCAAACAAATCATCTCCTATCTTTTACCTTTATGGCTGACATATTACATTTTATTTTCAACTACTTTATTTTAAGTCCTCTCATGGGCCTTCAGTATAAAGGCATCTCTGCGTCTCTGTGAAATTAAATCAGAGCGATGGAGAGACATTTTTCTTCCCGGATGGAATTTATCACTTTTTGACAGGAAGATAACATATGATCCTAACTACACTGTAGTTCTCTGAGCAGTCCATCCATCCATCCACCCATCTGTTAAGATTCCCCTCCTTTCTCTTGCTTTTCCAATATTTTCCTTCTCCCACTATTTTCAACTCAAAAGCCTGGGACGCCGCAGGACTCTGTAAAACAGTAAGGAGGCACTTTATGAAATCAATCACTCTCGCTGAAGAAGAGGATAACTCTCTCACTTTTGCTGTCTCTCCACATATAGACCTCTGAACCCGAAGTTCATAGGTCAGGGGTAAAAGAAAAAAGTGGTCAAAGGTACAACGCTTGTGTAAAATTGTCCAGGAGGAGGATTGTAAGCGCTCACTATCGAGCTGGATGGCCATGTTTATGATCTGTCACAAGTGGGAAATGGTTTATCAGTGCTTCAAAGGAAGCATTTTAGCAAGGGGTCAAGAGGGTTCAAGGAGTATTAACCCTTATTTTAAATAACGGGGTACTTACCTATAAATCACACATGCTCGATGCACAGCCCTAAAATTTTACTGTCAAATCGGTATTTCTCAATTCTGTCACGTTCTCAGGAAGTGTGCCATAAAAACAGCGAGAGTCCCCTCAAGTGCACAGGCCTGTTCGTAACACAAGGATCGTATCGATGTTAGCCTACTGACTACGTGAGAACGATCAAGAATTCAATCATGAATTGCCATAATGAGCTCACGGGCACTCGGGGTGTAGTGTTGAGCTTACTAAGCATATAAACACTACAGTTTAGTCATGAGTGGCTGCTTGAAATTCTCAAATCCACCCTCCAGCCTTCCGCTGTTAGGCTATTGACCATCCCTTTGGTCAGCATTATTAATCTACTGTTTAATTATACCACAAAACACAAACCATTCGAACTTCATCTTCTTCGAAAGGACTACATAAATGCTATTGGGTTTTTTTTTATGTTTATGTTTTTTTATTTTTTTCCGTCTCCTTTCTTTGCCCTCGTCCTCCTCCATCTCCGAGCTCTAACACACAACTCTCTCCAGAGCACGGTCCGCCTTTAAATTAATATATTGGTATTGACAAGCCATCTGCCACAGGCATAAATTATTGGAAGGAAGAAGGCTTCGGTCACGTGACTTTTACCATCCATAATGATATACACACCCCCTCAGGGATGGACACTCCACTCACTGTAGGTGCCATTTTGAAAGGCGTTTGGCAAGCAGGCTGTCTGTGTTTGCTGATAGGAAGTCTATGTGTGCAAACATAAGGTTATGGAATTGTGTTTAGTGGCTATTAGGAGTGAATTCAATCACGATTTACCATCATAGTTAACATTTATTGTTTGATATTTCTCTGTCTGGTTGTGGATGATGTTTGCAGTTTGACTGTCTTTGTCTTCTTCTGGCGTAAGAAATGTACTAAATAATTAATGATGCCTTTTCTTATTAAATATATTCATGCAGCGAGAGCGATCTTCAGAAAGCCCTGAACCCGACCCAGATCTTTAAACATGCATCCAAAGAGTATAATTACAGGCCTCTGCTTTTGCATTTCAGACAGCCTGTTTTCTGCAGAATGGCAAAATTGGTCAGCGTTGCAATCGTTTAGATGAGGCTTGAGCGAGTTAAGATCAGCCAATCAGCCAAGTGCCCAGTGCCCTCTGGCCAGTGCTGACCCCCTGACCTCTTCTGCTGACCCATGGGTCAAGGGTCACCTTCTAAGGTCAACAATGGCTGGACACTGCACTGGACAGAGCTATCTCCATGGATACATCGCTGCCCCAGGAGACAGTGGGAGTCATGGCAACGACCCCTAGAAGCGCCATTTTGTAGCGATTTAACAGGACTTTAGCACAACCTGCTGGCCAAATATGAGCATGACACGAATGAGGTTTCTCATCAATTTATTTAAAAGCTACAGCACGGGGGGGATACAGAACTGTATGTTAAATTAAATACATTAAATGCAACGTGTATGTAATTAAAATGTACGAAAATCACATTTAAATCCGTTTGTCCAGCCGCCATATTTCGTCAAGTGATGACATTTCAGAACTATTTTTATTTATTTTTGGCTCTGTGTTGTTCATTTGTCTATTTTTTATACGTTACACAATGTCATACAGTATCCGAAAACAATCTGGAAGCATATGAATGATCATTTCCCCTCACACAGGCTTCATTTGCGTTGTATGCTCTGGTTTTTTGTGTCACAGTTTGTTAACGACACCCTTTTCGGCCACCTGAGTAGGGTTTGATCATGTGGTCTTGGCTGAAGCCCAAATTCCTCTTTCTCCCTTTATAAGTGCACTGCATCACCGTATGAAAATAATGGACTTCTATACCTTACACAGTGACCTACGTGTCCAATAAAGTGCCTTTTGGGACGCCGCCAGCCACTTCTCTGTTGGTGTTATATTGATGACTGTGGAGAGGCCGGTTTATTGGCGTCTTGTCGGTTTCTTGGACTTGAAACACATGTTGGTGAAAGTAAAGTGTATATAAGATATATGTAAGTAATAATAAAAATAATAATAATGGACGAGCAGCTGTTGGAAGCCGAGGTACGTTTGGGCAGGTCTGTGGGACTCAGTTTGCTGATTTACATTTGTAAATATTCTTCCTTTGGCCGTGTGTTATTAGACTCGAGGCTGTTGAAAAGACTTTAATGTGACGAAGGGTTTGTGAAAGTAAATAACTGTTTAGCTAAAAAGAAAGAAAGAGAAAGGAAATAAACGAGAAAATAAATAACGAAATATAGCAAAGATTTCTTCGAGTTGCTCAGAAAGCGTGAACAGGTGCTGTTTTGAAAACAGATGAAACTTGGCTAAAAAACTGAAACTTATGAAAAATAACAAGGTAAATGAAACTTGGCTAAAAACTGAAACTTATAAAAATAACAAAAAAGTAAATGAAACTTGGCTAAAAACTAAAACTTGTGAAAATAACAAAGTAAATGAAACTTGGCTAACAACTGAGCTAGCGGCCATCTTGAAGAGGAGCCACTAGGAGGTTTTAATGCAGTAGAAGAAAAGCTTTGTTTGTGTTCCTCCTCAGCGCTTGATAACACCTCACAGACAGACTCAGAATCAGGATTTATGGCATATTTACATTTTTCAAAAATGTTTCTTGAAACTCTAAACCTGTGCAGCCCGCGAAGGATTGTGGGAAAGAAAAATCTAATCCCAAGCCTTTTTAGTTGTTCATAAACTAAAAGCCGCATTTACAACAAAACAGGCTTTGGAGGGGGGAAAAAACGCTCAAACCCACACAAACATGTTTACATGGAAATATTTATGATGTACTTAATGTTTCACATGCTGACTTCCTGTTTGGTCTGTTTGTGTTCTTGTGAGAAGGTAGCAGTTTGGTGCTACACCGATATCACAGGGGGAAACTGCTAGAGGGTGACTGTCCATATACTAACTATCTATCTATATGAGAAAGAGAGAGGGTTTTTTGCTGACAGGGTGCTGGGGAGCACTTCATCCCAGTAATACTTCATCCTGTTTCATCCAACAAAAAACGCCACACACACTCACTGTGTGGGTTTTGGGGCGGTACGGTGGTGTGGTGGTTAGCACTGTCACCTCACAGCAAGAAGGTCCTCGGTTCGATCCCCTGGGTCAACCACGGCACCTTTCTGTGTGGAGATTGCATGTTCTCCCCATGTCTGTGTGGGTTTCCTCCAGGTACTCTGGTTTCCTCCCCCAGTCCAAAGACATGCACAGAGAGGATTAGGCTAATTGGCTACTCTAAATTGTCCATAGGTTTGAATGAGTGTGACCGGTTGTCTGTCTCTGTGTCGCCCTGTGGTGGATTGGCGACCTGCCCAGGGTGTACCCTGCCTCTCACCCAAAGTCAGCTGGGATTGGCTCCAGCTTCTCCCCCCACAACCCTGAACAGGATAAAGCTGCAGAAGATGAGTGAGTGTGGGTTTTGTTTGTGTGACAACAATATCTTGATAACGCATCACCATTTTAACCTTTGTTGTATGATGGACAAGCTTAGCCCCTTTGCTTTTAATTATGTTTGTTATTCCAGGCCTGGCATAGACAGAAATAGCCAGAACAAACTTCTCATCCTTTTTTTTTTTTTTTTTTTGGTTACTCGGGTGACGAGTAATGCCCATATGATTGGTTGGCAGAAAGGAGCGACAGTGATGACACCAGCGTCTTTCTGTAAAGTTCAGGGATTTTTAAGCAGAGGCACTCAGTGCGGCTGCACAAAAAAGGCAGAGCACTCTGGAAAAAATCCACTGGCCACACACACACTCTCCTCATTGCAACAATTGGGGGGGGGAAAAAAAAGGTTGCTGGTGTATGGACACTCACCCGAACACATTTATAATGGAGTTTTATTAGGAGAAGAAATTAAGTGATCTTAAGTATAAAACACTTTGGGATGTTCTGTAGGGAAACGATCAACTGTGCTGTTGATTGTTTTGTTTTCCTATAATTGTGCATCTGCAGTGATTTTATTCCTTACTTATGGCAGCACTAGTGGTGTAACCAGGAGTTCATTTCTGAGATTGTACAAAATAAAATCACTGTGTGATCTGTACCGTGAAAATGCTACTTGCGACACATTCGTGGGTTTTGGGTGAAGGCCAAACTGCAGTAGGGTCTGTGATGGCACAGATTTGTTATTTAATCATTTAAGGTATGAGCTGTCAAGTAATATTACTAATCTCACTAATGTCTGTTAATAATGCTGCCATACAGTACTTTTATCTTATAAAATTTGGTTTACTCATTGGTCCTGGTTGGTTAATCACTGGTTTAATTCCATAGCACCTGGTAGGGATGCATTATGTGACATGAAGTGGTAATGATTACGATAGACCATTTATGATTTTAAAGAGAAAAAAAAAGGCTAAGATTTAAAGAATAGTTGAAGTAGTGTAAGGCACTTTCCTTTTAATATGGACAACTTCAATACCTCTGCAGGTTATGGTGAAGAGCTTGCGTGTGGTTGAGCTGCGGTTCCTCCTCTCTGCTATGGGAGGGTACGCGAAAGGGCTGAAGAAGGATCTAGTGCAGAGAGCCACCAAGCTACTCCGTGACAACTTCCATCCACAGCTTTTCTCTACTATCCAGGAGCTCTATGATCACCGTCACTCCACTGGCAATGCCAACAGCAAACGCTCCCAGATCATCACCATGCGGACTGTGGTTGAGGTAGCGGCCAATTCGCCAATGAAATCCAGTGGGCCGGTTCATGATCCTAAAGTGCACATGAGCAAGCTTCCTTTCTATCAAACTTTGGAGACGATTTTTTCTCCAGTATCGCTAGGTACAGCAGCAGCATCTTCACTGAGCCATTATGTCTTCAAAATTTGATATCTTGATCAGTTGCCATTCTTGTTTATATTTTTCCTGCTTAATTTTCGATCGTCTTATGGTCCCACTAAAAGCAGCAGGATCTTGTGTAGTGCTTACGTGTATACTCTTTGCCCTGGTGACTAGTTGAAAAGTGGAGATGTTGCTAAGATAGCTTTCTTTAAGTATCCACATGATGCATTGTTCGAGATGGTGCTTTAAGCCATGCTCTTCTCCTTAATAACCTCGCTTTGGTGACATTTGGGATTCTAATGCTACCAGGTCAGTTAATGACAAAAGATGTTAACTTTTATTTTTACTAGCTCTTTTTGACATTGGCTTTATTGTTGCTCTCTACTATTAAAATCTCCATCCTCAGTGATTGGGCCTAGAGGTTTTCACACAAAAAAAAAACCCCACTGCAGAGTCAGTATCTACGTAGGCTTTAGCAAAGCACAAGAACTTTTTTTTTTTGTACCCCAGAATAAGACCTGGGGCATATTGGGGCATCATCTACACTTGGGAATATCTTAGACGCAGTATTTAAATAGCATCTAAATAATGAACAGATGTCTTTCTTTCTGGTTGTCACTTCATTCTTTCCCAGTGCGCAGGGATGGAGTTATGAAAGGGCCGTGGGACAGCATCAGGTTTTTTCTGACTACAGGACAATCAGCTCAGATCAAGAACTGTCAGTAAGTTACGTACCCCCTCAGACGAGGAAACCGAGTTTTGTTTTCGTTAAAAGAACATCAAGGCTGTACAAGTATTTGGGGAGTTGCTTGAAGATTTTATATGAATGATACTGTTATAAGCGAAGTATGTTGTATAATATATATAATATCCTAATTCTTTCTGATGGCCTTTCACTGCTGAAAAGGACCAAAGCTGGACTGACATCTGTTCAGGTGGTACTTCGGTGAGTTTGCACTCTGGAGGTCCAATGTTTTATGAATTTGTGTGATATAGCAGCAAAAATATGTATACTTGCTTTTGGCCTTTTATACACAACGTTGCTTGTTTATTAAAAAAAAAATGAAATGGTAAGCTAAACTGTGTATTTAAAACCCATTTTAATCAGAAGGGGTGATTGTGTGTGTGAGAGAGAGAGAGAGAGAGAGAGAGAGAGAGAGAGAGAGAGAGAGAGAGAGAGAGAGAGAGACACACACAGAGACAAACACGCTTTGTGTGCATTTCAGAATTTGCTACACGGAGAGTATTGGTGTCGAAGCTGATCAGTATCCACCAAATTTTTTTGTTTTTGTCAATGGCCAATGGTGTCCTGTACAGGTGATGATCTCTCTGCTTATTTATTTATTTATTTATTTATTTATTTTGCGTTTTATGTGTTAGTGATACGTTAAAATGTCCGAAAATTAGCGCTTAGTGATTTGGTTTCTTTGTTTGTACCATGGCACCATTTCAGACAGGGAATACAGTGGACCCACGACTCATGAACTGAATCCAAGACTCTGTTTGCGACCCGACTCAATTTTTCCTATTGAAATGAATGTAAATACAATTAGTGTTTCAGCCCTCAAAAACATTTTTTTAAAGTCTATTATGGGTTTATGCATAGCAGTAAAACGTAGAATAAAATTTAAAATAAGCTTAATTATAGCAAAATAAAACTAAATGAAATAAACATGATTTTAATGCAGGTTATCTTTGCGGTGGATACGTAGTTGCTGGCGTAGGTGGACGATGGCGGAGGGATACGGTGGCAGTTCTCATGTTTTGCGATTATTTCTTCATTTCAACCGTTATACCCTTAGGCTTCTTACTCTCACTACCATTCCCACTTTTCACTTTCTTGGGATGCATAATGAAGCTTATAGAGCAAAAATGCAGAGAAACACAACAAAAAAAAGCGCTGAACACGTTCACACCACGAGTGCTTGACCGGAACTGAATGTTTGTGTCGCGAAGCATGGGTTGGCTTCCTGTACGTCAGTCAAGGATTTGTTCATCAGTCGGTACAAAATCTGTTCGGGAATTTAGTTTGTACGTGGATTTGTTCTCCATCCAGTGCGTTTGTGAGCCAAGGGTCCACTGTATAGGCAAATTCCATTAATAATATATATGACAGGTGATGGTCAATAGTCTTTTTGCATTTTACCTCAAGGATTCTTGGTGCTTGGACCCCAGTAAGCGCTGCTTTCATTTTGTATTTTATCTAGCTTTTTACGTCTGCTTTTGTATAAAACGTTATCAGGAGCTTGCAAAATAGACTATGAATTCTTTAGTAACAAACAATTATTTTTAGAGCAAATACCACGTGTGTGTATATTGTTGCACTATATTTCTCACGATCAGGCTCACTACTCTTCGTGGAATAAAGGACTGGAGCCTTCTCATCCCTGTCGTCCAATCAATCTCACACCGTTTGTGAAACATCTTGCTGAGAATAGTGTTCATGTCATCTGGGAGAACACTGACAAGGTACGCTGGTTGTTCTCATAATGTTGGTCATGACGTGATTCTGAAAATACAAGTGAAATAGTTTACTCTCAAACTCTTGAAGAAACACAAGTCCCACTCTCGCTTCTTCTCTCTGTGTGCACGTGTGTACATGTGCGTTTAGTTTTACTCTTTGGCCGTATATCTGGTGAACGTGCTCTGTGCGGAAGATTTGCTGGAACAACTTAAGGAAAATGCGGTGGAAAGCGTGGAGTCCTGCAAACAAAAAAGTGAGTGAGTGAATTCATATTGGACTCAACTTTCAGTTACCGTATTTTCCTGACTATAAGCCGCTACTTTTTTCCCACGCTTTGAACCCTGCGGCTTATACACCAATGCGTCTTACGTATGGATTTTTCTTCACTAACTGCCATCAGTAGGTACGTGCATATGTATGCTAATCTGCACGGCTAGTCTGCCCCCACGACTCCGTTTCGTAGTGTGGTGAAGGCGGGCTCCCTCCATCGCTGGATACTCACAACAAAGGAGCTCTTTAGAAAAATCTCCTAGCAACAGCTTAGGAGACATTACCCTCAGGCTACAAAACCTACAGCATAGCTTTTAAGAGAGCTATATCTGTGTGCAACCCGGGAGAGGAACGAACTTGCACGCATACACTCAACACACATAGCCGAACTGACCGCGCGTCCCCCAGGTAAGCCGGCGTCTCGGTGACGGTGGATTCACAAGACATACCGCAAAACACTCCCAAATATTCCCCAAACGATACAGCACAACACATAATAACTGTAGAACAGTCTACAAGGGTAAGCACACATAATAAACACAACTTTGACAATAATGTGGAATATGCAGACGGTGCACCCCGGTGCATGATGGGAAACCTCGCCCACACCCGGAAGCGTCACTGCAGTACGTTCTTGTTGCGCAGTCGCACCCTCGCAAAACCACTCTGATTGGCTGGGTTTCTGGTTTTTCCAGTATTTTTGTTGGTGTTCAAGGACAGTCAATAGCATTACGCCAGTGTCGAATTTCCCTAATCGGTACACACACAGTTTAATCTCCCGCAAAATGCGGCGTCCGGTGTCTCCAGCGGTAAGCTAGACTGGGCTCGGTATAAACAGTGTCTTGGCACCACCTGGCGGCCATGCACTTTACGGTCACAACTATTCATAACTGCCATGTTACAGGCACCATTTAAACACGAGAAGGATGAATAAAAACATGACTTTTCTGTTTTCATTCGATCAGCTGTTTTACTGCCATGTTACAGGCACCATTTGGAAACAATTAAGG
>JAQMCW010000018.1:12070972-12083020 GCA_030068335.1 Chrysichthys cranchii
GGTGTTAAGAGGTCTTGCCTACCTTCGAGAAAAAAATCAGATCCTGCATAGAGGTAAAAGATGTTTTTTTTTTTTTTTTTTTTTTTTTAAAGATGGGGATCGTTTTACATAAAACTGCAATGTTTAACATTTAAGAGTTATTGATTTATTTTTTTATCAACAGTGTTTAAAATCTTCACTTGTATTGCAAATTTAAAGCCGTGGCAGTAGTGTAGAGAAATTTGCATGGGATTATTTATTCAGTACTCTCTTGCTTCATTGTTTGAACGCAGCACGACTGATCATTTGCTTGAAACTGAGCTTCACCATCCGTTCGCTGTTGTATTCCTTGGAAAATAATGCATTCCCCTTGGAACCATCTGTTTTTCCTTATAGATGTCAAGCCTTCAAACATACTGGTGAACTCGAGAGGGGAGATCAAGTTGTGTGATTTTGGAGTGAGCGGTCAGCTCATCGACTCCATGGCCAACTCTTTTGTAGGCACAAGGTCGTATATGTCTGTAAGTGCGTGTTCTGATCTTTCCAAGACTGATGGTTATAAAGATGCTCATAATGCCACTATTCAAATGTTTAAAGCTTAAATATTTCACACAAGAAAGACTTTGCAGTGAGTGGTTTTACTCTAGCTGTGAACAAATGATCAAATGGGCAAATATTACAAAGAAGAAGAAAAAACCCTCAGTACCCCTGTTTGTGTCTTGTCTATGGTTAAGCCCGAGAGACTGCAGGGGACTCATTACTCCGTGCAGTCAGATGTGTGGAGCATGGGACTGTCTCTGGTGGAGCTCTCCATTGGGCGTTACCCCATCCCTCCCCCTGATGCCAAGGAACTGGAGGCCATTTTTGGCCGTCCTGTAGCGGAGGGAGAAACGCAGAGTGCCTCCCCACGCCCCAGACCTCCAGGAAGGCCAGTCAGTGGTACGACACACAGACATAATGGAATGAACGTGAACCATTTTGATTACAGTTTGTCATTTTAGAGTTCAGTTGCAGCTCCTTGCTGTTTGTATAGTTTTTGTTGTGTTTTTAAATCCAGTGGCTTTTTCTATCCTTCAGGACACGGCCCTGTCATGGCTATATTTGAGCTGCTGGACTACATAGTCAACGAGGTGAGAGAAGTTAAGAGCCTCATAAATATACCCGCTGAGATGTGACCATCTCTTTGAAAGAAAATTTCTGTCATTTCTTGCTCAGCCTCCACCTAAACTGCCTCATGGAGTCTTCACTGCAGATTTCCAGGACTTTGTGACCAAATGGTGAATATCCAGTAGTTTGGTAAAGTATAGTGTTTCTGCTTTGTGCTGATTGCTAAGTGTGTGTTAAGACGTACTGAGTGCCTGTTTGTCTTTTCTAGTCTAATCAAAAATCCTGCAGATAGGGCAGACCTGAAGATGCTGATGGTGAGTATGATGGAAGTCTTTGCGCTGGCCGACTCTCCAGATCTGTAATTTAGACCTGTGAGTGAGTGTCTCGCTTGTGAGTTTCCTTTTCAGAGCAACACTAATGGCGTTTCGTGTCTCTCGACAGAACCACACGTTTATTAAACGCTCAGAAGTGGAAGAAGTCGACTTTGCAGGCTGGTTGTGTAAAACAATGGGGCTCAACCAACCCAGCACACCCACTCGGACGACGGAATAAGCGAACAAGAAAAATGCTCTGTTTTCCTTTCTTAAAGAAATGCTCTAGCATCGTTTAACCTAATATCTGTCTACCAGATCTGCTCCGTATGATTGATTAGCGCAGAATTTAAACATGGTTACCAGTGCAGAGTAACAAACGGGGAAACGATGCAAAGGGGAATCCAGCCTGAACAGCCTGCTTTATTAAAATTTTATAATTAGCATGTGATTTTCAGTTACATCCACAATGTTTGGGGTTTTTTTTTTTTTTTTCTTTTTCTTTTCTTTTTTTTCTTTTTTTTTTTTTTTAACTTTGATTAACGCCATAGGGATTTTGCTCTTGCTTCATCTTTGACTAAAAAGAGTGAGGCAGCACTACTTTAGTCCTTTTAATCTTTCCAGCTCTCATCTCCTCATCTGTACACTTTGCCCACACAGATCAAACTCAAGCTTCCTGTGCTGCCTCTTTAAGGCTGATCCCACCTCGTCGCAAAGGTTAGCTCGTAGAGTGCTAACTAGCCAAGCCAAGTTTCCACTTGGTTAGGTTACCCACATGCTCGGCACAAGTGAAATTACATTTTATTGTTCGAAAGTGATCTAAAAACTACATAAGAGAATAGTTTTCATTCCCAAGACTTTTATTGCTGGAGAGTGACATTTGTAGTGTTAAATTTGCACAGTATCTAGCCACAAGTTTTAAATTGTACTCTGATTTATAAATGAGTTTTTGGAAAACCGATTCTCCGTTCTCTTTTCACAGTGCTGAAATTCTCACCGTCGCATGGTAACGGCACGTGCTGCACAGATAGGGTGGATCGTGATTAGGTTACAACTGCTGGAGTTCTTCTTTAAGCACACATTTTTGTACGCAGAACCTATTCCCAGAGCAGTCTGTGTACATGCCGTCATTCTGGATGCTCACGCTGCCTGGTTGAAAGTTGGCTGAGTTGTTTTTTTTTTTGTTTTTTTTCCCTCTCTCCTATATTTTAAAAGAAAAAAAAAATTCAAGTATACGTACTCTTTCACATATATGCATGCATGCAGGCACACGTCAGTTTAAGGCGTCTCAGGTGAATCTTATACCAAGTAAATAATTGTATAGATATGTCTTTATCTGGACCTAGATCACATGCTATAGTTAATATATTAAGTATTCAGGCAAAATGGTCACCTATCGGACAGTCGTACCGGACAGTCATGATGATTTCAGACCTGTTGACGTGAAAGAGAAATCATGTATGTGGCGTAATGCCTTTCGTCTCAATAAAACTCTCGTGAATGTATGTGGATTACCACGTTATCCGTTGTGGGAATGAGTGGGAAGTGGGTTTACTGTCGGACAGTTTGACTTTGTTCCTCTCAGCACATGGACAGAGATGGAAGTTCTTGTTTAAATCAGAATGCCCTCTTTTTTTTTTTTAAATGTAAGGGCTGAGAAATGAATTTCCAGTGTTTATTTCCTTTAGTATTTCACACACCACATGTATTGCTCCCTCTGACAAAATGAAAAATACAAACAAGTTGCATTGTGTAATTTTGAGCAGCAGGGGGCGAAAGACAGCTTTGAGGTTTGGTTTTGATGGAAATTAATTTTAAACAGGTATCTACAGATACCAGGCTAGCTTAATCACAAGTTCTTTTATTTGCCATGTGCTTGGGGTAAAATGCCTTCTATTGGTCCAGATGCCAATATAGACATTCCTATAAATGTAAAGGACAGATAATAATCTTAGAAATGTTACAAAAATTATAATAATAATAAAAAAAAAAAGCAACCAAATTAATGCATGTATGGGCAAAAGATGTGCAATGTGTTATACTGAAGGGAGAGAAAGTGTTTCTGAAATGGTTAGTCCACTTATACATTCTAGTTAAAGTTAAGGTGAAGGGGGAAATGGGGGCAAATGGTTATATTAACAACTGTTTTATTCAGGTCAACTTCATAAAGATTATTTGGCTTAGAGGTTATAATCTTCGAGGTTATAATTCTATAATCTGTGTGAAGATTGTAAACAATTAGAAAGCCAAAAGTTCAGTTGGTGTTTTGGGTTAGTTAGTTAGTTAACTAATGTTAACCGCTAGATAACTTGGCTCTTATTAGCTAGCAATGAACGTTGGTCAGTGTTGGGTCAGTTAGCTGGATATAATGAATACAGCTGATACTGACTGAAGTAAACCTATGCAGGTAGTCCTCACGTTATGATGTGTTCCGCTATACCCATAGTAATTAGAAAATATATGTCAAACCACTGCATAGCCTAGCTTGGGTAGTTTAGATATCTTTGCCTAAACTGCTGAGGAGTCTTTGTCTGTAGGAGACATGCTGGGGCGTTTAGAAGACTTTTGAATTAAAAGTAGCTCTTGAAGTACACAAAAAACACACGGTAATGCACTGTACAGTACACCGATACACAAGTTAACTCCGTGAGTTGCAGGAGAGAGTGAGGCATCACGCAAGGCGAGTACATCTGGGCATCATCCACGTACTTCCGGGCGTTGTCCGAACGTATCGTACATCAAACACTGTTACGCTGGCCTGTCAGCGATGCCTGCCCGCGAATCTTAAATGTTTTCTAAATATTTTACAATTTTTACCATAGCGCAATAGTCATCGTAACTTTGAAAAATCGAAAGTCGGGCCATCATAACTAGGGGAGCACCTGTATATGTTAAAAGTTGTCTTTGTGCAAGCTTCACATTGTAAAAAGGCTGATTGTATCTTTAACCTCAGATATCTAATGACTAGCTACATTTTCCTGCAATAAGCTAGGAGTGTTGCTACATCTTTGTCTGGGATTACATTTAGCCATGTACTTATCCATGCTTTTAAGTATTGTCTTTGTGCACCCTGATAACTGGATCTGACTGTAAATCATAAGCTATAACATATCTATCAGTGGCTAGTTAACTAGCATTAACGAAAAACACCAACTTGTAGTGTGAAACATTAGCTATAGCATGTTCGGTAGCATGCTAATGTGTTGACGAGAAAGAGGTAAAAAAAAAAAAAAAATTTAGTGAAAATAAGTTTTGTTACAAAAGGTTTGTTGATTTTCAGTAATTGTTTTAATTCTTTCTTTTCAGCAAAACACTAATGCTGATGTAGTTGCCCAGCACTTACTACAACATATACCTACTTCTGTAGGATGAGGGGCTTTGTGTCATTGGTTTTGGGTCTGCAGCTGGATAGCACTGCACAACAGTATGATCACATGGGCACGAGAGGGGGGAAGGGGAAGTCCACGGACCACCTGGAGGAGAGGTGTTGAGAAAGACAGGCAAGTGAAGCGGCAACTAAAGTGATGTCAGAGAGGTCTTATGTGTCCTAAAGGGCACAAAGGGGAGAAGAATGAATGTAAGTATGTAGTTATGCTAGCTAGCTAGTTAGATTATTTTCTTTAGATCAAAGCTTATGTCTTGTCTTTTCGCTCAATTATCCACTCAGCAGTCAGCGGTGTAATGCAGATACAGGTCAATAGCTTCGGTTAACGTTCACAGCAGACTTCAGAATGAATGAAACAATGTGATCTCGCTGACTTTAACCCTACCATGGTTGTTTAGTGCCAGATGGGCCAGTTTGACTGTTTCAAAAACTGCTGATCTCCTGGGACTTTCAGCCACAGTCTCTAGAGTTTACACAGAATGGTATGTGAAACAAAAACATCATACCCAGTGAGCAGCAGTTCTGTGGTGGAAACACCTTGTTGATGAGATGATGAGAAAGGTCAGAGGTGAATGGTTAGACTGGTTTGAGCAGACAGGAAGGTGTCAGAAACTCAAATAACCTCCACAGTGAGCAGAAAAGCATCTCAGGATGCACAACATGGCAAACCTTAAGGTTGATGCCCTACTTTCACAGAATAGTACATTGGGTGTAGATTGAAAAGAGTGATAAAAGGTCTGATAAACCTTGATTTCTGCACTGACATGCAGATGGTAGAGTCACAGTTTGTGTCACATGTATGAATCTAGGGGCACAAGCACCAAGAGTTTGAACTGGTGGTGGTGGTGTGATGGTGCGGAGAATGTTTTCGTGGCACACACTGGACCCCTTAATATCAATCAAGCATTGTATGCACACTACAGTTTCTTTGGGTATTGTGGCTGACTGATCCCTTTATGACCCAAATTTACCAATTTAAGTCCATCATGATGATGCGCCATGTCACAAAGCACAAGTCGTCTCATACTGGTTACATGAACATGACATGGAGTTCAGTGTACTTTCACAGCCTGCTCCATTCACCAGATCCGAATCTGACAAAGCCCCTTTGGGATGCTGACAAATCTGCAGCAGTTGTGTGATACGGTCATGTTAACATGGACCAGAATCTCAACAGAATGGTTCCAGCACCTGGTGCAATGCAATCCAAAATCCAACCTGAGTATGGAGTATGGTGTTCCTAAAAAAGGTGCCACTGAGCACACATCAGCGTGTGAGTCAAATCACAACAGTCTGTCACCTTCCTAGACTGCTTCCTGTTTGAAGATATCAATTTGCATACTTTACCGGTGCTAGTAAAAAATAAATAAATAAAAAGTGAGGAGAAATTACGATACATCATACCATGATATGAAACATTATAGTTTGAATGTGATTAGTTAGCATGATATAAAGAGGAAATCTCAGCGGAAATAGAAATTGAATCATTATAGTTGCCATAGGAACATAGATCTTATAAATTTTACAAGTGTGTGTGGGTGGGGGGGGGGGGGCGCTTGGTTTGTACCCTCCTTTACTGCAAGTGTCTATATAATTGGCCAAACGAGGAAGATGGTGAGCTGTAATAAAATCTATTGAAACACAGAGCTGGTTCGTTCGGAGTGTCTGGGCTGCGAGGAGTCAGCTACGATTATTCCAGCTACCACACATGATCAACAAATCTTAAAGGAGGCATCATGTGCAAAATACATAATGTGATTAGAATGAGTACTTGTTTACTAGACAATCTGACTTTAGCCTTTGTTTTAAATATTTACATGGCCTAAGGCGAGACACTACAGGTGAATGGGGTTATGTTTTATAAAAAAAAAACAACAACCAGATCTCACAATCACTGTCTGCCAGTTGACTGCTAATATTCTTGCAAATATTTTTTTTGTGTTGGAACTTTTTCAAAATTTGACATTTATTTATGCAAATCAGGCCTCGACTAATTAAATACGCATATATTTGCATACATAATAAAAGCAAATAAAATCTATTCTCCTTTCCATCCGTCTTTTGACGGTTGATGTAGGATTAAAATAGTTATTTCACAGTAAAGATGCTCACAATATGCCTGTTGGGTTTTTATTATTATTATTATTAATAATAATAATAATAATAATAATAATTATTATTATTATTATTATTATTATTAATCAAAAATTACCAAGCCCTACAAAAATATTTTTCAGACTAAAACCAAATGTGACATAAACCTAAGGTAAATCAACACTTGGGGAAATTCCACTGTAATAGTCTTGAATAGGTAAAGCCTTCATTACGGTTTTTAGTCTGAAGAGTGGTCTGTTACGTAATACCTCCCTTTTTTTTCTGACCTTTTTCTGACACATTTTGTTGTTTGTTTCCAAGTCATGCTGGGAAATCAATGGAAATTCTAATGTTGTTTTTTTTTACTGACTCTTGCACAGACCTGTATATTATAATGATACATAAACTGACCTACATATATCACAAACTTGTCAGGGAGATAATATGACTTGAAGTGATTGCATCAGGTGGGCAGAGTTTACACCTTTTTTAACATCTCTAAGTTTAAGATAACATGGTGGCCATACATGAGGGAGAATCAAAAAGTAACGACCATTTTTAAATCATGCAGACCCAGAGAGCAAAAGACAAAACATGGATTGGAGACATCTGTCTTCTCCAGCGAAGAACAGATTCAAAAGTCAGTCCTCCCCCAAGAAAATCATGTTAACCTTCTTTTGGGACATGATAGTTCCTATTCTGGTGCATTTCCAAGCACATGGGCAAACAGTGCAAATTACTGTGCTTTGCTGTGAAATGAACTTAAACCTGCAATTCGTAACAAAAGAAGAGGAATGCTGTCCGAAACAGTCTTGCCACACCATGACAATGCACGTCCTCATACAGCAGCAGAGACAGTAGAGACAGTGCGACGGCTCGGGTTCCAACGTCTTCTACATCCTCCGTACAGCCCATTATCACATCATCGGCCCACTGAAGGAGGCGCTGCACGGTCGCAGATTCATCTCTGATGATGAAGTAAAGGAAGCGGGGCTCTTCTCTCTGCAGGAATACAGAAGCTATTTGAACAAAACAGCAAATGTGATGTCTTGCATGGGGACTATGTAGAAAAGTGAGATGTTCAATTTCTCACAGTTACTTCTATCAAAGCCGTTAAATGCATTTTGCTTTTACTTTTTGATTCCCCTTCGTATAAGAGTTGAAAAAGAAAATCGATTTTATTGATGGATTTTTATCCAAAAATCTGAAAAATTAAAAGATTGATATAACCAAAAGTCTCATTTCTACCTGTAGTTTCTTGCCATATAGAGTGGGTTAACATACCTCAAAATGTTTGCTCTTATTTTTTAGGGCTTTAAAATAGGACATTTCTTCTTACATGACATCACAGTGACAGGAATATGGGGCATTTCTTTTAAAATACCGAAGTGTTTTTTGTTTTTTATGTTAAGGTGTTTGTTTAATGTGTGCATTTAAAATTTTTACTTTTGGATTTATTTTTCCTCTTCGTATTACTTAGGCAGCATTTTATACGTTATATCTATTATTTCATTATTATTATTATTTCCATGCTATTCCATCATCATCATTATTATTATTATACTGTCCTGTCATTGAGCTGAAATTCTGACACTGTGTTTTCTCATCAAAGCCACCAGCTTTAATGAAACACCCCCAAATTGCTTTAGTCTGATGTTCTCATATGTACAGCCTCTAAAACCTCACCATATCCACACTTTGGTCGCTTTAATGAAGGCTGGCTGCATTTAGGAGTGATTGTGTGGATTTTGCCCTGCAGCCATCTTGAACACACACACACACACACACACGTACACGGCGAGGTGGCTTTAAGCCCTCTGCCTCACTGCGGCAAAGTCTGCAGTCATTAATATGCACAAATGCAAATGAGTGGGTAATTAAGAGCGGGAGTTCTACAGAGGCTCTTTGATTGCTAATGAATTCTAATCCGCAAGAAAGGGGGATGGGTTGATGAGAGAAAGAATGACGGCGGAGAGAAAGCGCAATGAACTTGACGTACTGGCTCTCCCCAAAAGAAAGGCGGAACGGGGGAACAAACATTTCACTGTGGCCGCTGATAAATAGTTGATTTGTCCTCAAGAACGGAGAGAGAACATGGTTAAGCTTGTGGTTGAGCTACAAGATATAGGACACACTGAATCATGCAGACTATAATTTAACGCCCAGAGCACGACGTCGCCTTCAGCTGCAAATTACGGTGACACTTTCTGAGCTGTATGGAGAGGGTGTGGCTGAGAGACTTCATAAATATTTTCCCATAGTCCCAGACGTGTGTGTGTGTGTGTGTGTGTGTGTGTGTGTGTGTGTGTGTGTGTGTGTCTGTCTGTCTGTCTGTCTGTCTGTCTGTGGGCATGTTTTCATATCATGGTGGGGACAAAATCTCTCAAACACTCAGAATGTCTGATCATTGTGACCTAGTGGGGAAATTTGGCTAGTCCCTACTAGGAAATAAACTGGTTTTTGTTTTTTTTTACAAAAACTGCAGAATTTCTTTCAAAATCTAAAAGGTTTCCTTTTGGTGACTGAGAGTTAGCTTTAGGTGTAGACATAGCATTAATTAGCTACATTAATAATTACGTCAATTAAAGGTCTTCACAAAGGATAGTCTGAAAACCGTGTGTGTTTATGTGTTTGTGTGTGTGTGTGTGTTTTGGCACAAGTTCGCATGTTGCTGGGAGTTGCCATCCGACCCCCTGTGGAGAACGCAAGCGACGGATCGGGGTTAGGTGTCTCGGCATGACTCGAACAATGGCAGCATATGTGTTGCGAAGCTCAAATGATGTCATGTTGTCGTTTTGGCAAGCTCCGACTTTTTTTGCGCACACACAACAGAGCTGTTATTGCTGTTTAGTGCTCCCCCGATACCAGATTCACTCTCACACACCCATGTTCTTCTGATCATAAAACCTCCCAACATGCATCTGCGCACCACAGTTTCAGTACTGACAGTCTCAGGGTTCTGTGCTCCTCCATTCATTACATAAAGTGTAACTGGGTGAAACTTGAGATTTATAGGGAGACAAGTTGCCAGATCCTGCATGCATGGAGAAATCCAATTCTCCCTATTTGAGAGAGCAGCACTCGCATGATATCCCATAAAAGACCAGTCTGACTATTTACTAAAGCCTGAACAGTCTTTTCCAACCACGTTTACACCAGATAAAAAGCCACGATTTGCCTCTAGTTTCTTTCTGGAGGCAAATCTGGAGTGTGTGAGAGTTCTTTTTTGCTTCACACATACGCACTTCCTCTATTCACCTGCACCCCTGTGACCGCAGTGCAGCACAGTAGCAGTGTTTAGCTTGTTGGTGTATGCTTGCAGGAAGTGTGTGTTGTGTGTCCCATAGCATGAGCGTGGGCGTTCAGACAGGGCCTCCCCAAAAACAAGGCCTAGATCCTGTGCAGAGGTTTTTTTTTTTCAGGGCCTCCCCAATATCACACGATCCATCCTCCTGTCTTACACCTGTAATACTATAGGATTAAAAAGCCTGAATCAAATTAAAGATAACACAGATTCTTGTGAGCCTACCATGGAACTGCATTCAGACATGAAATGATGAGTTAGCAAATGGGTTGCACGGCTCAAAGGAAATGGTGCATGTGTGAGAGCGGGGGAAAAAAATCTTTGAAGCTGCATATGTGGTGGGCTTCATGTGTATGTGTGTGTTGTGTGTAGCACTATCCCCGGCATGACTTTTCATGAGAACTGTAAACCACTAACCCATGGTGCGACTGCCAATTTCTCAGCTCAAGGTGTATTTCGCTAGAAACAGGTGCACGGCATCGTCATTCTGTGCATACCAATCGACCACACATGAACCACTTTGCAAGGGGGAGGGATATCACCGGCTTGTCAGATTAGGGTTTGTATTTGTTTATCAGCTGTACCAGTGCACATGGAGTTACTGTCTGGTACATTCCATTCACATGTGGAAAACGAGGTGTTGTTTTTTGAACCCAAAATAAGTCGCCAAGTGAGGAAATCCAAGGAGTTTTTGCGAGTTGCGGCACTAAGCATCTATGCACTCGATACAAGCGAGTGCAATATACTCACAGGATGAACAGAAGGCACGGCCACTGAACACAAGGGAAGCTGAAGCACAAACACATTTTGGCAGTTCTTCCCACCATCATGCATTCATTCGTGTGCCTGATTTTAGATTCAACACCACGCGGTGAGGGATGTATATTCGCGAAGTGGGTAGTCTTGCCGTCTCACGGCTCCAGAGTCCCAGGTTGGAGCCTGACCTTGAGCAGGTGTGTAGTTTTGCATGTTCTTTCTGTGTCCATGGGTTTCTTTAGGTTATTCCGGTTTCCTCCCATTCCTCAAATTTATGCCAGCAGGTGGATGAGCTATGCTGAATTACCCCTGGTTTGAATGGGTGTGTATGAGTGTATGGTGAGTGCAATGGGCTGGCATCCCACTTAGGACATATTTCAACCTCAAAGCCTACTAGTTGTGGGATAGGCTCCAGATCCAGCACCACCCTGATCAGGATAAAGCACTTACTGAAAATGAAATGACCGCGCAGCGGGGTGACCACCTGGTGCCATTCACTTGCGGACAAGAAAAAGAGGGGAAGAAAGGGCCTCAAGGATCGGTGTCCGGAGATACATACTGACTCTGAAACATGTCAGTGTGAGCTTTTCGAAGAGACCCAATGATGTCTTGCCTCATTGCCACTTGCAATCCCAAGCAATTAGGATAGATTACTCCAGACAAGTGACCCCATGTACGTAGGCATGGTTCTGCTGGTTACTCCGTTGGCCTGGAAGGGCCTGGTATTGATTTAATTAGTAGATAAAACAAAAAATATATACACAGTGCATTCAAAAAGTATTCAGACCCCTTTCAATTTTCCACCATTTGTAATGTTGCAGCTTTTTGCCAAAATCAATCAAATTATTTTTTCCCCCTCATGAATCTACACTCAGTACCCCATAATGACAGCACAAACACGGACTTATAGAGTTCTTTGCAAATTTATTAAAAAAGAAAAACTGAAATATCACGTGAACATAAGTATCAGACCTTTGCTGTGACGCTGACATATTTAACTCAGGTGCCGTCCATTTCTCTTGATCATCTTTGACACCTTGATTGGAGTCCAGTTGTGTTCAATGAAACTGATTGAAGATGATTTGGAAAGGCACACACCTATTTATAAAAGG
>JAQMCW010000018.1:12097805-12111634 GCA_030068335.1 Chrysichthys cranchii
ACGAAAACTTCTGCTATCATGCACGCAAAACTTCCACTAGCACCCCACCACCACCCCAGACGCATGAAAAAACTTTCGCTAGCACC
This sequence comes from Chrysichthys cranchii, assembly GCA_030068335.1. NCBI lineage: Eukaryota > Metazoa > Chordata > Actinopteri > Siluriformes > Claroteidae > Chrysichthys > Chrysichthys cranchii. The sequence goes on from JAQMCW010000018.1 coordinate 12,097,892, forward strand.
CCACCAATATATATATATATATATATATATCTCAGTCACACACACATATATAACGTGTTTATTATTCTGTTATTTAAATACAACTATATACTTTTTATTTTAAAAAACTTAAATTTTAATTGAAATCTGAGCACGAATATACATATTATTAAGCCTAAAATGCCCCAGAATGGTACAAATTATTATTTTCATAGGCAAGAAAAACACAAGTTTCATTAAAATCTTTATTTTTTATTTTATTGTTGTTTTATTTTCATCTTTGGCACTGTTTCTGGACCCTATTCATCTAGCGTTTTGATTGTTTTAGGCAGCTTGTTCACATCTTCCTTCCTTCATGCAGGGTAAATCCCAAATAGCTTCCTGTGTACCACATATGCGTACCCGATACTTCAACATGCTCAAAACAGCCGAGTGTAGAGGTGGACAAATCCTAAATTAGGCTGCTGGGCAAGTGAACGATTGAGTGTGTTTACTTTAAAGCCTAAAGAACAGCTTTAAGAGTAGGAGTTAATATCTTTTGATTTGGCGAGCTAGTTACTGTAAGAGTTCTGACTAAAGGAAACGAGCGGGGCTTCGGGTTACTGAGACCGCGCAGCCATAGGCGGGCTCCTGTTCTCAGACCGTCAGAATCTGAGGTAGAATATCACGTTCACACCGTTTGGCAAAACAGCAACAGGTCAACAATTTTATATGGATTTCCTTTCGCTCCCAGGTCTGAAAAAGCGTGTTTCTGGCACAGCATCGAGAAGCATCAGGCCGCCACGACGCCGATTCTGTTTAAACACGTGAATGAGATAGAAACTTTTGTTTCAGGAAGTCACTAGGGTTTTTTCCCCCCTTTTGGTTATTTGTCAAGGGAAGAAAAGACAAAAGCAGGTAATCACTCTTATCAGCAGGGTGCTGAACCTTTTTGAAGTTGGAGTAGCGACAAATAAATAAAATAAGAAAAAAACCCCAGACAAACACGTAATCTGTAGGTCCTGGGAACGCGGGCACTCTAAATGAGTCCGTTCTACATGACCTATAGCACGGGGTGAGATTCGGCGAGCGGGGGAAAAAGCAGCAGCAGTATGAGCGCCGACGTATCACTCGGTTAGTGTGATGTAATGATTGGAAAAGGAACGAAAATACAATGTGCCGCTTATTAGATATTCGAGCCTTTAGACTGCAAAGATTAGGATGTGTAAGAGTTGTAATGAGTAAGTGGTTATTATTATGTTAAAAAAATGGAAAAAAGATGAAGTCTTGTTAAACGTGCTGTATTTAGTGCGTATAGTGTACAAAGGAAGTCTATTTTTTTTTTTTTTTTTTTCCCCCTCTGAAAGCTGTTGAATGTGTCTGATCTGATGAAACATAATCTGTTTTGGTATTATTCATAAACGTGTATGTCCTGTGGCTTTGTGGTTTTAGCCCTTTGTGTTCATCGTGTGTGTGTGTGTGTCATAAGTTACACTCATAGCCTATGACTCAGGGCTGACTAGACCCATTCCAGCATTTTTCCTCGTAATTATAGCTCTCTCTTTTTAGCGGCCTTACTGTGTGCCCTCTTCTCCCTAATGAGCTGCGTGGATGTGTCGCTCTTGACTCACCCTCTGAGCTGTGCCATGTGCGCGCGCACACACACACACACACACACACACACACACACACACACACACACCCCGTGTCTCGGTCGTGCCTGCGGGGCAGAAAGCGGCATAGAACTAAGGTTTCACGACCAGCAGCTTGCGTCTCTATTGTCCTCTGTAATCACTGTGTCTGCACAAACAGGTAGCGTGCGAGAGCACTCCGAGCCAGTGAATAGCACATCGCCCGTCCAGACGCTAATGACTCAGAGGCTCGTAAAAGGAAAAAGAAAAGAGACGATACACGAGCAGGCGCATGTACGCACACGTGTCCACAAAGACCCGAGGACGTAAAGTCGTGATTTCACTGTGCAGGTCTCTCATGTGACCCTGCGCTCAGGCCGACAGGATCAGTTGCAGTCATCAGGTTCTAACCGACAGTGGAAAAGTGCATGTTGGGTTTTTTTTATTTTTTTTTATTGAGCCTTCAAGAGCGAAGATTTGTTTATTCAGGTGCTGGGGGAATGGCTGGTAACTTCTGAGCGCAGGCCCCCCCCCCAAGACTGACGTTTTTGGCTGTGGACTGTGCACTGGAGCAGGACGAATTTTCATTCATTTATTTATTTACTTAGAGGCTGTTAGTTAATTAAATAATGAATGAATTAATTTTTAAATAACCCGTACTCTTCCCTGTCTTTTTATTACGTATCCTCTGTGTTAATAAGAGCGACTGTTCAGCTTGCTTATAAATATGGATTAAAGCTATTTTCGAGAGTTTCGCTCCTACACCCCCACGTATCATCGCACTCCTGTTGCCTCTCACATTCCACAGCACTAGCTGTCTTGTTCCCTCGCTCGCTCGCTCGTTCGTTCGTTCTCTCTCACAGATCGCTGTGAAGAGTTTGCTCCCTGCACACCGGCATCCTTAAACCTTAAATTAAGCAACGCTGGCGAAATGTCCCGAGCCTGCAGGAAGTCCTCATATTGTAGACGTGCGTTGATGAGTAAACGGTCCTTAATAAGATTTCCAGGGGCCTTGTTTAAAGGCAGGTAGTGTGGCGTAGAGAAACAGATCGCCGTTCAACACCCTCGAATCGTTGCTTCCTGTTTTTTTTTTGTTTTTTTTTTTCTCGGTTCTGCTCCGTTGATGATGTGTGCGTGCACTGACAGGGGAGTCGGATAGCGCCACATCTCCGAGTGCGCCAATTTAGAGGCGAGGGCTGTGCGAATGCATGCGTGCTGATTGAATTTTCTGACACGAGCCCACGTCTCTCCACTCCAAATCGCCCCCAAAACCCCAGCGGCGGATTACGGTTGTCACGGCAATGGCACCGGCCTCGCGTTTTTTTTTTTTTTTTGTTTTGTTTTGTTTTTTTTGTTGTTGTTGTTGGGGGTTTTTTTTTGGTTTTTTCCCCCCTCTGGTTCTGCTCGGCTGCCGACACCGTCATGATTCCCTCCTCTCTCCCCCCCCTCCCTCCGCTTTTAATTAGACGACAAAAAATATGAATATTCATAAGTCTGGAGTTCATTAATATGCACACTTATGCAAATGAGCTCACAATTAAGGCTCTTCTCCCCAGAGATCGTCGCCAGCGTTAAAGCGAGGGAGCTGTGTGCGAGGTGGGGGATTCTGGAAATTTCTGCTCCGTATATCTAAAATGCTCCCAATTCCACGGCAGTTTTGTGCCTCGATTCGTGTGTTTTGAAATACTTTTCGAGTTAACGATTAAAGATTAAATGGAGTCGGCACAGCACGTGCGCTGTGTTGTGCTTTTATTTTCGCAGACTTATATCAACATTTCGCGTTTATGTACGTTTCATTATGTACTCTATACACTCTGCATATAGCTTAATGATTAGTCCTGGCATGGACATGTCCCCAGAAGGAGTGTACACATGTACAGACAAATAAGGGTATACATACTAACAGGCATGAGGTACTAATGATGTGACTGCTCGAGGTGTAACGTACAGCATCTCGTCTTTTTTTGCTTTGTTTGTTTTCTCTCCACCTTATTAAGCGTGGCAAAGCATCAAAATTCAATTAATCCGCCTCAAATGGACGGATTACCCAAAATACACTCTTAATGGTACGCCGGCGTGAGCCAGCGCCGAAATAACTCCATGATCGGGCGCCGCGTTTATGGCGCGCAAGCCGTGGGTATTTTTATTTTGTTCCGATTTCACGGCTTTTATTAATAGCCATCGGAGTCTTCTGGAACGACTCGCAACGCGAGGTACTTTTTCTGGCCGAGGAGGCGGACCGTTCTACACTAGACCGTCTGTTTGTACGCACTAATGATGTTTAATTCTCGTCACTTCAGAGGAGCTCGAATAGGTTCGGTGTAAGGAGCGGAGTGTAATCAGCGACGTGTGCTTGTGTTGCAGGTTTGGACGATCGCAGCGGATCCTGGGGCTCAGCAGAGCAGAACAGTCCGTCCTTCAGTTCACGGGTAAGAAGGAGCAGAGCCCCGTGGCTGTGAGTACACGAAGCACGTAGCATGCTGAGACAGAGCCGCTTTTATAGGCTAACCCGTCTCCGTCATCGTTCCAGCCCATTAGGTGTGAGAAACGGACAAACAGAGCAGGGAGTTTCATGTGTTTGCTCTCAATGCCGATGGGTGACGGTTTCTGGTGTCTTTCTGGAGTATAGAGCTGTGTGAGCGTAACAGAACGGCGGCCATTTCTATTCCGCGCCGTGAAGCGTTATTCAAGCTGTAATTTAAATGATCTGGGATTTCATACTACGATCTGGCAGCGGCTCGGTCGTCTCAGAACAAATTGCGTCCCGTCCCCCCTCTTCCGTAGTGATTGTACTGTTTAAATGAACCACTTGCAACCCCTCAGGTCACCAGGCAGGAGCTCAAGACACCACCACGAGTTAAATTAAGGATCAGACATGGATCAGACACGCTGTTTAAAAATAATAATAATAATAAAAAAAAAAAACCCAAGAGGCTAAAGAGCCTTGCTCCACATGTGTGTGTGGACAGCCACTTACGTAATGGCCGAGTCACATTATGTGGTGTTTTTCATGCGTGTTAGATGTTAGTAGGTCAGTTGGTCACCCAGCGAGCATGAGACGCGCACTGACATCGATCTGATATAAGACGAAGTGATCACTCAGACGCAGCAGACCGCCTTCAGCAGGGATCAGGACACAGCCGATGGTACCAATTAGTTTCAGGTATAATTTACAAAAATCACAGTGTATAAAAGACAAATCATTTCCCTATATATACAGATGACAAAAGTGGCTTTCTTATAAAGGAACAGAAAAAAAGCGCACGCTTCGTGTCGCACGGTGGTAATGCAGGGCGATGATGGTGTTTTGAAGTGTCCTTGGTGGTGTCCTTGCATCATGTAGTGTGATCGCTCGCTCTTAGTTGTGGTTGTGGTATAAATGCTTATTTCTTGTGTGTGTGTGTAGGCTTTCGATGGTGTGGGCCACTACAGTGAGCATGAAAGCATGTCCCCATCATCGATGTACAGCTCAGGAATTGGAGGTATTTCTACTCATCAAATGTATATTTTTGCCATGTTGGTTTTTCTTAAAAAAAAATTTATAATAAAATAAACATTTGAAGCAACTGTACTTTATTAAGAACTGCAATTCAGAACATTTTTGAGAAGGAAGTAATTTTTGAGTCTAGGGAATTGGCGTGAAACACCTGAATTGAATAGAAGCAAGAAAAGAAAAAATAATAGAAAACAAAGCTAAAAATATATTATGATGCACACAAGCTTCGTCCTGAATCCGGCAAAGGACTTTTATTTTCTATGTAAGGAGTAAAATATGATGGGGGGGTGTGCTGCTGTAGGAAAGTGATCGGTGATGTGGTGGTGTGATGCAACCCAGGGCTCATTTTCACATGTCCCGAAGTGTTTTATTCCTCTTATATCGCATGTCAAGGAACGACGCATCATCTTTATTAATGATTGCAGCCGCTTTGAAAATGTGGAGCGTCCGAGGTGCGAGTCCGCTCCTGTTTCCGGAAAGCATGCACACGGGACACCCCTTGTCCTTATGGAAGGCTGAATGATTATACATATTTCTTCATTAAATAAAACGCAGTATGTATTAGATTATGTAGATTGTCCACCACACAGCTCCCTTTGAGGGAATTGTTACTCTGAAACAAGAGCGTATCAGAACGAGGGCATTACTATACAGTAATCCGACAAAAATCTGTGATACACGGATGCCGCCCCAAATGTGTGTTTTGTTGTTGTTTTTTAAGTAGTTTAGCCCTAAATGATCCTCCCACACTCTTTAAACACATTGTAGACACAAACACACAAAGAGAACTTTTGTGCGCATATAGCGAGGTGAATTTAATGTAGAAATTATAGAAACATCACATTTAAAGCGAGTAATGTAATGTGCTGTATACTATACTAGCGTAGCCTATACAGTACTTATATTTTAGGTACTGTATGTATGTATGTATGTATGTATGTATGCAGTACACTAGCCTAGGCTTTTATATGGATCTTCTGTTCATTTTTCTAAATGTAGCGAATGGATGTTGGGGGAAAAAAATTTAATTAATTCAAGGCAGAAATATGAGAGCTCCAGCACTGCTGATACTTTGGCGAATGCTGGTTGCTTCTCCCCAACCGTATGCACGGTAGCCAGCAGCCAATCACAACCAAGGTTAAATGAATAGGGCATTCCTGATTGGCCAGACTCATTCCTCCAGCCATTTTTTTTTTCTTCAGTTCTTTTTCTCTTGTGTAAATGATGTACACTGTACTGTATTTTATATATGATTTTACTCCATTTTAATTAATGTAGATACATTACATGTACATTTTATAATACAGCTGAAATCCCCCAAAGAAATTCGACCTATTCAAGATAAAAATCCTGCAACTAGCCGGGGACGCGAAATGTGAACCGTGATGTAGCGGGGGATTACTGTAAACCTGGGGTTTGGATTACGGTCTCCACCCAATCAGGTTTGAGAATTCCCCCAGCTCCGTGTGCTGTGCTGTTATAAGTGTGCTTTACTGAGGCTTATATGATCAGACTCATCCCCACGTTGCCCACACACTCCCCTCAGCTCTGATCTTGGAGTCCCTGGTCCGGAAGTTGTGTCGCTGGAATTCCCTCAGTTAAAGCCCCCTTTGGGTGGTGTTTGGGGGTGTAGGGATGAGTGTCAGGAGCGGGGTTAAGGCCGCTGGAGCGCAGCCCTCTCCGCTGGGACTTAAACAGGGGGGAGACGGCAGCCTCTCGTGAGCGCCGCTAGCGAGGAGGGAGGCTGTGTAATTAGCGCCAGAGCATTTATAATGGGCCAGTTTGTTGTTTGGAGCGCAGGCTGAGGCCGTAAACAGTGCACCTCATCCACTCTGGCAACCCAGCCGAGCCAGATGGAGGCCGGCCAAACGCGGAGAGAGTAGCCCTTCATCCAGCACCGTCTCGCTATTCAGAACACGCTCCTGTAGTGTGCTCTTGCTTTGATATTTAATGTATGCAAAGGATTTGTTTGGTTGCGTTTAATATCGACAGGCTTTTATTTACACAGTTTCTTTATTTCTGGCAGGGCGTTTGCTGGGTGTCTCTTTGTACATAGACCATAAATACAGTATTCTGGTAAATCTCCATTACCAAACCAAATGTATGCTTTTGTGAGAAGCGATGCAATTTGCTGATCTGACTGCGTAATCGTGTGGGGTGGGGGAGATTATTATAATTAGAATTGTTCCATTCAGTGGATATTGAACAGATTTTCACCTTGTCTGAGAGCAAGGTGAGTTGTTTTAGATTTACGTGCATGTATGAAGATTTTTATTTAGTTTTACTGTTTACAGCTGGGATATGAAGAGATTAGGCTTCGTATATGCACTGACTATAACAGCATGCGCTCTCATTGCAGGGAAATCAGACAGAGGACCTTATTCCTTTGGCCAACAGGTATCATCTTCTACTTGTAACTTGTTTGCTTTAATGATGTAGGGTTTTTTTTGTGTGTGTGTGGTTCTGGTTTAAATTTCATCAACTCCTATTTTCTCTCCAGTTCCTGCCAGGGGACATGTCCATGTCCAGTCCTGATGGCCTGTCCCCCTCTGGTGTAAAAGCCACCTCGCCGTACTATGGATCTTACCCCGCCAATCGTAGGAGACCCCTGGACGGTGTGCTCGGTGAGATTGATGGCTGGCGAGCGTGGGGCACTTGGGAGACGCACGCACGCGCGCGTGCACACACACACACCGATCACATATTGAACCAGAAATACTGCAGAAAACCACGTCTCTTCTGTTCAGCTGCCTTTGCTTTGTTTCATAAACATTCGTGACTTGACTGTGGTTTTGTTTTTGTTTTTTTTCTTTTCCTCAATCAGATACCCCTCCGAAGAAGATCAGGAAAGTACCACCTGGTCTCCCATCCTCGGTAAGCGCAGTCATCTGTGGTCTGTGGGCGTCTGAATTTTTGACATGTTTGTGACCTCATTAGTGAACCGTAGCGCAGGACTGAGCCTGAGCCTGGATTAAAAATGATGCATTAGACTACACACACAACACAGTTACACACGCTGTACAGCGACGCATATTAATGTCCAGGCATTCAGTTGGTTTGTCTTGTGTTTTGTTTTGTTTTTTCTTTTGTTTTGTGGTGTGGTGTTTTTTTTTTTTTTTTTTTTTTTTTTTTTTTTTTTTTTTTAATCTCACATAAATTCATAAATGTGAGTGTAAACTGTTCAGCTATAAGCAGCTCTTCCTATTATTAGGCTTGTGCTTACTCATGCAATTTGCTGTTAAGCATTCATGCATGACTTTTTGTCAAAATAATAAGCATACTCCACCTCTCTGACAGACACACACACAGAGTTCACAGAAAAGGTCAGGCAGTTTGTTTATTTATTTGAGAAAAAAAAAAGTTGTATTGAGAGTTAAGCATATAACATATAAGTGTCCCAAGACCAAACAAACACCATAAATAGAGCTGTTGGGTTTGTGTGTGTGTGTGTGTGTGTGTGTGTGTGTGTATATGTATATATGTATATATGTGTGTATATATATATATATATATATATGAAATTTACTTTCATGAACGAAGAGAAAGTTATAATTCTATGGCTTGCTATATGTGTAAATGAAGTTAAAAAAAAAAAAAACACTGATCCAAAACATTACTGTGTCAGTGATCTTTAGCTAGTTCCCAAATTAATTCTGTTATTTTCTGTATGCTGTATGAGCACACTGTATAGGGGAGACATTTTCATTGCATGTTATTAACCAGCATATAAAATAAAACAACCTTAGCAAAAAAAAAAGAGGGTTTTTATAATACACTACAGTCATTTAAACATTCATGTTTTTAATATTTTCCACCACATCCGAGCCCATCCTGGGGTTTAGCGAAATAGTATTCTTGTACCTACATCATCTAATCAACTAAAATGCCATTTAATTGTGAGCTCAAGAACTAGGAATGGTTTGTTTCTTTGTTTATTCACCCCCGATAGATGTGTGATTTTAAATAGACCTGCATTAGGTGACTAAAGTCATTCGTGGGCTCGTAAACCATTGCGAGTATCTATCTATCTATTTATCTATCTATTTATTTATTTGCTGTCTTTGAAAAATTAAAAAATTTGAAAACACCAACAGGATCGTTCTCTCTGCTTATACCGGCTCTCGGCCAGCCTGCTTCGGCTCGAGTGTCGCGTTCTAATACCTGGTCTTTTTAGTTCTGCTCTGGAGAGGTAGTATGGCGGCACTTCCTGTGTAGCTAAGCCACCATTTAACTGAGCGCCGACTCCGTTTGATTCTGGCTTTTAACAATTAGGAACAGATGTCAGAATGCACCGGGTATGGTCAGCACCTCATTTAGTCTCAACCCTTTTAACCCGCAAAACACGGGTTCCTTTGTGATGTCCTCTTCTCTCGCTCCGTCCCATTTTTTATTTTTAACCTCTCTTCTGCTCCCTCCTTCTTCTTTTTACATTTTTTACTCCTCCCCTAGTCCCCATCTCTCTCTCCAGTGCTCCTTTTTTTTTTTTTTTTGCCTATTTCCCTGCCCCCTCCATCTCTCTTGCTCTCTCCATATCCCCCTCTCTCCCCACATTCACTTTTGCCTTCTTGCTCTCTGTCTCTCCACACTCCCTCCCTCTCTCCCAGCTGCCTGTGGTGTTGGCTGGCCTCCAGGAATGGGCAGATGGCTCTGTAATTGGGAATGCAGCTCTCTCTCTCTCTCTCTCTCTCTCATGCAGACACACACAGACCCTTTTCTCTTGTTCTTTCCTACACCTTCTCCCTCTCCCTCCATTTCCCATCTCCCTGCACATCATACAGTGTAATCAAATTACACAAGAAACCCTCAAAGCCGTGGATCGTCAGTCTTCGGCGCTTGAGTTCTTCATTTAAACCAAAACCCAGGAATCCATGGAACCAGTTAAAGCAGACAGGATCCATACCCGCGCCAAGTATAACTATCTGCGTGATGTTTTCTCGTCTAGCAGTCGTAACCTCCTGTCTCATTGCTGAGTTTCGCACATCTGTATAAGATGGCCGTCTCGGGATCGCCAGATGCGATTCAGGACCATACATTGCTTTCTGCATACTGTCCAGCCCACTCAGATCTCTTTGAGGGGTGTGTGAGCAAAGCGTTTCCCTGTGAAGGAGTGTCTGTGGTAGCCCACGCAGCTATTTGGGATGTTTCTCTTGGGACAGCATGAGCTCTGTGTTCTGCATTCTGTGGCGAATGTTTCCTGATTCACATACCGAATCCCAGATCTCTGTCCCACCAGATCTGCAGCATGACACAATGCTTTGTGGCAGGTGTTCTGTATTTTTTTTTTTTTTTTTTTTTTTTTTTTTTTTTTTTTTCTTTTTTCCTTGTTACGTAAGTGTACAGATATCCAGATCCACATGGATCCGTGGTCTGTTCTCAAATGCCCGTGTCTGGAATAAAAATCTCATCCTGTAATAATTTGCCTTGTGTTTGCAGGTTTATCCGGCAGCTCCTAGTGACGACTACAACCAGGAGAACGCGGGGTTCCCAGCTTCGAAACCTGGCAGCGTCTACCCTGGGACCTTCTACATGCAAGGTGGGGGTCAGTAGAGAGCAACATTCTTTGGGAATATTAAACACAAAAAAAAATTTTGGAAATACGTTGATAAATCTATAACATTTAGATTCGTTTCATGAGATTTTTTTTTTATTATTATTATTTCAAATCGTATTATTTCAAGTTGAATTTCATGGTTTGCATAAGGGACATATGGAATCTGAAATGGAATTTTCACGTGTGTGTGTGTACGCATCCCATTCCTGTGGAGAAGGGGTCTTTCTGCGTCAGGATTGGCTGGTCACCTCATGACATGCTTATAATCTTCAACAGTGTTGGGTTTGATTATTGGGACCACATGTTGGTGGCCATACGAAAAAAGGGCGGGGCTGCTGTTTTGGTTTATTTTGCATTCTTAAGCTTTTTGATGTTTACTCTTGCTGATTTACAAACCCAGGACACAGTTCCGTACGAAAGCCATTAGCTGTTTATATGGGTTGTAAACATCCTCGTGGAATTTTTCTAACAAAGGTTTTTAAGTCAGGCCCCAGGTCCAGGCACGTCTTGAAAGAGTTGCATTCTAGTTATGGCTGCAATAAATAATGGTTAGATCTTCTGGGATTTCTATCCATGGCTGTTTGTTTAAAAGAAGTGCTTATTGAGTAACAAAGGAACGTTCAGCATCTCAAAACCTAGAGTGAACCCCTGTCTGTCCGTATCAGCTCCATCGTAAGATGCCCTGTGTAGTTTCATCATGTTTCGAAAAGGTCTTGGTGTCGTTTTGGGGGATTTTCTTGAACGCTTTTTGAGAAATTGCAAATAGTGGCTGCCGTTATTCAAAATATAAGTGATAATAATGGTCTTGTGTTTAATAGAGGGTCTGCAGGACCACTGGGCCCATTCAGGTTATTCCTCCATGTCCCACCTTGGCCAGCCAGCCCCATTTGCTGCCATCAACCCTCAGGATCGCCTGGTGAGCTTAACACATTTCTGCTTTTCTGTCATTGTGGAGTGCCCCATGTTGTACGCCTGACTCAGATTAACTGTGGGTCTCTCGCGATCAGTGTGCCACGGCGATGCAGTAATTCATCTGTTTGTTTGGGGTTTTTTTTTCTTTTCTTTTTTCTTTCTTTCTTCTCCACCAAAGAGACAACCCCTGCCCTTGTCCCCTCCGTCCTACCCTCACCACGGCAGCGAGGTGAACGGCGGCTTCCAGTCCGCATACACGCCTCCCATCAATGGAACGGATGGCATCATGGGTAAGAAACCTGGTACGCGCGACCGGTTGGATGCGTTATGCACACTCTGCCCACAGGCTTCCACGTTCCACTTCAGGAAAGCTCATGGATCACTCCTGTGCTTGTGTTTTAAGTTCTTTGTTTTCCTCTCTGTCCTCCCAGGCAATAGAGGCAGCGCAGCAGGAAGCTCAGGAGATGAAATTGGAAAAGCCCTTGCCTCGGTGAGTTGCACTAGCATGGATCTGGTTTTAGTTATTGTCTGGATGAGAAAAGGCCCTTTACCCTATCTCATTTGAAACGCCGTGATTAAGGTAGGATACATAGATTCCTGTGTGCCCTGGCGTGGTCTTTACATGTGCCACTTTGTTTCGCGTCGATTTAGATTTACCCTTCAGACACCAACGGGAGCAGCTTCCCCTCCACGCCACCTACACCAGTGGGCTCTCCTCAGGACATGGCAGGTTTGTGTACTTCTGTATGCCTCGTTTGTGTCTGAAGAGACGTGCTTGTGTGGCGCAGATCCTGTGGCGCCACCTGTTGGTTAAGAACTGGAATTCCATTCAGTTTTTCTTCTCGAGAATCTAGATCATGTTAATGCTGTACAGTCTGAATGATTAAAGATGCTCAAGATGAATTTCTGAAACCGTGATTTAAAAAAAAAAAATTCCCTTCAAGCATGAGGTCAAGGTTAAAAATAAATAAGTATTATTACTAATAATTCCTCTGATCTCTTTACAGTCTCTGCGTCCCAGTGGCCCAGAGGATCAACTCAGTCTTCGCAGTCGCCTAGCTTTGAGGGAGGACTCCAAGCGCTGGTAGCCTTTCAACAATAATGAATAAGTTTTCAGAGTGTAGCTTACACCCGTCTTAGTTTGCAGAATAGTGTTTTTTTTTTGTTTTGTTTTGTTTTGTTTTTTCCCCCCCTCTTCATGATTTCTGTGAACTTGTAATAAAGTATGAATTTGTGCTGTGCTCTGTATGGTACAATTTCACAGCAGAATAAGATGGAGGACTGCCTGGGCGAAGCCTTGCATGTGTTGCGGAGCCACGCAGTAGGTTCGGGGCTGGGTGCAGACATGCACACCCTGCTGAGTGCCGCTGGAGGAGCTGCAGGTCTTAGCACCCTCACCCAGAGCTTCTCCCTGCACAGAGTGCCCGGCATGGTGCCCAACCACCACGAGGAGTCGGCTGGCCTGACACCCACCGGCGCCCTGTTACACGGGCAGCATGCAGCCTCACAAGCCCCCCCCACCTCACAGCCTGAGGGCTTCTCCAGTAAGTCACATGCTCGTATAGCACAAAAAATACTTCTTCAGTGAGGAGTTTTCTAAGGTAGTGTCTTGGGACGTGTGAAGCTGAGAACGAGAACGAGAACTCAACAGAATACAATACCTCAACACAAACCCCTACATACAATATACTGTTTATTAATGTTTTTTGTTTTTTTTATAAAAGCATTTTATTTGTGAGTTATATTTACTGATGTCTAATTACCCATGTCAGTATAGTTATGGCTTAAGCTGTTTTGTTCATCGAGCAATACAAATCACTCCAGGATAAGTCCTGCTGAATTGTGGTGATCACCATGTTCAAGTCAGTATCAAACCAAACGTTGTGTAGTAGAGATTGTGTTTTTATTCATGTGTAGTATAGGCTACTATTCTGTTTTGCTATACAGTGAACCCCCGCCTATCGTGAGGGTTATGTTCCGGAGGCGTGTGTGTGTGTGTGTGTGTGTGTGTGTGTAATATATATATATATATATATATATATAATGTGTGTATATATATGTATACGTATGTGTGTATATATATGTATACGTATATATGTGTATATATATGTATACGTATATATATGTGTATATATATGTATACGTATATATATGTGTATATATATGTATACGTATATATATGTGTATATATATGT
>JAQMCW010000018.1:12167490-12178453 GCA_030068335.1 Chrysichthys cranchii
TATATATATACACACACACACACACACACACATATATATAAAAATATATGACAAGTATATTGCTCTGGTATAAGAGGACTAAACCACTTCAGGACTTGTTACTACTGGAAAACAATCAACTTCAGGCATCACACCACCCCATCATTGATTATGTGTTTTAATCCTAAAATAGTCCTACTCATTAATGAAGTTATCCTCAGTATAGTACGTGACATGCTTCAAAATCTAGTTCGTTTTAATATTCATATAATGACCTGTCAGGAAAAAAAAAGTTCCTGAGCTCAGTCAGAGACTGTGTAATCCCCCGTAAACATTTTTTGCATGCTGGTAAAGAGGACTGGGGCGGTAAGCGGCCTGTCACGCAGTAGTTACTATGCACGGAGTGTCACAGGGTAACAGGTGGACGAGAGGCCTCGCTGCGGAGGAGGGAATGACTAAGAGCTTCTCAAAGAGACAGCATGAGTGGGAGTTTTTACCGTAGGGTGACTCAGGAAAGAGGGCACGATCGATGAATGAGAAAGCGCGAGAGGTTGGTAAATGACCGAAAGATTTAAACGATGACCAGGAAATTGGAGCGATGGTGGAAACAGAGATAAATCTGAAGCTAGCAGAGCAGACGGGCCAACCTCTGAACGCCAGAAGACCTCAGGTAAAATTCTACACGAACGAATTCTTATACTAAACACAGCGAACGAGCACAAGGACACTGAGAACATTCACTAAGAGCTATGTAATTAAGCAAAATAACTCGGATCACATCACAGACATTATGAAACTGAGCAGTTTTCAGGAAATAGAGCTTTAGTCCAGATATTTATATAATCATGCAAATACAAGTCAAGAACTTCAGTTAATGTTCACAAAAGTTGAAAAAAATATATAGGAACTTCTCAGTAACTTTAGACCTGGCATGGATGCTGAATCCAGATGGTCTGGTTTGATTATTTGAGAAACAGCAGATTTCCTGGGATTTCAACATACAAGCTCTAGAGATTGCACAGGCACAGCATGGTGGAAAAACAAGAAACATCCAATGAAGAGAAGTTCTGCAAGTAGATACTCCTTGTTGACGTGAGACGTCAGAGGAGAATATCCAGATAGGTTCAAACTTACAGGAGGGCTACAGTAACTCAAATAACCACTTTTTACACCCATGGTGAGCAGAAAAGCATCTCGGGATGCACAATTCATCAAACGTTGAGGTAGATGGACTACAACAGCTGAAGACCCCATTGGATTCCACTCCTGTCCGCCAAGAACAGGAATCTGAAGCTACAAAGGGAACAGCCTACAAACTGGAAAATTGGAGAAACATTGCCTGATCTGCTGAATTTCATGTTTTGTTTTGATTTGTTTTTTTCTCCTGAAAGCTTGCCAGGAACCTTCACAGGGCATCTGATTGTCACTAGTGATGTGCTTCAGGACAGAACTCATGTGTCACTCAACAACAACAAAAAACACCCCTCACTTTAGCAAGATAGGGATATTGGCCATCCTAACTGAGTATTAAGCCTAACCCTAACCTCAATTCCTAACCCTAGGCCTAAGAAGTGTGTATAAGGGCTATATTTAGAACAAGAGATTTTGAAATCCACTTGTTTTCTATAAGAGTTACATGAAAGCTATAAATTACCGTAAGTATATAGGGTGAATAAAAAGTTGTCTGCCATGTAGGAGTTACTCTCAGTTCAGGATTATTGTAGGGCATTTCCGAGGACTGAGAAGCAAAGTAAACGTATATACGAATTTGAAAAATTATATGACGACTATATGACGGTTGGATGTGAACTCTGGATACTATGTAAAGGCATCATGAAGGATAGGAATATTGTATGAGAACAGGAGGCTGTATGTTGTATGAGGACACTTGGGACTCTATGTATTATACAGTGCTGGTTCAGGACTTACGTCTTTGCCTCCCATGGCCTCAAACATCTTCTCCAACTGCACCCGGAGCTGCTGGATGTTATTAATGATGATGCAAGGCTGATCAAAAGAAATGGAAGATGTTAATGATTACAATCGATAAAACAAATTAAAACATGCACAAACTAAATGAGTAAAATCTCCAGCTTCTTATACGCACAAATTTGGAGTCAATCAAAGTTTCTTTTAGCTGCACAAGCTGATGGTGTGTGGGTGTGTGTCTAGTGGGACCAATTTGTCTCAATCCCAGCAGACTGCTTTCAACCTAATTACTTCATCCTCATTCGATTAAACATATGGATACCTATTCCAGACCGTTACACTACATTTCCCTGAAATTGCACACACACACACACACACACACACACACAAATACAATCAGTAAGAACACAAACCACTTTCTCCTTATTGCAGTGGTTGGGAAAATCCTTGGCGATGATGTCAGCATACGACAGGAGTACGGTGCCAATAGTCTGTACAAAAAAGAGACAGAGATGGAGAATAATTGATTGTAAGCAAACAGCACTTTGTCAACTAGACACAATTCAAGTAAATACAATATTGTTAGAAATACACCAGCAGGACAATCACACTGTGGTGTGTAGGGACGTATTAAACAGTACCTTGGCAAATCTCTTCATGTAGTTGCCAACAATCTGAGGGTCAGGACACTCCAGCTTCCGGATAATCTCAAAGCTCTGATTCAGCTGAGAGAAAACATCAACCACTGAGCAGGAGAACAGGGCGTGCTCTGATGTCTGCTGGAACTGTGTGCGAGAGAGAGAGAGAGAGACGGAGGGAAGAGACCTTTTATCATATACCAACAGGATTATTACCGAGAAGAATGAAGGTAATCGTAATACTGTTTGGATCTACAAAACGGAATCCAGGTCCAGAAAGTAATAAGTACAAAGCACTTCATATCATATTTCAGAAAACTTTACAATGATAATAATAATAATAATAATAATAATAATAATAATAATAATAATAATCACTCCTATAGTAAGTAAGGAATAAACCACAGCACAGTTGACCTGTTGATTATTTTCCGATAATAGCAAGTTGTGGAGTGTTTTATTCCGCTTATACCGCAGAAACGCCACAATGGCTACATTTTTTGTGGAAAGAAGTTCGTTCTCACTTATTTTATCTTGAAAATAATAAGACAAAACTGCAAATTAAGACAAAATGAGCACATTATTTCCAAGCAAACCTCAAATTTCCTCAATCTTGAATACTGTACAGTGGTAGAAAACCTCAATGTTACCTCACAGTTTTACCTCAGAGTGTTCCACTGGAGCCTCATTCTAAAAACTGCTAAGTAATGCTAAGTGAAGCCAGAAAACTTCACCGTGTCATCATTTATGGGTTTTTTTTTTAGTATAAACAATATTGTATTAGACCGAGTGCATTGATATATTTGCCTTACTGCCAAAACTACTGTTTTTGCTAGTTGCTGTTATGGACAAATAAATAATCAACACTTCTTCATCTAAACCTTCTGAACAATCAGACTTAAGAATTCAGCAGTGTAGTGGTATATACTAAAATATCAAACTAATATAAGCACAGAGAGTATAAGCATGAAAATATGATATTTACCCCATCCTTTGCATCTCTCACCAGGGCACCATTCAGGAAGTCTTTGGACACTTCCTCATTCTCATCCAACCACAGGATCACAAATGGTTCAAACCACCTATTAAACACAATATGTATCCAGATAGGCTATGACTATTAACACGGACTAAACCAAATTATGTTAATAATCTTAAGGTGAGACATACTCAGAAAAAATTATCAATATCAACACCAAAGACTCAGAGAGCAACCTCAATTTGTGAATAATTAGGAAGAAAACAATGTGTTACTTTACAAAGATTACATTTTTACAGCATGCCACTTAAGCGATTCTTTATAATCTTTCATACATTGCCCTAATTAGCTAGCTAGCAGGTGAAAATAGTGAGGAATGTAGCTACATTAAGCTCAAAACATGAGGAAAAAACCTTGAGAGGAACCAAACCAGACTTAAAAATGAAATTTGCTGATACAGTTTGGTTTGTTTCCTGCTGCCATTGTCACAGGTGCACACTGTAGGGTTAATATCGGTACGCAGGCTTGCAACGTTTCAGCAAAACATCTCAAAAGAGACACAAATGACCTGAAACTTTGCTCCTATTCTATTGAAAACGTTTACAGAGCAAGCATGGGGCAGCGTACTTCTGGCCTCACTGGGCCTCCATTAGTGCTTGTTGCAGTGCATATTTCTGACCACTAGGTGCAATAATAACTCTACAGTGGACCGGCGGTTCACAAACATTTTGGAGGGCGAACAAATCGACGTACGAACTAAATTCCCAAGCAGATTTTGTACTGTCCAATGAACAAATCCTTGACTGACGTACAGGCAGCCAACCCATGCTTCATGGCACAAATATTCAGTTCCGGTCAAGCACTCGTGGCGTGAATGTATTCAACGCATTTTTTTGTTGTGTTTCTCTGGATTTTTGCTCTATAAGCCTTCATTATTGGTCCCAAGAAAGTGGAAATGTTAGTGAGAGTAAGATGACCAAGTGTATAACAGTTGAAAAAGAAATTATCGCAAAACATGAGAACTGCCACCATATCCCTCCACCACTGTCCACCTCCGCCAGCAACTACGTATCCACCGCAAAGGTAGCGTGCATTAAAAGCATCTGTTTATGTAATTTAAGTTTATTTTTCTATAATTAAAGGTTATTTTAATTTCATTTAATGTTTTTTTTGCCACACATAAACCCATAATACACTTTAAAAACATGTTTTGAGGGCTGAAACACATTACTTGTACTTGCATTGATTTCAATGGGAAAATTGATTCGGGTCGCGAACAAATCGAGTCACGAACAGAATCGAGTCTCGGAACGAATTAAGTTTGTAAGTCGAGGTCCCACTGTATAACTCTACAGTATAGGGGGCAGTGATCATCCCAATCACTTTTGTACCATCAAGAAAGGTGACCAAATCAATGAAATCTGACAAATAGCAACATTTTTTTTAATTGCTGGTCATGCAAAAGTGGTACCTAGTATTTATTTATAAAGATAACCGTTTGTTGAAAAGGTCAAATTGCTTCACCTGCCCCTGTTCACGTGCCGCCAGTCAGTTAACTATTATAGCTATTATAATGTATATTAAATCATACAATTATAATTAACTATAGACTTGTCTTAAGGGTATATTAATCCTGAGGGTATCCTCTCAGTAATGCTCAGATTCTCTCTATTCTCTCAGGCATGATTTATCCACAGTGTATCCACAGTGCAGAAGTAGGTTTTTACGGTACTTACGTAGGGTACTCAGGCACGCAGTCTTTGAAGCAAGGCAGCTCTTTGCAGTACTCATTGTAGAGCCACTTGACTTTGAAGTGAAGGTTCATGTAATCTGCGCTCTTACACAGCCGGTGTTTCTCATGCTCTAAAGACACAGACAGCATCAGTCTACCAGGGGCTGTGTGACAGATTGTGCTTAAAGCAAGGACATGCTCAAGAAGAGCACAGCCATAAAGAGAGCACAGATGGAGAGTCGGCTCTGGTCTACTTCATCAGTACAGAGTTAAAGGCTGCCATGAAAAGTGCTGAAATGCTCTCAATGGTTTTCCCTGCTGGATCTGTTTTGTGCACATTTATTTCATGTAGATGTAAAAAAAAAAAATTGCACTGATCCTCACCTTCCATGGCATACTTCATATCCTGAGCGAACATGTTCCACATGACCTCAGCACTGATCTTGCCAACGTTCAGCTCTTGGGGAAACCTGCACAGAGTGTGCTTATGGGTAATGTAGTGTATATGCAGCCGTTCTCATAAACAATGAACACGCGTTCCGGTGAAAAACACCTTCTGACCAATCGGAAATGAGAATTCAATACAGCTGTGGTATAATACCTTAAATACTTTATGACTTCATCATGTAAGGTTACATAAAGTATTATAATATATGGAAATATACTATAAGCACACTGTAGCAACACTTTCTATGAATTTGGTAATCTAAATGCAATATAAATGCTTCGAAACATATTATATAGCATCCATAATGTCTTATAATGCCTAGCAGGGAAGAACTAAGGTTGTAACGCATCATAGCAAAACTCTGCATTATAACATGTTGTTATCAAGCTTTATTGTGTTATAGAATACGTTACAGCCTTTGTAGCTGCAGTCTTCTTATGAATAGTTCGTATTTGCTGTACTTGTTGACATTAAGAAGTCATACACTCATGTTTTATAACGTGTTATGCATGTAAAAGTACAACTACCTATGAGCATACAGGCTTGTGGCTGAAATTAAAAAAGTATTGTTGATGCTACACTAAACATTTCATAATAGTATACACATTGTCTTATAATTACAGATTTCAAGAAATGTGGTAATGCACTATAATGCGTGCACTGGTATTGGATCTGTACTAAAGATTATAATGCATTATAACTTCTGACTTTACTTTCTCACCTTGTACTACATGTTGTTTATGAACATAAAGTATATAAACACATACATTTAATTTCAATACTCACAGAATATAAAGCATTATGAGTGCTTTTTATAGCCATTAAGTGACGTGAGGACATCATGGCAATGTGCAAACACACACACACACACACACACTCACTGGTTGAGGCAGGGTGTGTAGGAGTTCTTGTCCTCCTCTATAATGGAAACTATAAGGGTGATGAGTTTGGACCAGAAGTCCAGGTTCTTGGTGCTGGGACCCTGCTCCTCTGGAGGAACACTTTTAGACTGAGGATAGATAGACCACACACAGTCAATATTCATAACAGTTTAGCTTATATAATGCAAAAGAAAAAAAAACAACCTTAAAACAAACTTCCTGCTTCCTTGAGAAGGAGAGGCTGAAGGACATGAGAGAAAAAGAGAGCAGAGTGGAGGATAGAGCAATGTGGCTCACTGCAGCTCTTTGTTCTCCAACAACCACGCCACCTCCGCCACGATCAATATTTCATCTTAAAAAGGAATATCCATTAGAGAGGTGATCACTGTTCACTGCCTCCTGCTCCTGAATAACAAAAAAGACGCCTGGGGCAGAATCACCGTGACATCTCGAGCACGAAGCTGGTGAAAAATTACTTTCTGTTCCGGTGAGGAGGTGAGAAACAGAGGCGGACCGTGGAGAGAGAGATGCCTTATTGCACACCTGCACTTGCAATTCAACTTATAAACCATTCAGCGCTGATGCATTTAATAAATAACGTCATGCAGTGTCTAGGTTGCACTTGATTATTTTAGGTTTTGTGGAAATTAAGGGTGAAGCTCAAAAATGTTCAAGAATATTTGTTAAATCTCTAAGGAGAGTAAAGTCTTGAACCTTACCAAAGATTACAGCCACTCATTTTACACAGAAATGAAGCTGATGCACTGCAGGAACTGGAAAGTCACCAATTATTCATGTGTTGTACTTCCGATTCTGTCTACAGGACCAGCATTAGCTGGTTGGGAAGTAGCTTTAGGTTTCCTGGGGCTTAATGGATCTAATAATGCACTATGCAAGCGCACATGCTGCTACTAACCGGATCTGTCTGATATTCCCGACTGTAGAGCTCGTGGCAGTTGTTGAAGATGTACTCGTATGTAGAGTTCAGACAGGCCTTCACGCAGTCCTTGACCACCTGACTGGCTCGAGGAGGACTTTGCAGCTCCTGGACCTGCACACGTGCATACACACAAACGCAGTACAAACAAACAATGGCATCAATGAATCTCCTTGGCAGCAAGAGCTAGAATTCCATTTGGTGTGTCAGCAGGGGTGTAAGTGTTTCTACAGAGCTGTAAAATGCAGGCTTCCAATCAAACAGCAGGAGGTTTAACAGGACAGTAAAGATAGTCATCAGAGCAAGTGTTTCCCCCGACGTGGTCTAACCCAGACAGCAAATGAACGATGACGCCGTGTCTGACACCTTCATCTGGCCCACATAGAGGCGCTGGATGAACTCAGCCGAATCTCTGCCAGGACATGCAAAGGGTTAACTCATATTATCCCCTTTCTTTTCCTTTTTCTATACTGTTTAGACTATGTCAGTATGAAATATCGTAAGTATTTCACTACCATCCATCCTGGAGCCAAACCCAGAACCTACACCACCATGTCACACTATTTCAAGTCCATCTACACAGACATCTCAAAAGTAAACAGACAGCATCATTTTTGAAAGATTTATGTCTAGAAACTTCCTTCTAGCTGCAAGTTGATGGAGATCGCTGACAGAAGTACTCCGGCTCACTTGGAGCTGCTCTGCAACATCAGCGGCCTTACAGCGGGGATTTTTTTTCAACAATCTACTCGAGGGTCGGAGGGCCCAGGTCGACCTGAGCGGGATGCTCTTGATTCCTTTCCTTTGCTTTCGAATTGTACAATCACTCTGTTGACTGTGTACAAGAGGAATCCCAAGGTTTTGCGCAATCATACACTGACTAAATCCACCCTCAGACTGACCCACAATATGCCTTCTTTGAAAATCACACAACTCTTTCCCTTCTGGTGTTCTCCGCATGGGTAGCTGCTCTAAACAATTAATATCCTGTAATCTGAAATGAACAATAAGAATATATTGACAAGTTTGAAGCACCAGGTGGTATCCGTATAGATAAAACATAATGGTGGTGTCTACTTTTGAGATGTCTGTGTGCAGTTAAGTTGGGCGTAAAACACAGCGGATGTGGTGTTACAGGAAAATAATCAAAGACAGGGTGCCATTTTTTTTGCCTTACAGGAATTTGCAAATACTACTTTTTTTTTAATACATTAAAGAGCAACACTTCTTAAATTTAATCCATTTTCAGTTATGATCAACATTGCGAAACATATACAAAAGTTATAAACAGTCAGTCATTCTCTCACTATCTCTTCAAGTTAATAATACAAAACATGCAGCTTGTTACTGAAAAAGCATAAAAGCACAAAGTCTTTTAAAGACAATGTGTCCCTATGTGTGAGCTGTTGCTATAGAAACAATAATGCATTTGAAACCCCAAATTAATATAAACCTGTGAAATGGCTCAAAGCCTCAACTATTGTTAAAGCTGCTGCTGACCAATCAGAAAGGAGAATTCATAGTACAGTGATATAAACACATTTTTGTGGCTCCACATCAAACCAGCTCCGTATAATCAGGGAAAAGCATCTGCACCCCTGCTGAAAAAAAGCACACATTGCATCAGTAACACAATGGGGTGTCTAATGTGCAATTCAAACTTTGCAAATGGGAAATCAAACATTAAAAAAAAAAAAAGCTCTGACTTTCTCTGGAAAGAAAAATTGGCAGTTTTTGTTCCCTAGGGGAAGGTACATGGAATACATATGAGTTTATAATCTTGAGAGATCATCTTGATATTTAATTTTCTTGTTAACATAATTAGGATAAAATATTAGGAGTCTACTATATTAGTAGTTAGATAATTAACCTCATTTGGGCCTTAGCTAGTTACCCCACATAGTCACTGCATGTACAGTACAGTTGTTGGGAAGACATTTACTTTTTCCATCATATGTGTGTGTGTGTGTGTGTCCATGCAACACAAACCTTCATCCTGAAGAAGGTGATGCTAGTGAGCAGATCCACGGTTGACTTCAGATCCTGCAGCCGCTCAGGACTGCTAGCAGGGAAATTATTCTGCAAGACATATGGAGTATGCATCACAAGCCTGGCTCCGGAGTGTCACTGAGGGTTAATGAGTGTGTAAATGAGTGTGTACTGCATATTGTACCCTGTACATAGAGAGGTCGATTCTCAGAGAGTTATGGAGTTGGTCCAGGAGCTTCACAAACCTCTCTTTCTGCAGGACACGCGCACACACACACACAAAAATAGTTTACAAAAGAAAACAGCTAGCAGACAGCCTTGAAAACACTTTTTTCAAGCATTTTTTTTGTAAATACACAGGTAAATCTATTAATAATGGGCAGAGATGGCTCTCTCTTCCTTGTGACACTAGCGAGTCATGGGCTAGCTATCTAGTGAGTTGCAATTAGCCTGTGAATTCTAATATTCCAAAGAAAAAGTGTGTGTGTGTGGGGAGGTTAATGGTCTGAGGTAAACGCACCCCGAAGTTGGAGGCGGCAAAGCGGTCAGAGGCGGAGACGTTGTTGGAGGACTGCGTGGTGTGGGCATAGTAAGCGTTGATGTTGGCCAGCAGGGTGCTCATCACTGCTGGCACACCAGGACACATGTACTTGGATGACAAACATGCAAAATGCCTGGAAACAGCAAACACACACACACACACATACACACACAGTGTAAAAAAAACAAACAAACAAAAAAAAAACACATGATATTTACCAACAAATGTAGACAATGTCAAAAACACTGCTACAACATTTTACACTACTTGGCTAATATTGTGATATCTTTTTTCAGTCATACTCACCTGTACTCATTGTTTTGGGTTTTGGGGTTTTTTTTTGTTTTTTTTTTTTGGGAAAGCCAAGTTAGCTATCCAGGTTTCCTCCAAAGTCGCCTCACACAAGGAATGGCTCACTTTTGTTTTGGCTTTAAATCAGATTTTCTGCACGCAAACATGCGCGCACGCACACACGCACACGCACGTACACACACGCGCGCGCGCGCACACACACACACACACACACACACACGCAGACACACACTGTTAATTCCTTTTTTTGTTGTTGTTGAGAAACCAGCCTAGCTCCTGGGACACACATTATATGAGAATATTCCGATGTTGGCGTGTGCTTTGTTTATCCAAATTGCAGTATTTATGGTAATTGTGACTCTTCATCAGTAATCGTGTGTAAACTTCATTTAGATGAAAGGGTTGGTATTGAGAAAAATATTTGTCATAAACAGTCCTCAGCTTCCCATCTGTAGAGTTTATCGAGAACATCTGCGTCAGATGGAAGATGTGGGGAAATTATTGATAAAAGGGTTTAGGGGGACACTGTGTGTGTGTGTGTGTGTGTGTGTGTGTGTGTGTGTGTGTGTGTGTGTGTGTGTGTGTGTGTGTGTGTGTG
>JAQMCW010000018.1:12178553-12201044 GCA_030068335.1 Chrysichthys cranchii
AATTAAGGTTATTTTAATTTTATTATATGTTTTATTGCCACACATAAACCCATAATACACTTTAAAAACATGTTTTGGGGGCTGAAACACATTCATTGTATTTACATTCATTTCAATGGGAAAACTTGAATTGGGTCATGAACAGAGTCTCGGAACGAACCAAGTTCATGACCAGAGGTTCCACTGTATTGCATTTTGATGTCCCATCTTCATAGTTCTCTATAAACCTAACTAGATCATTATTTTCTTCTTTATAAAACACCTCCATTTTGAGCCCACAAGAAGAAGATACACAAGGCCTCTCTGGCCATGATATGTATATAATATATAGTCATAAGCACATCCAAGGGAAGTCAGTGATCCCATTAAAAAGTCCATTAACCTTTCTCTATTTTTCCCCACATTTCATACCATCTCTAGTCAGCTTACGTCATGGCTTGGTAGATAGACTCCACTCCGTATCTCATAGCAAATTCGTCCACGATCTCCTGAGCCGTCTCCTCAAAATAGACTTTCCAGGCATCGTCTCCTTTAGCCTCAGGGATCTTCACCACACCGCTGTTCTGCTCCTCCGTAGTGTAGTGGAAGAGGTGCTGCAGACACAAACGCTGCCAGTAAGATGGTGGAGTAAAGCCGCAATCAATACAGCGACTTGCAGTGAAAGGAACCCACTGGTTTGGATTTGAATACAGCGGAAAATGTATAGAAATGGTTGGAGATTAACGTATAATGCGCAACTTGCTGTTGTTTTTACTGGGCTTGTCTCAGTGGGTGAACTTCTTTACACATCTGGCCATTGTGTTTGACTGGCTCATGGTGAATCAAAGTACACTGTGGTCACATGACGATGCAGCACACAGGATATCACAAGTTGGCATAATAATACATTGCTGGTTCGTGTAAAATGCCATGGCACAACGGTGTCAACGCGGTTGCCAGTAAAACAGCTTCTGTTTTCTTCGGACTATTGATACTGACACTTATATCAAAATGAATGACACATCCAATATTACACTTCCTCACTTCCTGTTTCCTTTTCAAGTAACTAACACTAATGTTTGAACGGGATTTATTACCCCATGAAGCTTTTGATGTAAGAAGTTGTTATAAACTTATAAAATGTGCTACATTGATGCTTCTCGATATGGCAGAACCCAGTTCAGTTTGAGCTAGATCTTAAGTGTAAATCTTTTCATGACAGGTTACCAGCATGTTGGCATGTGAGGGAAATGCTGCTATTCCTGACAGTTTGGTCTTACTTTCATTTGGGTACCCATGCTCCCAGCTCTGGTACCATTAATTCCTCTGATCCAGATAATGTCTTTTTTCAATAGTGGCCATGGCAATAAGCACTTGTCCTGCCTGCTGCAGAGCTGATGGATTTATCCGACACGTGGCTCTTTTATGGTTTACAATAAAGGAAAGGTTTCAGATTAGTCACCAAGCACAGTGCAGGCTGGTGAGAAAAAGCGCCATGGCGGCCTTGACGTTGGAACACACTCATAGAGGTATTGCGCAATCACTGCAGTCCTGGGGAAAATCACATTATAATACATTCATTCATCTTCAGTAAGTTGATCCTGGCCAGTTTGCGGTATAGTAGTGTATATGAGCTGACCTCATGCAGGCAGGTGTACTGGACATGGTATGGAGCCACTGTCTCCTCTCCTTTGATTTCCACGCTGATGTGCATGCGGATGGCTCCAGACACGGCTGATTTATCGGTGCGCTTGTCTGTGTGCGGAAGGGGGGGAAGCAACAAGAGAGCAAGAGAGAGAGAGAGACAGAGAGAAAAGGACAGGTCATAAATTAACTCAACCTCCTTCTATTCTTAGCTCTCTCTTATTTCCGCTTTCATTAGTTTTCATCTTTATGACTAAACTCTGTGAGAGAGGGAGACAGACAGACAGACAGACACACACACACACACACACACACACACAGCTCACCCAAATTGTACCACACGTCCATTTCTCCGCTGAGAGTCCGGACCTCAATGATGGTCTGGCCCAAGAAGTCATCAGACTCTCGTTTGAACCTCTGTTTCACGCGAGATTTAATGTCATCATCTTCATCCCACACTCGCACCTTTATGCGATCGGATGAGTTGTGGCACTCGCTGGCGACAAGGACACAAACTCTGTTTCTATACGATCACTATATATTCACATTGTATTATACCACAATGTTGTGGAATTCTTAAATCTGATTGGTCAAAAAGTGTTGATTGATCTTCTACTACAGGAGCTCAGACAGTATGGCTGCAAGGCAAACCATGGGTTTATATTAAATAAACTTATGCATGCTGTAATACATTATCTCACTTGCTAACTTGACAAACTGCATTTTTTCCCCTGATGTAAAAAGGAAATGACCGTGATAACTTGTGCTTTAAACTGATGAGCCACAGGATTAAATGCAACCATAAATAGACAAAAAATAGGGCGTGTTATTCTTTAATAAATATTAAAAATATCTGCATTGGCAACTTGATGTTGTTTAAGAGGATAAAATACTCCAGGACACGCTGTTAGCAGATTACAGGTGCTCCCTGAGTTATGGTGGGCTGATTTATGATTTTTCGAAGTTACGATGACGACTGTGATGCGCTAAAAATGGTGAAATATTTAGAAAATATTTAAAATTCACAGGCAGGCATCGCTGGCAGGCCAGCGTAACAGCATATGATGTACACGGACGTTCAGATGATGCCCGGAAGTACACAGCTGACACCTGGAAGTACGCGGATAATGCCTGGATCGCTCTCCTCGTGCCTCTCCCACATGGAGTACACATGGAGTATTAACGGAACAGCTTCAGCGGTGGCTGTCTGTAGCTGGAGCTCAGTATTTGTGTAGAAAAGACTCCTGGGTATGCTAGGCAAAGCTGGGCTAAGCTAGGCTAAGATACCTAAGATAGGCTAAGTGGTTCCACACAGTGGTTCGACTTACGATGTTTTCGACTTACGATGGGTGTCGCAGAACGCATCTCCATCGTAACTTGAGGACTACGTGTATAATTAACTTCAGGGTGGTAACAGGGCGGCAACCCCGTGTTTGATTATTTTCCTAGAACTGCATGCCCTGAAATGTTTTATCCTGTACCTATCCTATATGTTACAGGATTCCACCATTACAGTTTTCTCCTGTGTGAACTAAAAGTGATCCCTGCCTTACTGACAAACAGTGCTAATCAGGCTAGGAGTACAAAAAGAATAGAAATGGCTTACAAGTGGAAACTCTCGTCCCAGACAGGATTGAGGTTGCCGTAGATAGTTTTGGTCCTTTTCTTGGTCTTGCCCACCTGGACGGTGACGTAAGGATCACTGGAGCCTGTTTTATCTTTGGCCTGCAGTCCTTGAGCACAGACAACTGAGGACGAAAGAAAGAAACAAACTAACATGTGCACACATGCAACCTTAGTTTCATTACAATAATGCATTTAATGTCCTGTATTTCTAAAAACATTCAGACAGAATTCGTTGGCTTCGAGCTCTGACCCGTGATGCTGATCTTGGCCGACCATTTGGAGGTCCCGTCGAGAACGCTCTGCTTGATCTGCTTCATCTGGGTGCCATGGGTCGTCTTGGCCACACCAAATACCTCCTGGATAAGCTCGAAGATCTCGGGTTTGTTGCGTTCGCGGATCTTCATGCGGTCCTTCAGGACCATGATGATGTTCTGAGTGCGGTCCTCTGCACCATGCTTAGAGCTCTTCTCAGCAGCTCCTGAAACACAGAGCACAGCCAGGAGTCTAAAATATCAAATCCAAGCTTGCTGAAAGCCTATGAAACGGAATGTTAGTGAAGACAAAATGAGCTCTTCTCAGAACACGTAGGCATCAATAGCCTAGCCTTTGTTGACTTATAAAATCGTTTAATTCATAATTTAATCTCTCGCTCTCTCTCTCGGAGAGAGAGAGAGAGAGAGAGAGAGAAAGAGAGAGAGAGAGAGAGAGAGAGAGAGACTGCCCACCATTACCTTGCACTCATTTGTAGTCCAGTATCACAACTGGATTATCCAACAGTTGAATATTTGAATTGGATTTTGGGATTGGATAAAATTATCTGCCAAATGAATATATGCAAATGTGCATGAATTTAAACAGATTTCGACACGAGAAATGGCAACGCCCATGTACGGCCTTCATTAATTGACATTTATTCTAGATTACATAATAAATTTATTGACGTTGCAGTTTTATTTGTCAGGAACCCACGTTACTATGAACATATAAATCCACACACGTGCTCTGTGTAACCTTATAATTCTATTTTAGGATGCAATAACATTTGCCACATATATTTAAAAAATATGCAAACAAATCTTAGCATATCATGCTCACTCACTCTGTAGGCAGTCGGCATTGAGCAGGTCCTGGCACTTTTCATGGCATTTGACCCCGCACTCGGTGCAGCGCATGCCCTGCCGGGCGATACCCCACAACAGCCCCTCACACTCGTAGCAGTAGGTGGGTGTAGTGGCTGTCCACACCTCGAAGTTGTGGGGGGTTGTGCAGGAGATGGGGTAGATCAGAGCCTGCAGGGTCTTCTTATACACGTGACTCTTCTGCAGTAGGGAACATGAAAACAGGAAACAAAGCACTAGCACATATTTGTGGGTGCAGAAATGTTTACCGTTCTCTCCTGTTTCTTAAGAAACATATGGCCATGCAAACGAACAGAGCACTCACCAGTTCCTCATTGTTGAGTGTGCTACATGCCATGGCAGATGTGATTCCGGCTTTACGAGAGTTCTGAACCAATGACTGCATTCAGACAAACACGGAACAAACAAGGCAATTTTGCAAATCACATGTTTTTTTTCAAAGATATATTTCAAATTATATGTTTATCGCAAATCTTGAAAGGTACAAATGGCAACTTTAAATGCCCTTGCTGATTGCTTACACACTTCTAGCCTGTAGTGAATAATACATTATAATGTCGTGTGTAACACTTACCATAGCCTGTGTAAAGGCAAAGACAACAAAGGACAGGAAGAAAAGAAAAAAAAAAAACAATGTTATATTCAAACATATACACAGAGTTTCGTGAGTGATTGTGTACAAAAAGAAAAAAAATTGTGACGATTTTGGCACTCGTCACTCACCAGGTCCCGGACTAATGGGATGGCTTTCCTCTTGCGTAGGTCAGGCATGCTGTCTATGCTGTACAAAGCTCCTCCCATTCTGTACGAACACATGAAACGAAACAAACCTGAGCACAAAGCCTGAAATCTGCTCAAGAATTGCTTCGGCTCATGGTACCCTAGGTACACGAGAAGCTATGTCTGTCGGCTGTGTTCACTATGATATCCCCAAACTCATACTTATTGATAGGTCTCCTGACGAATAATGTCTAAACTCTAAACATATACAGCTCTTAGTGAGTCTCAACAGGCCTACATTTCTCTAACTTAATGCCTAATAACAGGACAATAAAGCTTTAAGAGCAAAGCGGAGAGGAGTTTGGAAAGTATCTCCCTATTGCCACAGAGAATATCTTCCTTAGGTTTGATCTGCACTTAGATTAAAACAATAAACTACGTCTAAGGTGTGTGATTATGAAATCTAACACCCAAACAAATGGGCGGGTGTATACCATACTTGTCAACCTTTAAATTACAATAGCTCATTCCTAGCAAGAACAGAGAGCCTCTTTGACTTACCGTAATTCTCAAACCCAAGTAAAACATAGAACGTACGAGCTTGTATGATTAAAGTGTTTAATCTTAGCTCAAGTTTCATTTTCGACAATATGACTTTAATCAGAGGTTTCAACTCTTCAGGTTTCAGCTGATTATCTGTTTAGTCATGTTCAAGAATTAACCAGTGTGACAAGTTGACCCAACACGTAATTTCATTCTGCTTACTTCTTAACAGAATCTGGAGTAAATGCTTGATTTTGACTCGTGTGACTTACCCGCCCTTTCCAAACCAAAGAGACTGAGAATCTGTTTCTCCCCGTTCCTGAAAGAGAGAGAGTGTGGGGGGGTGGGGGGTGGACAATCGCATTTATGCTGACATGTCTCTGGAGAGCACTTCACAAACGCTGATTAGGTGTGACCTATAAACCAAAATCAACAGTGTTTACAGCACTACAGGAAGTCTTCTATTGTAGTGAAGTACACAGTTAGATTTTGGCCAAATCACAACAAATCACCAAAATCCACTCATTCTGAGTAAACAGTTGCAATGTACATGATCATAAATGATCCAGAGAAGCACCTGATTTTAACAGCATGGCAAAAATGACTGAATCACAGTCTGAATAAGAGATTTCCAGGAAAGGCTGAATTGTCTGACCTTTCGGGGAATTATACACAGGACGCAAATAGCAATTGTGGTAACAGCAATTAGAAGCATTATTGTGACTATAACTTTCACCTTGATGCCATTTCACTAGTGTAAAATATAAGGAATGGTAGTAAATAATCTGTTCCCTCACTAATGTCATGGATGCTTTAAGGCTTCCTTGCTTTCCTCATCCTACAATCCAGCAGCCTTTCTATAAACTGATTAAAGTGCTGCACTGGAAACTGAGAAACGCACTCAGAGATGTAAATGTATGATCCTGGAGTAGCTACCAGTCTAAAGAGCAAATTAATTCATGCCTCTATAAGTTCTTGTATGCACACAAATGCTCAATGAGCAGAAACGACCACAAAACCACCACACAACTTTTATACCACCAGAGCAAACCCACCTGACTCTCGTCCAAGCATGGCCCATCTGAGTGAACATGCAAATCACTAAAGCAATGAAAAGAGACTGGAGAGAAAACAAAATAGTGGGATACAGAAAACAAAAACAAGAAAACAGCCAAAAATAACAGACAAAACAAAAGAAGAAGCAGTGTGACAAAATTGCATGGCAGCAGTTATCTGCAGTGGTTATAATATCAGCAAGACAAACCCTTTTTTTTCCTTTAGCATTACTATAATTCAGCAAATGCATGTATATAAACTAAAACTTAGAAGTAAATCTGTGTGCATCAAGCCAAAATGTTATAGTAAAATAAAGTTTGTAAAGAAGGCCAAGCAGTGATATGAATTGCAATGACTGTTGCCTTGAATCCCATCCCAAGTGGGTTTCAGGTTTCCATCCAAGACAGCCATTCGCAAAAAATCAATAGCCCATATATCATGCATCACTTTAGCATACACTTAATTCCCCTTCTGATTTAGCATCCAGATTCAGGATTGATGACCACCATTGACCCTCACCCATAATAGCCCATGCAAGTGGTTTTAAAGGCTTACCTCTTGCAGCTGCTGTCGGACCTTGTTGAATAGCCGTAACCAGTTCTCTTTGGCTCGTACTGCTGGGTCGACAGGCTCTTTCGCCTCTTCTGGCTCTCTGCACACAGATAAAAGGGAATACAGGCATAAGCAGATGATTAAGGTTGTGATTCAACAATCACAGTCATGTGGTTTTTGTGAATAAGTTTGGTGTAGGCTGTTTTCTTGCTTGATTTAGGTCTAAAGCTTAGGACAGTTGAAAACCAACCATCCCCCTGAAGAAGGAGTTTCTGACGGGGTTTTGTTCCTCTGCAAAACTAAAGGAAGCTAGACCGGTTTGGGTTTGATCTGAAATAGGACTGTAGATTTTAATGCAGAAGTTGATAACTACTAGGACCTCAATTCCTTACTCCCGGCCACAGCAGCGGGACAGTGGTAGTTCAGCGGTTAAGGCATTGTGGTCGTGAGTTTAATGCCAAGCACTGCCAAGCTGCCTATGCTGGGCCCTTGAGCAAAGCCCTTAAGCCTCAACTGCTCAGTTGTATAAATGAGATAGATGCAAGTCGCTCTGAATAAGGGCATCTGCCAAATCACACTAACATAACTGCATTTCTCAGTGTTGTGGTCTAGAGATTATTAGCTGTTTAGAGTTAGCTACTATTCGGTGCTGACTCATATTTTTGAAGTTATTTGCTGCAATGCATGGGGATAATAGTAATACCTGTCTGGTTCAGGCTCTGGTTCCTTTTCCTCTGGTGGTGGTGTTGGAGTGGTGACCTCTCTCTGTTTTTCCTCGAGAGGAGACCCTTCCATTGGAATCTCCTCATCCTTTGGCGGTGGCTGCTCTTGCACCGGTGGTTCCTCAATGACTTGAGGTTCCTCTATTGGTGTGGTTGGCTTGGCTACAGGGGATAAAGGTTGAGCAGTGGTTGTGGGAGACTGGGATTGGGATTCTGTGGGTTTGGCTGTAGTTGGGGCTGCTTGCTGGACTCCAGAAGCAGGAGGTTGGACTGGTGCAGCTTGGGGCTGAGGCATCACAGGTTGTGGTTGTGGTCTTTGGGGTTGGGGTGTGGGTGCAGGAGGCGGTGAGGACATTGACATAGATCCACCCAACCCAAAAACAGCAGTTAGAGGTTTAGCCATAGCAAAGAAGGACTGAACAGATGGGATGGGACCTGTGGAATGCTGTTGCTGGAGAGGTGGCCTGGCCTGCTGCTGTGTTTGGTTGGGTTTGTTTGGAGCTTGACTGTTTGGTGGTGGTTGGGCAGGAACGTGATTTGTTGGCTGTGTAGGAGCTGGACTGGCCATCTGATTTGTATTCTGGCCCTGTGGTGCCTGCTGTGTTGGTGGCTGCTGATGCAGGGATGCCTGTTTCTCTAATGGTGGCCTGGAGGTTGATGGCCCAGCCAATTTGGGTGCAGTGCTGGTAGGAGTTGGGGTGTATGGAGGCTCCTGATCTTCACTGAGACCCTCATCCACAGGGTACAGATCTTCATCGTTATAGTTAAAGTCCTCCTCTTCACCCTCGTACAAGTCAGCCTCTTCAGCATATAGGTCACCATCTTCTTCATAAAGGGCACCTTCCTCACCACCATCCTTGCTGTAGGCCCCCTCATCACTATAGGCACCTGTTGTTTCATCTGGTTCCCAGTCAGGAGAGCCTTTGCTGTAGGAGACGGATGAGTGGCACGAGTGGTAGGAGTCATTTTCATCATACAGTTCCCGCTCACCATACTCTTCCTCGCTTAGCTGTGAACTGCAGTGGCTCAACTCTGCTGAAGATGCATAGCTTCCTGCCGGACTGAGAGATAGTGCGAGAGAGAGAGAGAGAGAGAGAGCGAAATCGGTATATGCTTGGAGAGGATAAAACTAACTGGTTCATCTAATCAAAATCTATTTGTGGGGGCCTTATGGTTTTAGCTTTCTAAAATAGTTTAGAATTAAAAAGAAATCTGAAATTAAAAATAAAACCCTTGTTTTCTACATTTATTTACTTAGGATGCTTTTAAAATGGGTCACCCTAGACAAACCCTCTAAGAAACACTTTGTATTCCTTTAAGCAACCAATGAGACAGAGATACTTAAGGGATCTTGGAATCATTAAAGGGTCATAGTTTCTTAAAGAAATTCAGCATGGAACCCTTCTTATAGTGGGAAACCCTGTTGTACAGTTATTTGTAGAATTTAAAGATTTCCACCAGAGGGACAACCCAAAGAATCCTTAGGGATGCTAGATTGAATCCTTTTTCCCCCCCTAAGAGCGTACAGAAAAACTCTTTAAAGGGAAGCTGTACAACCATTTTTGGTACCCTGTAGAGTTGTTCCCATCACAAAGCTCTACAAAACTCCAAATAATAATTGCCAATAATGGTAACCTGTGGCATCTGTAATGGTTCAAAAATGGAAAACAATAAAGGTCCTAAAATAGTCATATGGAAATTCTTACAAGTATATATATAAAAAAAATAGCAATATTCATAGTTCCAGCATTAATTGGACTAAGAATGAAAGGATAAAATTGTTAAAATCGTTGGATAAAAGGAGGAAAATCTTTGGGCTGTCACATCAGTCAAGAGAATCATACAGGAATGAGGAAATTATATAACAGCATACAAGAAATATGAATAGGAAGATACGGGGGGAGCAGAGAGGACCTGATGTTTCATTTGAGACCGCGGAACAGAAACCAAACTCAGATGGGAAAGCAAACCATCAATCTAAAAGATGGAGCTACTTTGGCAGTCGTGGGATGACTAAAGTGGGAAAATGTCAAGAACAACAAAGCTGACTCATAAAACAAACCCCCACACACACACTTCATTCTCTCTATGGCTTCATTCTGCCACCAGCTATTTCTGCATCAACACAACGCGGAAGAGACCTTGGGAGTCTTCGGTTCGGAAAAGCACCGGCTATTCCCAGTGTGCCAAGCCTGTTACATCATGCTGAGTGGGACTCCAACTGTAACCAACTGTTAGGCTATTCCTGTGTTGTGGCAGTAAAAGCACTTTGTTCTATGGGACACACTGAAAGCACGCAGCGAGTGAAGTTCTGTAGGCAGAGGATTTAAAAGCTTTTTTTTTATAGCAGTAAGTGACAGGGTCTTAAATTTTAACTATGGATTACATAACCATGAAGAACTCCTTGTAAATCAATTATTTAAATACTGCTCCTTCAATACTAATTAATGTTAATCAACTCATGTAAACTACTTATGTAATTCATAATATAGCACTGGCTGAATGTCAATTCATACACATACTGTCAGTCACCACATGAACAATACGAGTCTTATTTGGGCTTTTTGGACCGAAAAACCTCCAAGATGTAGGATAAAGAACAAGATCTTTGAAGCCATAGAGGGAAAAAAAATAGAAACCCAGGTGACTATCTTATATTTTTTAAATCTAGCCTAATATAAGCGAAAACAAAAAATCAGTCCAAATGTGCAAAACATGAGAAATTAGAGCAATAGGCTGGAGAAAAGCAAGAGAAAATGAGGAAAAATAAGCATTCCTAAAGAAAGACGCATGGATCAAATTTGATGAATGAGCCTATTAAATATAGGGAAAAGGGAAGTAGGAAAAAACGCTCTCACTCACTCACTCGCACGTGCACACACACACACACACACACACACACACACACACACACACACACACACACACAATCTGACCCACATGAACTTAGACATACCCCAGTGCCTTTGCTAACACACATTCTCATCCTTGTCCACTATTGACAGTGAAGTTTAATGAATAATGCATCAAGCAGCATAGGATAATAAAAAAAAGTGGTTTTGTGCAGAAAGCACATCACAGGGCAATATACACACCGCCACACATATACAGTCATCATCTGCTCTGTTTAAGCTATGCTTCAGACACTAGCTCCAAATGAGCTGCTGAAAACCACTTAAAGAATGAAAATGTTTCTTCCTCCAGCTAGAAGAATTTAGCACAACATGCTTTAACTGTATATGGCTCCTACATAGAACCTTTTGTAATGGCTTTGAGGCTTTGGCATTTATTTATGTGATCAGACATGATTATAGCATTATATGACCATGACTAATCTATAACCTGACAAAGAGCCCTTATTCTAAACAAATCTTAATTAAGAATGAGTAGATTATCAAGTGGTGTGGTTATTTGAAAATTAGCTCCTCCCATTTTATTACTCCCACAAATGTAGAGATTTATATTATATTTAATTCTAACAGCTCAAAAGTTCAGGACCATAGCCCAAACTAGTTATACAGCTCGCGTATCATAAGTATGCAAGCACTTTTCTGTGCAGTAAAAACATTATTATTTTGAATAATGTTGAATAGGTCACATGTACAGTGTGAGAGTTTTGAATAATAATAATTTGAGGGTTTTGTTCATGTGCGAAAAAGTAAAACACGAACACGGCATCTAAAAAAAAATGGGTCGGCCAAGCGAGTCCTTTGAGTCCTTGAGACAATTTGTGAATCAGTTTGTCAGTTGGTCAGTGTGTGCCAGTTAACTGGATCATTTCCATACAAAAATGTGGTTCTCCTTCATTTAGCAAGTCCCAAGAGTCAATCGAGGATCTTTTCCACACCCTTAAAGTGCCTTGGTTAAGCCTGGATCAATACGGAAATGATGTATTACAATTCAATCCAAAACCCCATGCAGTTACTATGTAGGAGCAATCACATCAGTTGAGAGCAGAGAGCAACATGGTGGGTTAGAGCACAGGGTCTCTTTCACTCTCTCTCACCTGATTGCTCTCTGGCGGTCGTAGTCGGTGATGTCACAGCTGTGGATAGAGCGGGTGTAGGTGGCTCGGTTGGAGCGATGCTGCTGACCCATGGGATACTGGTGGACGGAGGCGTTGGGCTGAGATGTGCTATAGAAAGGTGGTGGTATGCTGTTACTTGTCTCACTGCGGTAATCACTGTCCCGGTCATCCACCGCACTATCTGGATCTTCGTCTATATGTGGGAAATGACTGTTAGTTAATAAAAAGAATAAATAAAACTGCTTAAGATGCTTGCCATCCAATTCCCAACATTTATATGTCAAATACAATGCCAAAGCCAAAGCAAAACCAAATCTGGCAGAATGAGATGAATGTCTTAAAACGATGGACTCTACCCCTTCAAACTGAGATTACCACACGAGCTAAATCCGGCCCTTGGAGAGGAAGAGGAAGAGGACTGTGACTCATACAGGAGTGGAGTGTGGTGCTGTGTTCAGGAAGGCTCCAGTATGAGTCAAACCTCTTACTGGTATTATGCTTCAGAGAAGAGAGCCAAGATTGGGTGAGGGCTGGCATGACAAACGGGCCGAAGGGCCAACTGAACCCTCGCCAACAAGCCCATCTGCTAAACTGCACATCAGCAAAGGCGTATATGAGTGTGATGCAGTGAGTGTGTGATCCCCTAATGCTCTCATAGTGATGCTGTCGGAAAGAAGGCTCAAGAGGTTTACGTATTATATTGTCTTATAGTTATCATCATGATAGTTCGATAGTAGATGGTTGCTGTGTAACGTGGAAGTAAGTAACTTTGCGTGGTAAGATGTGTGGTAATTCTGATATTACTGGATATTTCATGTATTTAAATGGTTTCATGTGACTGTTCATCGTGTTTGCATTATCCCTGGAGAAAAAGAAACGTCCAGGTAACATTTGGGGAAACAGAGAAAGTATACTAAACAAAGTATACCAGCTAAAGTTTCATGACTGATGTCCTGTTTAAAAATTTACTTCATCTGATTATAAATGCAAAATCTTGTATTAATATTACAGCGTGGTACATTTCATAGCAATAGTATGCTAGCCATAGTTACATTTGAGGCATTTTGTATTATCTGGCAAAGCTCCATTCCACCCCATGCTCTTTCACTGCACACACATGTGTCACATGGCTTAATATATATTCTGCCTCAATTACAATCACTTGACAATCCAAATATAATGCCTTTTTGTCCATATCATGCAGCTTAATGACACTAAATAGTGACTCACTTTGCTGGTCTCCCCACAAATTCCAGTTACCTGCAAGAAAGTAGGCACAGAATTGACACTCAGATTATCGTGGTTGGTTGAGATTATTAAGTATTAACTGCTGAGAAAAACAAACCAGCCTGTTTTAACTTGCGTTAAAACAAGACTCTGGTGGCTGCAGAATATATTTAAAACTAGCCCAATTTGGCCTAAAAAAAAAAAAAGAAACAACCCACGACCCTTTTGATTTAGACCTCCATTTTTGACTACAACGAGTAATAAATAATCTCTGTGGAGCTCAGTGGGGCAATAAACCCAGTTCCCCATCCAGAAAGGTGAACAAAGTCAATGGAGCATCAACTTTATATTGTACACTATAAGGGCAAAAGTTTGTGGACACCTGACAAGCACACCCGTATGTACTTGTTGAGCATCCCATTCTAGATTTAGTCCTCCTTTACTACTAGAATAACCTCCACTCTTCTGCAAAGGCTTTCCACTAGATTCTGGAGCATGACTGTGGGGATTTGGGTTCCTTCAGCCACAAGAGCATTAGTGACGTCAGGCACTGATGTTGAGTGAGGAGGTCTGTGGTGCAGTTGGTGTCCCAGTTTATCCCAAAGGTGTTCAGTGCATTTGAGGTCAGGGTTCATTCTGTGCAGGACATGCATGTTCTTCCACTCCAACCCTGACAACCCATGTCTTCATGGAGCTTGTTCTGTGCACAGGGGCCTTGTCATGCTGGAAAGGTTGGGCCTCTTAGTTCCACTTTCAAATTGTAAGGCTACAGTAAAGAAAGGTATACATACTATACATTTGTTTCCTACAGGTTTTGGCAACAGTTAAGGGAAGGCTTAAAATGGGAGGTGTGATGATGGTCAGATGTCCACAAACTTTTGGTCACATAATTTAAAATATATTGTGAGCTGCCACTGGTTAAATGTAACTATAAATGGATAAAAATCATAGCATGTTTTCTTTAATTAATAAAAAATCCGTGTCAATTTGCTGTGATATAACAGGAACGAGACGCTCTGAGACATGCTTTCATTGAAAATTAATCAACTTTGGGGTAGTAACTCATTATACAACATCACATTCTGTCATGTTTTATTCCTCACCCCAGCAATCTCTCCCGTTCCTCTCAGCTAATGTAGTGGAGGAAATCACACAGCCTTTATTACAGACGGCTGGGATGCCTCACCAGCCTGTGATTAACGCAGCGTGGGTCTGGCAGGTAGCCAACGACAATCTCTGACTGTCTGCCACAGCCAATGACAGGCCACCTGAGTGTGGCTCAGACCACTGGGACCTGGCTCAGCACAGCATAAAGCAATCGTAAGAAGAGCTTTGTCCATTCATAGTCTGATCTTGAATTAGCTTTTGGATAAAGTGTCATTTAAGTCCTGTGACAGATTGGCAACCTGCCCAGGGGGAATCCTGTTTCTCGCTCAAAGTCAGCTGGGATTGGCTCCAGCATCCCTCTGTCCCTTAACGGTAAAGTGGTAAGCGGTATAGATAAGGGATGGATGGATAAAATGTCATTTACATTTCTCCTTCACACACAGAGATACCACAAGGTAGTCAACTACAAAGCTGACTCCAGCATGCAGAAAGCCCAAAACTGCTATAATAATACTACTACTAGTAATAATAATAATAATAATAATAATAATTACAAGAAGTAGAAGAAGAAGAAGCAGAAGGCATTAGATAAATATAAATTGTCGTTCTATTCAGATATTCAAAGTAAAACCATACTACTTTTTTTCTTACTTGATTAATGAGATCAAATTATGTTTTACAAGCCAAATTCAGCTTTACCTGTGTGCTCTCCTGCCTCCATTTACAACCTCATATCTATAACCTGAACACACCGCTATTATCGAACAGGCAGACAGGTGAAAAAGGACACAAGTGGGATGACATGAAAAAAGCCTCTGTGAAAAGCTCTGACATTTTGCTAGCCTTCGCGTTTCCCTCATCTGGCGAATTTCTTATTTCGTTGTTTTCCTAATGATTCATTTTGCCAGTCTAGAGTGAAACTATTCTGGATAAAAAGTCTTGATAAGCCTCATTTTGCATTTAATTACGCATAACTAACTTACACAACACAGCGTTCAGGAGGTAGCAGCACAAACTACTGACTCATGCTGAGAGAACTTTGTCCTTGGCAGATCAGGTGATGCCAAAATTCCACAGCAAAAGCTTCCATACTACAGATAACCCATATCCGGTGTGTGTAAGATTACATAATCCAGACAAGCCTAAAAGCCTTGTGGCGAACGGAGGATTCATTTGAGGTTGCGGGAGCTTCTACAGGCAGGAAGCTGCCAGGTAACTCGACCTGTCACTCTTCCTCTGAAGTCTGAGGCGTGACAGTTTGGTATTGATTTTCATAAGGAAGTGTGTAACTCACAGCACTGGCTCCCAGGAACCGGAAGCGGTCTCTCCTGTTGCTCCTGGTATGAGTACTAATGACAACAAGGACACTTGGGTTAATTAAGAGATTGACATTTCCAGGATGCTATGTGAAACGTGAGCAATGTGACGTCTTTAAAGGGAGAAGGAACTTACATCTTGGTCTCTCATGGCGTTGAGCTGTTCCAGTTTCTTAGCCCAGTAGCGAGCTTCCTCTTCAGGGATATCTACAGCAAGGAGCACATACGTTTGCCTTACGATCCTTGTGAGAACCTTCTATTGACATTGCATCTAATTAATGCTATGCCCATACACACCAAACTAACCAAAAACAAAAGTTTTCCTTTTGGGGACCAGCCAATTGCCCATGTCAAAATGCTAGACATCAGGACTGGGACCCAACAGCAGGTCCTGGAAGTGGGTGGTTTTTATTTTCTTGTGGCAGATATGAAGCTGGAGGACAAAGAAAGGTCATGCGTCACATGACATGACGCGTACGTCTTGTTCACACATTTCTGCAGGACACATTTACTGCATTCGTTCTTCATCACTTTCTGGTGCTTTATTCCGGTCAGGGTGGTTGAAATGAATTTGTTTACATTTTGACAAACAGAATGAACTAAATGGGGTCAGAATTCCTTCTGCAGTGGGCGAGAATTGGGAGGATTTCCTGCTCACATCTCCCCTGCTCATGCACTCATGCGTGCACATAAACATTTCCACAGACACACCCCAACTCCCACATATACACTGTTACTTTGTTTGCTTGAGAGGAACCTGCTGTGACCTTATGCCAACACACGTTTCTAGCCAAGAACCAAAAAGGGTCCTCAAGTAAGCAGATACATATGCTGAGAACTGTCTCCCTTTTTCATAGAAACTCACTGCAGCTAAGGTCCTGGAGTAATAATGGCTGTAAGGTAACTGATCTTGTCGAGTGTTGTCAAATGTGTGGGGTTTTTTTTATTTCAATTTTGATTTTAAGCTCAACAATACAATTCACAGCACTGTTGGGTACCATTTACAGATTCTGACCCCATGTCTAGTTTGTGCAAATGAGCCATAATCATCAGATTCAATCCATTTCTAATAAAGGGAATCGGGGCCCATTCAAGATTTTTCGGGGATGAATCAAGGAAGCTGTTGTTGTTATGAGGTAGGAGGGATGGATGGCTAATGCTCTTACCCAGTGGCAGTTCGAAGCGTGTATCGAGCAATACCCGGTGGAACGTTGGGTCCTTCGTCCCGCAGATCTCATTGTCGGCCATGATGACCTGGGAGTCCAGAGTCAGCCACTCCCCTGGACCCTCCTACGAGAAGACACATGTAAAATGACCCAACATTCCCCTGGACTCAAAAAGTTGCACAATCCTGTAGAGATGCATGACATGAGATAAATAGATTATCAATATTACTGGTTCAATACCAAAATCATGATTATTCATCACAGTAAAAACAAGTTAGGGACCAAATTTGGGCAAATCTCTGAATCCCAGTAAGACTGCTCCTTAGTTGCCTTCGCTGAGCAGTTATAGGGTTAGGGGTTAGGGTTAGTTAGTTTGTTTTTTTATAAACACGGTTAGCCTCAGCATGCAACCGAGCAGAAATCTGAATGGGGAGTTCATGATTTAATGCACTGGAGTCAAGAAAATAAGCAAACTGTTGTGGTGTAAGAGGAATAAAACACTTCAAGATGTGCTGTTTTAGAAAAATTATCATGTTATATTAGTAACAGCTGCATCACACCACCCCATAGTTGACTATTAAACCTTTTAGACCACAGCAACTTATATAATTATATAGTTACACTGGTATTAATTATATAACAAATCGCAGCTTTTCATGTTGCCAAGAAACTGGAGAGCACAAAAAGTCCTGTTACAAGAGTCCTGACGTTGGCGATGCCTTCCATAAATATTAAATGAACTGTTACTACATATGATTTGCCTTGTAGCTGGAAGTACTCTCAAAGCTGCATTTAAAGAAAATTAGATACCTTCGGACCATTCAATAGCACTGTGGAATAAACATCCATATCCAACTTCGGCCAAGTAGCTAGAGTTAAAAGCTCACCCATAATATAATAATACAATAATGTTAACTATCTTCCAGGAAAAATAAATAAATCAATCAATCATCATCATGATATAAACTTAAGAAAATTGTAGCATATATTTCTGAGTCCTCTTTTTTCCCCATCATGATTAGGAAATAAAACCTTCTCTAGAGCATCATGATTAACATGAAATGTAACTAAATAAAGGTATTCACACTAGCCAGTATTCACACCATCGTTATCACTCCAGCCGCAAAGTGAAAAATTGGCCAACGCCCAAACGTCGTCCTCCTCCGCCGTCATCGCTGCTGTAATCACATCCTACATCAGCAGTTTTAGTTCACTCGTGTCAGCTCAGTTACAGATCAGAGAGACTCAAAAGTGTTTGTTGAACCCGGGAACAGGCCAGGCAAAACACAACAATTCATAAATGAGCACGGGTGATGTATTATTCATACGGAGTTATAAAAGCAAAGTGAAAAAAAAAAAGCTCATGCTCATTTATAAAGCAGAACATAAAAGCTGCAAATGGGAGGCATCTCTTTAGAGGAAGCCAGTGTGTGCTTATGTAACTGTCTCAGCAGCTGGTGTGTGTGCCTGTGAGTGAATGTGTGAGAGAGAGAGAAAGAGATGGCT
This sequence comes from Chrysichthys cranchii, assembly GCA_030068335.1. Classification (NCBI taxonomy): domain Eukaryota; kingdom Metazoa; phylum Chordata; class Actinopteri; order Siluriformes; family Claroteidae; genus Chrysichthys; species Chrysichthys cranchii. Next base: position 12,196,884 of record JAQMCW010000018.1, read on the forward strand.
GCACTATCTGCTGAGCTCAGCTCAAACAGAAACGGTATGGGGCGTTTGCTACAGTAGATCTGAATTTTTAAGCCTTGCTTTGAAACAGCAAATAAAATGTTGATCTTGAATTAGATCAAATCAAAAGTTGTATTCAGTACGTACTTTGAATGTCGGGGAAATATCCTAATGCCGAGTAGGTCTCAGCCCATCGTGCTGAAGTTTCACATACGCCCGCTTGTATCACCTCATGCAATTGGTCAGCATTGCTTAATATAGGATTGATTGCTTTATGCTTTTAAATGTGTTATAAATAAATGTAGTGCAAGGCATCTGCAGAATGTAACTGGTTCCTCCCCCTACTTCATTGGATTGGCGGATGCTCTGCAGTGGGATCCAGACGGTTCCCACCATGGTGTCCCAGATCAGACCTTTATTCCACACCTCCACCGTCAGACCCAGATCCAGCCGGTTTATTTCACTGCACACCCAGAGAGAGGCAGAAAGAGAGAGAGAGGGGTTTAACTTTTATTGATATTTCTTTCATTTCTTCATGCATGTTATTCACATTATTTCTCTTCTTACATGTTATGTTTAATTGTGTACATTACTGCCAAAGCCTTGAAGACTGGGCAGGCATTATAAATAATTTTACATTACAACATCTATTCATATTAATAAAACATTGCTAAATTAAAAAAGCCAGAGAGGGGGTGAGCGAGAGAGAGAGAGAGAGAGAGAGAGAGAGAGAGAGAGAGAGCGCTGTGGAATGATGATATTGTCCTCATATTATATTTAACAAGGGATTAGCATCGGAACTGGGTCGATGATATTGCCGGCAGCATGATGCGTTTATTTTCTAAGTACATTTCTTTTGTGTAATTACATTAACTTGTATTCTAGCAAATGATAGCAGATAGAAAACAAAGCTGGAGGCAGGGCTGCGAGGAAGGCGACACAGCTCAGTTGCGGCACAGCAGGATGGGTTATTAAAGTGAGAGAGGGAGATGGAGGAAAAGAGACAGAGCGAGAGAGAGAGAGAGAGAGAGACAGAGAGAGAGGGGAAAAAAGGATGGAACAGAGCAAGTGGATGAGAGCTAGTAAATGAACAGAGGTAGGTGAAAACTGTGAGGAAAAGCACACTCCATTGTACTACTTATCCATAAAGTAGGACAGATCTATAGTGTATGGGACGCAGCCTGAAAGATTGATACTAACATCGACATACTAGGAATGAAAGAAGTCATTAAAGAAAGACTTCAGAGCTTTTCATCCTAATCTGTAAGCTAATCATCATGTGTGATTACTCACGCATAATACAATTTCGACACGTTTTGCTTTGAACTGAGAAAACGACAAAAATATATTTATACACAATGGACCTTTAAGGGCACTTGATGGAGCAATCAATAAACTTTTACGTGAAAAAAAAAAAAAAGGAATTTCAGGAGTTGGTGAATTAAGCTCGACTTTGTAGGATTGTTTCACTGAGTACCATTGTTTTTGTGTTGCAAAACCGATAAAACTTCATTGGAAAACCTTGGACATGCCTATCACATACTAAAAGCTTTAAGGCTGCTTTCACATTTGACGTTTTTTTCCCCCTGAACTGTCAGTTCACATTTTAAATGCAATCCTCCAGGAAATCGCCATAAAGGATCCACCTTTCTTCAAAGCAGACAGATTTTTAGAAAAGCACAGAGATGGAAGGCAAGCAAGAAAAACAAACTTATGGTTAATAATGAGAAATCCCTGACATTTTTTTTTTTAAAAATGCGTGTTTTTGGGTCTTTACTGGTTTGTGATGTGAAGTCCCACTTTAACTTTGACTGCATAGCAATATAATTTAGTACCGGTACCCAATGGTACTTTTATTTTTGGTACTTTATTGTCTCTGTAATAACGAAAAAATATAATCTCACTTGTAAAAAACTGAGTCCCAACTTCTCAGTTTCAAAATTGTGAACATTTTTGACACCACACAAAATAAAACCTCTCTCTACCTCTATCTCTTGTCCCTACAGCTGCCAGCCTGTCACTGTCTGTCAGCACTGTGTAGCGTGAGCACGCTGACCTGACTGTGTGTTGGGCTTCAACCCGTTGCGGAGGTCACGTTGCGTGGTCTCCCTCTCTCTCTCCCTCTCGCTCTACTGTATACTTTATTCTCTCACCCAAACACTCTATGGTCCCAAAATTTGGCAGCGATTGATTTAATGTGAATCAGTACTCTGTGGTACAGATGCAAGTCTGTTGGTACCCTGAAAAGTACTGAGGTCGGTACCCAACCCTACCTGCAGTATTTTAAACTATTCATTAATTACTCCGAATATTTTTTGCAGGAGGCAGTAGTGAACTGAGCATGAAGTGAAGTTATGCTTATGTGGCTGTGGGAGAGAGAGAAAGAGTAAGTGTGATGGTGGGATCAGAGATATGAACATTGTGGACGTGTCCCAGATCTCACAACACAGTAAAGAATCTCCACAGAGCCGTGTTACACAGCAAGCACTTTGGCACAACAGCAGTCCAATCCCAGTGCTGAAGTCCCACACAAATACACACACACACACGCACGCCCATTCTACTCCACTGAATCATGAATCACTGACAAAATGAACAGGTGAAAAGGAAAGCAAGAGAGGAACTGAAAGTGAGCAGGATGGGGAATGAGGGATGCAGGGCTGAACGGGCTGACAGGGGAAAAAAGAAGGAGCGAGAATTAAAATGAGTACAAAAGACTAAGGCGGAGGGAGACGCATGATTGAGCGAGTGAGTAAACGGTGAGAGCAGTGAGGTAGGGGGAGGAGAAAGAGTGCAAGAGAGAGTGAAAGAGGGCAGCTGGATGGCATGAGTGTGTGCAAGAACAAGCCTGATTTGAGTCACGCTTTCTGTGGTGAATCCTGGGAACGTAGAGGAAAAAAAAATAAACAAATAAAAAATGTACTTTTGCTTGTCCTTCTATTGATCAACTCTGTAGATTCAGTTAAATATGAACCAACTGTCATTTGAGGATTTTTACGACCCAAACGTGCAGACCAGATATCTGTCCGTACATCTGTGAACCCAGCATAGCATGTAGATATGTGGCGGTCTGGGGAAAACCTAGAATTTGCTGGGTACAAAAACAAAAAACAAACAAACAAAAAAATCCCTCAAGTTTGGGTCTTGGGTTTTTTGATACCTCAAGTTTTCACCAAAAGGAAGTGGAAAGCTTTTATGTAGGTTACTTTCCAACCTCACCTATAGATATCATGGCGTGTAAGTAGTCAGTTTACCAAAGGCAGCAGTAAGAACAGTCTGTATATCTAAAGATGTCTGAGGCTACATCCATATTACTATCTTTAGTTTTACAACACGTACCTTTTGCTACATTTGCACCTGGTGTCCATTTCGAATCCCTAAAATGGAGTGTTTTTAATCACTGCTTGCCTTGTTTTAGTTTGAAATCTCCAGCATTGCATTTTAGCATGGATGAAGGAAAACTGAGACTTTTGGAAACGATGACGCAGACACCCACGTTTGCTTCCTGATTGGGTCTCATCAGGCATGATGTATCCTTCCCTAATTCGTCACCATCCTCTCACATGACCCTTTTCCAGAAGTAAACAAACAGCATCTGCCTCGACTACCAGTGCTGAATGCAGCATGAATAACGAACTACAAGCATTGCTGACCTTGTTGTCTTTGCTAGCAGCTGTTGTGGAGTTAAATTCTGCATCTTATAATGCTACAACTGCCTGCATGTGCACAAGGCAAGCTATTATTTGAGCGATCTACCATTAAGCAACCAACTTCAGAGTAGACAATCTGTTTCCTGTTTGTAGTCACACAATGGAGACCATCTTTGCTTAACCCTGCTCTGGTACCATGGGGTCTGTGTGACCCCAGCCCTCTTTAGACCATGTTTTTTTTGGGAAACCATCATGATTAGTGACCTTGCCTGCCACATATTTTCTCATAAGGCCTTCCTAAGTATGCAACATGTTCGATAGTGTCAAAGTCATTCCCCTTATTTTTTATTTAGGTTTATTTTCGCTTCGCCATAGAACCTTCAATGTGACGGGTACTATGGGGTCAATTTGACCCCAAGCAAAAATAAACCTAAATAAAAAAATAAGCGGAAAGACGGGTATGTGTGGTCACAGAAGCCAAAAACTGTCAGAAGAACCCCGATGTGAAATATCG
>JAQMCW010000018.1:12249152-12271689 GCA_030068335.1 Chrysichthys cranchii
TGTTTTGACTCTTGTTTGTACTCCAGTTTCCGTGTTTTTGTTGTAGCCTTTGATATTCCTGTTTCTGACCCTCTCTCATCTCCCTCACACCAGCCACCATTCTTTTTTTCAAAGCTAAAGTGCAGGTTATTTTTGTTTTTATGTATTTTTACTTTATATTTTGTATTAATCATTTTTATATAAATATTTGTGAAACGAATTATCTAACTTTCCATTATTTCTTATGGGGAAACCCGCTTTGATATACGAGTGATTTGGATTACAAGCATGTCTCCAGAAAGGATTATACTCTCAGGCCAAGGTTCCACTGAAATTCTAGAAATGACTGCAGTCGTTATTGCATTGTCCACTAGATGGCGCCATTTGATTAGAAATTGTTCTTGTGGTTAGCTTAAAAGATCAGTAGGTTTCTTGTAAATATCATCTATGTTGGGTTTGATTAGATGTAATAATAGATGTAAATATCATAAATCATCACAGCTCTTACACCTTTGAGCCTGTTTTTGCTTTGTAGTCACTCAGGTGTCATTTGTGCATTTATTAACCTATTTTATTGTTGGAAAGATGACGAGCAAATTGCCACCTATAAACCTAAATACACATTTAAAAAAGTAAATTCTTAAAGATTAACTAAGAAATGAATTTCTTTCTGTTATTGACAGGTAATTGTTTCCTATACAGTGGTGTTACCTCCAGAAACTACACACAGTTATTAATAATAATAATAATAATAATAATAATAATAATAATAATAATAATAATAATAATGCCCCACTAGCTGACACCAAACTGCTTTGCTTTTCTACAGGACGTTATTATTGTCATTATTGTTATTATTATTTCTGTTCCATGAGCAGTGATAACAAAATAACACGAGTTTTAACACTTTAAAAAAATGTATTTCCTTTCTCTTTGGTAGTTTATGAACAACAAAGAGCTTTAGAAGCCAACTGATATTGTGGTGTGCAATTTCTTAATGAGCCACAAGATGGCGCCCAATAACTATCATGAGTTGCAAGACCCTCGTTTCCGTCTGTGACCTGAACTTGACCTTCACATAATGCCACTTGCACTAGGTACTGAATTGTTTTTCTATGTTTTGGAGCTTGTAGCTCGTAGAAAAACCCGAAAATGCTATATCTATCTATCTATCTATCTATCTATCTATCTATCTATCTATCTATCTATCTATCTATACACCGTGCTGAACATCACTTTATTACGGATGTGCCATCCTTACAGCTAGGTGACTTCTATCTAAAGGATATTAATATAAAAAACTGCTTAACCTGATAATGTGTGTGTGTGTGTGTGTGTGTGTGTAGATAGATAGATAGATATTGTTATTATTATTATTAAGCTGACAGTTTAATAATTATATATATATATATATAAACAATATAAATATTGTAACATTTCAATTCCGAGAATGAACAAAGGCTGTAAACAGGAGAGGATGCTGTAGTGCTGAGGGCGGGGCCATGTGGGCGGGGCTAGAGGGATGCGGTTTCCATAGGTACGTGGTGCGGGGCCTGATTGATTTGCATGTATTCAAATAGATCATGAATAATTCAGGACTGCATCGCGGCACTGCGGACAGAGGACGCTGTATACACACACACACACACACACACACACACCTCCATCTTGGCCACTCCCAAACGAACCATGCATGGAATCAAGCCAAAGCTATGTATGTATGTATGTATGTATGTATGTATGTATGTATTATTATTATTATTATTATTATTATTATTATTATTGTACATTTTATTATGAAGTAATACAAAACAATTTTATTAATATATTAATACTGCAGTTAGACTGATCTCAATGCATTTATTCCTTATATAATTAAAAGCTATTCCAAAATCAGTCTGAAGATGCGGCCATTATTAATCACCTGCTGACTGTTTACAGGAATTTAAGGATATTTAACAAGATTTTTTTTTTTTTAAAGAAGCTATATCTGGGATTATACCATTTATGGTTTAAGAGGGGAATTCAACAAATTCAGATTTGTACGCACCAACACCGGAAATGCACCTGAGTGTGTAAGAGCTTCACAGGGGAAGATAGATAGATAGATAGATAGATAGATAGATAGATAGATAGATAGATTTCACTATTAGCTTTTAGTGTAATCTGATTTTTTTTAAAACTCTGATTTATTCATCCTTTAGTAACATCTGATTTTTTTTCTTGGTTTAGTCCATTGCACAGGAAGTGATGTCATGAAAGAGACACGCTGAATAATAATAACAACACGGCAGAGTGTTGTCTTGTAGTGAACCTGAAAGGTGTGGAAAAATGAATGCAAGAATTATTATTAATATTATTGCTGCATTTTATTTCCAGAATATTTTTTCCCTTTTTTTATTACGCTTATAAGACAAAAGACTAAAAGGCATTTTTTGGAGAAAATAATAGTGAGGAAATATGAAATAGCCTATATATCCCTCCAGACATACTCATTTGTTTATATATCATATTTATTTTAGATGAATTTGAAAATAATTATTTTCAATAGATAAACTAATTTTCCATTTAGGTCGATTTTTCTTTAAACACCGGTTGATTGGTTGATCATATAGATTTATTATAGACTTATTTGAAGTGATGTGGGAATAAATAAGTAAACTATCCCCTAGACTAATGTCAGTCCTGTAAAATGCCCTGTAATGGCCGTCACTGCTCCACTGTAACCCACCTGAAATATTGACTCTTATAAACATGTTTTTGTTATTTCGCCAAATATTGTACATACAGCTATTAAACACAACGGTTTATATTTTTCCATTAGTTTTTGTTTTTGGTCATTTCTACCCAAATTACACAGAATGTGTGAAGTTACACTCAGGTCGCCTGCTTAAGGATTTCCTCTTAATTACTGTAGCTTCAGTCGCCTTCCTCAAAAAAATAAATAAAATAAAAGCCTAAAAACCGGGCGATATTAAACAAATCTTTCTATAGGCCTAGTAGGTAACAAGTCCCATCTGAAATTAAAACTATTCTGCTATTTAACATTAACATAGATTTCCTGCAACAACAACAACAACAATAAAAGTCTAAACAAATTCTGTGCGAGAACACTTCCGGTGTCAGACAGGTTAGTAGATTGTTTTTAAAAGCAGACACTTTTAGCAAAATGGCATGTAGATTTTTACTGCGAACGTATAAGGGATTATTCACTGCTCCGTTTGTCACAGTTTAGGGAGGTTTGTACACTGAACTGATTAGTATTGATGTGAACAATGTGGGAATTTCAGATCGGCCAAATTGAGAGAGGTTTATTTGACGTTACAATTTGGCAAATCTGTGCACTTCTGCTATTGTGTGTGTGTGTGTGTGTGTGTGTGTGTGTGTAAAAAATACAGAGCACCTACAGAAGACCTACATCAGCCATTCGTGTTCATTCAATCTGCAAGAATAACGAAGGCACTCAATGCATAACGAGATTAAGCAGAACAGACCCAATTCATCCTGTAGTGTTCAGAGAGAGAGAGAGAAAACGCCCAAATGTGTGTGTGAGTGCATATTTAAGGTTTTCACCCCACTCCACCAGTTCAGTGCACTTTAAGCAGCCCACCCAAGAGGAGGCAGTGAGGCTGAACAAGTGTTATTTGATGCATATGTGTCTCTTTCTATCTCTCTCTCTCTCTCTCTCTCTCTCTCTCTCTCTCTCTCTCACACACACACACACACACTATTAGTAATTTACATAACTCATACAAGCTGATGTATATTTATTTAATTCCTGTCTCATTCACGCTTGGGTTGGAATAATCCTAATCACAATGCACTAACCTTTACAATGCACATCATGTTGTTACGACTGCTCTCTGGTGAAATAGAGACACCGTGAGACAGGATGGGATTTGAAAAATTTATTGAAAATGGCATGACATTAACATGGAGTTAGAGAGAACCTTCTTAGTTTTAAATTCTCGTCTAGGTATGCAAAATCCAAACATACAGAATCATATAGATTCCGAAGTACACACAAAATGGTCTCAAAATTTCTTAGTTTTCTTAGTCTTAGTTACAACCATCATTTGTAATTCTGAGCGCACGCGCGCACACACACACACACACACACACACACACATTACTTACCACATTTAATCTTTGTACTTCTTGTAACCAGCCCAGTGTTCTGAAACAAAAATGCTATGATGAAATGTCCAGGTTATTAATCAAAAGCAGCCCAAGAGTAAAGGTAAGTTCAGCAGAAACTCATTTTGTACTTCACAAAAATCTCTCGAGTCCCACGGTGATATTCTGATAGGTGTTTTCCTCTTGCTGTGTTCGAGCAGAATGAGATCCACTAAAGATCACTGCCTTCACTATAGTGCTGTCTGTCTCATCGCACCCTCCTGTTGGCTTCCCTTGTCCTCGTCTATATCTCTGAGGTAAATGTTCTGGAGGTAAAGAGAAAAATAATTTGAGGAGGAGACAAGATCAGTATCATTATATATATATATATATATTTATAATGTAATAATAACCAGTACACTATAGTAATTCACTCAGTGTAAAGTTGAAATGCACGGGTATCATTCAGATCTTCCAATATCTCATGTAACAGCCTGCAATAAGTAATTTTTTATTTATTTCAAAATAGCAAAAAAAACCCTGCTAAAAAATTAAATGCCAAAAGAAAAGATTGTAACATAGACATATATCTAAAACAATAGTGCATATAACCCAGAACTCCATTTTGTCTAAAATTGAGCTCTTTGTTTCCATTTAAACATGTAAATGCCCATAATAAAAAAGAACGAAAACTAAACTGCAAATAAATGACTTTTGACGCTCTTGCGAAAATAGACTATTGTTAATACACTCCGAAATATAACTGGAACACATAATAATTTCAGTATATTACATTTCTGTATGTGTTATGATGAATAGTTACACTTAGGTTACATCATGTTCAAAGTCATCAAGGATTTAATTAGATGGCGCTTTTATTGGATGTTGAACTGGAGGCATTATTCACGTTTATAAAAACGCTTCAAAGCATTGCGACTAAATTACACTGAATCGTAAGCACCGTCATTAAATTTGCCGAATTTTGGGTTTCAGAGAAAATGTTAGTGCTTTTACTGAGAGTGGGGAAAAAAACAAGCCTGAGCTAAATGAGACTCTCTGGTGTTTGAAACACGGTTGTACAAGTGGACTGGAGGAGGGAGCTGGAGGCTGCATCCCAAAAAACTATATAGGTCTGAGTCTCTCCACACACACACACACACACACACACACCCAAGACGACGACCTCTGAGCCTGTCTATAGACACAGGTCACCACACAGACTGTCTGGTCCCACACACAAACACACTCTGTTTGGATCCTCGGTGTGACCTCTTGTTCTGGGAAGTGTGTGTGTGTGTGTGTGTGTGTGTGTGTGTGTTAGGGACAAAAAGAAGTCCTTTGGGAGGAAACATAACATGGCCTCGGGGACACCAAGAGGACACAGACACATTTGAGACACGCTTGTGATAGGATTTTTTGATTGCCTTTGTATTACATAAAAATATTAAAATAAACACTTATTATATTTCATGAAATGAGAAATAATACATTGCTAAAAGGCTACTTCCAGATTTTGTTCATCAAATGTTCAAACTTACAGTAACCACAAGGCTCCAACTTTGGCCCTATTACACACACACACACACACACACACACACACACACACACACACACAGTGGACTGTAGTAATGACACCATTTAACTGTATATCTCTCAGAGATGATTAATGGTACATTTCTTTAATGCACACAATGTACATTTTTAATCCTTCAAACACATCTTGCACTGCTTGACTGCTAACAAATCGCTTTCCGACACTGACCTAAGAAAAACGGGGTGCTTTTTTAGATTCTGTGAAATGAATGCAAATGACTTGAGTGCCTTCATTTGTCTTTGTATGCACTGTGTTCAGGTGGGTGTTAAATAATGCTGCATTATTACACCCCTTCCCCCCATCACACACACACATGCATATCATTTATTACATAAAGTTGCTTGTGGACTGTGTAATGATGTTTGAGTGAAGTTAAACTGTTTCTTATGAAAGTTTTAGAGACTACACCAATGTGAAGGTAACTAAAAAAGTCCATTGTGTGCATATGCAAAGGGAAAAAAATACGTATACATAATAAAGGTGTTTTAAAATGATTACATTACAATAAGATTGGGAAAAAAATATGTAAAGGGCTGCAACTAGGACAGACAGGAGGGGGTGCCATTATTATAATATATTTCCACATAAAAGGTGTGTGCGCATGCGTGTGTGTGTGTGTGCGCGTGTATGTGTGTGTGGCCAGGGGGTTTAGGGGGGTCTACTCAGCTTGTGCAGCAAGATGGGAGACAGACGGGTGTCTAGTTGAGCTATATGTGTACAGGGGGAGACAGTGGATTTAGCAGAAGTACCAGGGTGTCTAGGTCCAAGTGAAGGAATAAAATTTGAATGAGTGATGGGGGAGGAAGGGTGTCTGAGTGCAAATGTTTAATTATGTGTGTGAGGGTAAGACAGACACATCATTTGGTGGTGGTGGTGCTGATTATGGATTTGTGTTTGTGTGTGTGTGTGTGTGTGTGTGTGTGTGTGTGTATGAAGTGGAGAGGGGTGTATTTAGGGTGAAAGTTTGGAAATGAATGGCTAGACTGAATTTAGTCTGCATCCGCACTAAGAGCTGTGTAAATGGCAACGTAAGCGCTAAGCAGCTCTCAGGAGTCTGATGAGAGCTCTGCGTTTACTGCGCCGCACGATGCTGATTGGTTTCTAAATACACAAATGTTCAGCAGGAGAACTTTCTGCATATTTTGTGTTCAAAGGCAACTGCATCGAGACCCTGATTTCTGATGACATTATCATGCTAAGTGAGGGGAAGCACGCAAGTGCAGAAAGTGGAGAGAATTTGACTGTGGGCTTTTTTTCCCCTCTCTATTCTGGGATTGTGTGAATTTTTTCCTTCCCTCTAGTTCTCCAGTCACAGCCAACTGATGAAGCCAAGTGAGAAAAGAGTGTTCGAAAAACGAGGACAAAGTGAGAAAGTTCAGTGTACGTGGGAGGGTGTTAGCCTGAGTTAGTCTGCGGTCCCGTTCCTCTCCTGAACCCCCTCCTCCGCCTGGATATTGTGGGTTTCCAACAAAGACGTAGCCTCTCATTAAAAATCCATGTCATCGGATCACGCCTCGGCTGAATCGGGAGATTGTGGGCAGCTTTAAGAGGCCGTGACTGAGCCGTGAATGGGTGCCAGAGGACAGAAATGGCGGCCAGACCCATGGGAAGCAGGAACCCGTGGAGAGCCGGGGCTAAGGGTCACTGCCTGTCTGTTACACCTCAGAAATCCTTTCTTCCCAAAACTCCACACAAAGAAAGTTAACACTCGCTGGAAAGGATTTGGGGACGCTGCTTGAAAAAGCCAGGCTGGGGCATGACGTCAGTGTGTAGGCCAACATATTTGATTAATTTGCTGCAAGATGGTTTATATCACTACTGCTAATGGAGAAATATATTTACCAACGGAGGCTTGGCTACATTTCTATAGAAATAGATTTGTGTCCTGACCGAAAGAATTTTAATACATTTAAAAATAGAAATAACTGAAACTGTGTAAAAATGATCAAAACTATTCTAACTAGCCTTTTGGTTCCGATGATCATTCATTTGGTTCCGATGATCAATCATCATTCCAATGATTATTTTATTACTGCTACTCAAGTTTTAAGCTTGAACCTCTTGAGTGGGCGTGTTTTACAAAGATAGGTCTCTATTGGCTAATGAGGCTTATGGTAACTTTATGCTAAACTAGCTATTGTACAAGAATTGCACTTGAAAACTTCTGAAAGCACCAAAGACATGTTATTAGTGAACAACCTTAAAGTGACAAAAATTCCTAATCAGCGCAACACGAACTGCGCAGACGAACATGCTTCTTCATTTTGCTTTTTGGAGGAATTTTTATTACCATCACTGAACACGACCAGTGAAGTTACTCTCTTGCTCTCTGACCACAGATGGCAGTGGCATTGTCGGGATGGCACCATTTGGAAGCCTTAAACTAGGTCTGATTCATTCCTATAAATAAACGTACCCGATAAGGTTCTTTAGAGTGATGCCAAAGAAGAACCATATTTACTTCCCAAAAGAGCTATTTTTGGCCCATGAGTATTTGTTGCTACAATAAACAGAATTTTTCAGTTTTTTTTCTTAGAAATAGTGGCATCACCAGAATGGATCCCACAATCAATTGTGTCTTTATTAAACCCGACAATGTTTCTAAAAATACATTTTTAACCTTTTTTTCATCCTTATATTTTGACTCAGATCTGCTTCCATAAATTTCGCCTAAACTGTAGTGCAGCTGTACCAAGCCAACAATTAAGGAATGGTTAAAAAAAATCATGAACAAACTAACACACTAGCAATTTCCTTTCCTCTTAATTCACATATATCTTCCTACAGCATTTAAAACCTTGCTGTCTGTAACTGTTTGCTGCAGCTGGGCGAGCTCTTTTCTAAATTCAGAACTGGACCGTACAGTAGGTGTGAAGTGGGCCGGTGGGATTCTGCTGACGGTGGCCATCTTAGTGAGCTGGCTAGCCGAGCCCCAGCAGGACTGTGTAAAACCCCAGAGATGGAGGAAAGAGGCCACGCTCTGTACTCTTTGCTCTGTCCTCTTTCCTGTACGCCTATAATAAGCACTCGTTCTGATCTGAAGCGCAGCTTTAATAGAGCGTTTTTCACACGCCTTTTCATTATCTTTTTTCTAAGCCATGAAATGAGACCCACAGGGCAAATATGAGAAATGGTACAATGGTGCACTGCACACACTGTGTGTGTGTGTGAGAGAGAGAGAGAGAAAACTGGTGGGAACACACACACATGCAGGTGATATTGGACCTCCTCTCGTGTAAGATCTACACAGTAAAACATTTGTAGCTCATTGCTTGTACACGTATGCTTGTGTTCTTTTACTGATCTTTGCTCAGTACAGGATCTCACTCCATCTCCTCCCACTCCTAAAATTAGGACCCCTGGGTCTCACTCCATAGCTGTCCAGTCTGCATGCCTAACAGAAAAGGCAGGTGGCACAGGCACACTGTTCCTCACCTGGATGCCTTCTGCTTCCCAAAATAAATGGATGATGAGCGAGCAAACGTCTGGACCATATTATTCATCAGAACTTAACAGAGTAGAGGTTTTAGTTTCGTTTCAACCAATTTTCAGAGTACTCCTAGTGTGCACAAAAATGGGCATTAAATCACACCTGGAAAAAAGTGCTTGGATTAGCATTGTTTTCTTATTATCTGTTGTTTAGCTAATTTATGTTAACAACTATGAAATTACTGACAAAATGGCTTGCTAACAAATTTTTTTTTATATTTATTATTTATATTTCGTTCCTGATAAAGATGTAAAATCCATACTGGGGAAACATTAAAATCATTATCATTTCAACCACAGTTGACAATAATACAGTAAAATTGAAATTACACATTCACGACTTTATTAACAGAATAAAGTAGTTAGCATCCATGTCATAAACAATAATCTTTGTTGTAGAAATTAAAAGAAAAGATTTGTTCAGATATAGAAATTTAAGGACACAAAGAGCAACAACAACCAGACTTTTCTGTGTTCATGATTCTCTCAGTTGTCTGAAAGAGAAACCCTCTGATGTAGTGTTTTACCTAAATCCTGTAAGGGTTCCCCCATTGGGACAAACTGAAGAAGGCTTACCAGTGCTAGGCAGGACTGCATGTGGTGCTAGTTTCACTCCTGAGGACCATTGAGTCCAACTGGAGTACGTAACACAAATGTTTAGTAGACTATTAGAAAGGAAGATTCCGCATACCACCATAAAGGGTTCTTCAGTGCCTCCTGAGTGGCACAGCAGAAAAGTGTTCACCTTACCATCTGAAAATCACAAGTTTGAATCCTGATCCTGATGATGTGACAGCCTAGCATGGCTGGCAGTCCAAGAGTGTGAAATAGGGAGAGATGGCTGGTGGCTCGGAATTGGCCAATTCCAAATGTAAGGGTGGAAAATGGTGGCTAATGACGTGGTGCTCATTAAAAAGGCACTGGAGGAACCTCATGTAGTACCTCATAGCAGAGAGTTTCAAAAGGGTTTAAAGTAGAACTGCTTTGGAAAATTAGAAGTCTTGATGAGTGTCCTTGACTGGTGACCAGTGGGGGAAAACAGAACAGGTGTACTTTTCTGGTTTGCATTCTTTGGTTAGCATAGAAAGAATAATTGTTGTGCACAAATATAAAGTCATTTGTGGCACAGGTTAAACTGAACCCTGAATGAGGAAGGATTGTTTACATTGCATTATTTAGCCACAGAATAAACCACAGAATTCTCATTACATAATTGGGAAAGTTTGCAAATTTTTGGAGTAGTGATATAGGACAGGGACAGAGAGAAAGACAGAGACGGAAAGAGCAAACGAGTGACAGGAGGTAGGAGGTTAAACCGTGCCTGCTTTTGTGGCGCCCCAGCTGAGCGGACATTTTGTTGACATGGGATAAGGTTTTAAGCAGTGGGTGGGAGAAAAGGAGAAGCACGGGGAGAAGTTTGAGGAGGGGGAGAAAGTGAGAAGCCCACAAAAGTGTCATTACTAAGCTTGATTTCACCGAGCGCTGAGATGATTAAACCTACAGCGAGAGCGAGAACGACGGGGTGTGTGGTGCCGGTGGTGGGGAGGGATAGGAGAAAGGGGGTTTGATGCAGGGACAGGTCTATTGAAGCTGTGTTGGTGGAGGAGGGATCTTTTTTCTGCTGAGTAAATGAAGCTTAAAGTGGTGGGTATAAAGGAATCTAAGCCAGCAAGTTCAAGCAGACCACTCGCCCCATTCATGCTCATCCTTGCCTAGCCGGCATTTGGTGAGGTAATGGCCTCTCCTCTTAAAGGGGTAATGGCAGCCATGCTGTTTAATATCAAGTGCAGTTACAGTTAAGGGTCTTCTCATGTTTCAATAGCAGTGTGGATTATTTCTAGACAGCCATTAATTTGGTACCCCACTTGGGTTTGTATTTCTTTGTTGTAAGTGGACTAACCATGCTTGCCCATCTTGTTTAAATTCGGTCCAGACAAAAAAATTGCTATTTACCATTAATATCACTTTCTCTTGAATATTTCCCACCCTTATTCGATGAATACCTCTAAAAATCTCACAGATTAAGCTTTAGGGATGCCAAATTTAATGTCAAGATCTCAAGGGTGGGCGAAATAGTCCTGCGCTCTTTTGGAGTGTCCTATCAAAACGATCATTAGTTTCATATCTGAGTCAAAAGGTCTGCAGGGACAGTGGGCTGTCAAAAAGTTGCTGAGAGGGACACTTCAATACCAAAAGAATAGGCACCGGAGAATCTCAGCCTGCTGAAAATATCACACAATAAGTGACCACATGGTGCAGTGAAATCGCTGCTGCACGTCCCATTGTTTCGGAATAAATACCCATTGTTTTGTTTTTTTTCGTTCATGGAAATTTCTGACACAATCAGGAACAATGTCGGTGATTCTCTTCCATGTTTGTGCCTTTATACTCGTTGTAATGACATCACTAGATGCTTCGTATACATGATGGTAGAACTAATGCCGGACACAAAAAGTGAGCGTGGGTGTCACTCAGGCTGGCGTTGCGAGAAGGCAAAGACGAGAGGACCAGCCAACAAACTATGGCAGCCAGTAACCATGGGAAATGTTTGCACTATGAGCTGAGGATGGATTAAAGGTCTTGCTTGCATGATATGCAAGATGCCTCTGTGATATTTCTTGTAGGGAATGTGAAATGAGGGGGTCCCTCAACCGTGTGCTCTGTCTGTCTGAGAGCAGCATCATAAAAGAAACGAGAACTTAAGCAAATACCTCCTCAGACTGATTATTAAACACCCAGGCTCATTTACATTTGGTCCCAGACAGGCAGAGGCTAGACCAGCCATGCAGACGAGCAGACAAGGACCCCCCCTCCTATGACCTTGACCTTTGGGGTCATTCTTCACCTGCTGCAGAGGCATTCAGGCCACTATAGGCGGCCCGTGCTCTTTCCATGTGTTCCCACGGCCCCAAAAAGTGCTCGCCAAGAATGAGAATGTTCTTGAACTTAATATTTATGTTTGCTTTTTTCCTCCCAGACTGCTATTGTCTGGTTCTGTTGGTCTATGGTCTACCAGCCAGTCTTCCACTTTAAGATTAATATTCTCAACTTGGGCAACACCGGTGAACTCATACGTGTCCGCTTTATGGACCATTGATGTCTGCAATGAGGTATGGCAAGGGATCAGTGCCAGAAATAGTTCCTTAATTTTGAGACAAGTAGTGGAAGAAAATAAGATTTTGTGTGTGTGTGTGTGTGTGTGTGTGTGTGTGTGTGTGTGTGTGTGTGTGTGGATTTTTTGCACCATTCAGACTTGCTACTTTCAGTTCAGTGAGCAAAGAGGGTCATTATAATACAGAGCAAAATGTGCCATCTCTCTTACTCTGATGAAAAGGAGGAGTAGTGTGTGCTGATATAAACCACCACCAAAACAAAAATACAAATTCTACTTCAGATGTAATATTTAGGTAAGTGTCCTTATAATGCAATATAAGCAGGATCACAAAGAACTCCTAACCACTCCATTGTTTTTAAGAGTTTCATCTCCCTTTTTTTTTTACACGTAGTATATTTATTTGCCATCAGACAAAAGGTCGGTTTTTCGATTTCTGGGCTGAGTACACGTGAAAATATTTTGGGGGAAATCATACAGAGCTGGTGTATGGTTATCTGTATCTCTATGGCGGGTACAATTCAGGAGCATTTTTCCAGAAGGAACACTATACTGCACAGGCATGTGTGCTCCTGTGTGTTCTTCTCCATGTTCTCCACATTCAGTAGATGGCAGACAAATCACTCCTGGCACATAAAGGGTCAACACTACCGCTCTCCTCCTTGACTTCCTGTTCTTATTCGGAGGTGATTGGCTGCGGGCAGATCCTTGCTTTTCTTATTGTGCAGACCCAGTGGCTTTGTGCTACTTTATTCTCAGACTGAGCATCGGAGAAACTGAGCTGTGTTTGTTTCTATGAGGTGAAACCCCAGAGTTTAAAGGGGGCTCTGATACCGGCGTGATGGATCGGGTTTATTCAGTAGTGGTATTATTTGAGTTGGGAGGGGGACCGTGTCAACATGTCTTCGCATCTGTTTAGGCTGGATGACATATGTGCAGTCAAGCTAGGCTGCATATGCAAATCACTTTCTCACACAGACATGTACGCCGAGCCAGACACTATTCACTCGTTTAACCCCGCCCTAAATGAACGCACACCCAGACTTGATTCAGGCTCTTACACACAAGATAATGGGTTCCCTTCTGTCTGAGACAGACAGACCTCCCTGAGCACCCCATCCCCCAAAGATGAACCCCAAAAACCCCCATGTTCAAGTGCAAACCCGCCACACATTCACCGTAGACCCCGCCGAATCCCTCCCGCCCCGTTCTACTGCCACCAACACGCTCAGCCGAGAGCAGACGAGCAATGCGGGAGCTCCATTTTATCGCTGTTGTGTGTCTGTACTTTGCCCCTCCAACCCATGCAGACCCTGTCTAGTCTACTCGTTGCCGCCGCCATGTCAAACCGAAACAAAGGTTCTTCTGTCTGTTCGAGTGTACCTAATGACGGCGCTCATTTAAATATGAGACACTAAATGCAGTTATATCGACTGTCTTCAGTCTAAGCTGTCAGATGGGATTTCTGCTACGGTGGACCACACGTAGAAAAGAAAGCAGACAGCTGGATGACAAGTCTGAGGTTTAGAAGTTTGCTTTAATCTTATGTAACGTTTGATATCCAGGGGAAGTGTCATTTCCATTTTTCAAATACAGAATTCAGAGCTAATGCTGTATTTTAGGGTAGGCTAAAAATGAGCAAGATGATGTCCCAGATTTCTGACAGCTCGTGATCTAAAAATAGGGCTTTCGTGTCAGAATTAGGCACCATTTCCAAACTGGAGAAAATGAGCTTGCCACCTGAAATAACGGTCTCGAATGTGGTGTTGGTAAAGGAACTCACAATGAATACGTTTACACCTCGATGCAGAAAGTGCTTTGATGCTGCTAGTCATATTCAAAGCATAGACAATGCAGATTGATTCTGCCTCGTCAAAGCAAAGCACAGATGTGTGTGTTGTGATCAGAATTAAAAATCTCTGTCCAGCATGAAGCAGTCAGTCACGCATGACAAATCTGATCTGAGCGTGATCTTTCCCAAAGACCAAAGAGGCAGACGATCGCTTACTGTATATCAGCTTTACTGAATATGGCAGATGCCAATGCTGGCATCAGAGACGCTATAAATTATTTATAGTGCCCACATGATGGCACTGATCTGTCCTAACAATAGGAGGTCTGAAGCGAAACAAACCCTCTGCCGCATGGCACATGTTCCCCACAATGGGCACGCCACTCACACAGATGGGTTTGACGACACACTCGCTGAGCAAATCTAGTGAGCTGTGTGCATAGCGATGAGGTAATTATGGTCTGTCTGCCCTCCTCGACTCTCCCCTTGTCTTTACAGTGAGCAATTTGCATATCGGAAGGGGGGGAGTTGTCGGTTGTTGGTGGAGACATCTAGCCCCCATATGGCAGCATTAGCGCGGCACCCTCCCAGCATTACTGACAGCTATAAAATATGGCTAATACAGGGCATATGATTAGAGGAAAGAAAGCAGGAAACATGGCGAGATAGACAGAAAGATAGAGGGAGGGAGGAATGGTGGGGAAGACAGCGCTCTTTTCTCAACCTGCTCCCATCGAGTGATTTTCATGCTTAGTCTTCATGCTCGCAAACGATTAGCTGCATGCATTCTCAAGCCCCGCCAACTAAATGAAGGATATGCAAATGCAATTAGGTCAGATTTGCATATGGCTAACGGTCACACAGATGGCGAACAGTAAAAAAAAAAAAATGTGCCGCCATCTTTTTGGAGGGAAACAGCCAGTCGGCAGCGGTGGAGGCGGCCATTTTGTCTGTGGCTGTGCCAGCCAGATGCTCTTGGCGCCAGCAGTATGACAAAAGTGGGGCAGATTGGCATCGGTGCCCCATGAAGCACTCTTAAATTAACAAAGGCACTAACGCAAGGACAGCAGTACAAAATGCCCGAGACTGAATCATGCAAGTAATCAGATGCATTTGTGTAAGAGTGGGTTCGTTAACTTAATGCTTAATTAGCGTCTAAGCAAAAGCATTGATGCTAATGCATCATACCATGAATTATATTAAAGCTACATTAATATTTCTTAGTTACTCTTCGTCCATTTCCAAAATCTATATTAACAATAATCTTAAAACCACTGTTAAACTAGTATTAATTATGGGTACTCTGATCCATATTTGATCATGTTCTATACGATTCTGAGGTAAGAATTCTGAGTACTGACTGATATGTAATACCAATCTGATATTAATAAAAAAAGGTGGAAAGGTTTATGGCATGACCATGTAACACTGCTTTCTGATTGGCTGGCAGGTATCTATAGGTTTCTATTAAGGATATTAGGAATCATTCAACCATTATTCACGCATTCATATCAAACATGACAAGGAAAAGAAAATAATGGCTTAACCCTTTATTGGGTGAAGAACCATATTTGGTAACAAAATGGCCCCCCATGGGTTCGTAGAACCGCATGGAAAAAAAACATAATCGGAATTAAATGTTTCTTCAGGTTTATTTATGTGTGTGTATATACTCTCTGTGCGTGTGTGTGTGTGTATTTATTTATAGCAATCCCCTGTTATATCACGGTTCACATTTCGTGTCCCCGGCTATTCACGGATTTTTATTTAGAATATATCACTGTTTTTTGCAGATTTCCCCGGTATTATAAGATATAAACAGTAATTAAAATGGAGTAAAATATTAACAATATATAAAATACAGTACAGTGTATATCATATATACACAAGAGACAAAGAACACAGCATTGTTTACAAAAACACGGTGCGGGGATACTGGAAAAAAAAATTATGGCTGGAGGAACGAGTCTGGCCTTATTCATTTAACCTTGGTTGTGATTGGCTGCTGGCTACGAGGGGGAGATGCAACCAGAATTCACCAACATCCAGTTGCTTGCCGTAGCAGTACTTACTATAAATGTGATGTGACTATGAACTCTACACAGAATTCACCTCGCTAAATGCTTGCAACTGTTTTCTTTATGTGCTTAAGTTCTAGAAAGTGTTTAAAGCTTATTGAGTTTCTGAAGTATATGTGTGTGTATGTCTTGTGCTTTTGTCATGTAATGGATGCTACAGGATGCCTAAATTGCCTACAGGATAATAAAAATTCTATCTATCTATCGATCTATCTATCTTTCTATCTATCGAGTGTGGGAGGATCATTTAGGGCTTAAACTATTTTTAAAAAAAGCATTTAGGGATGGCATCCGTGTATCGTGGATTTTTGTCTTTCGCGATATATATATATGTATGTATGTATGTATGTATGTACATCCACACACATACACACAGACAGATGGCCAACTCTGTTAACCTTGCTTTTGGACATAAAAATGAAAACATTGCTTGTAATATAAAGTCTTTTATTATCCTCCAATAATACCCTAAGCTTGAAATTTTGAATCTCCAAGTATTTCAGTTAGTGCCCTGTAAAGGCATAAGCTAAGCCTATGTTGTGCAGTTAAATGAACACAAGGAAAACATTTGATGGATATTAACCTCAGTCTTAATCGCTTTAGGCGAGTATTTTCCCCGTTCTTAACACAACTGATTCAACTAATCAGCTCATTAACAGCCCTTCCTGGGTCAAGGTGGGTGTAACCGACCTGAGATATCATTAAAACACTACACTAAGTTACCCCTCAGTTTAAATACACAAATTATATGTCTCCTAGCATCCCATCCAAGATGTATTCTCATCTCGTGCCCAGTGTTACCAGGACAGGTTCTGTATCCGCCTGACCTGGATAAAACGGTTACCGAAGATGAATGAATTTAGTAATTTAGCAAGGAGTCATCTCTTACTTGTGTGCTGTGTTCATGTGCGAGACCTCAGTAGTCTGAGTCAACATCACATGCGCTCAACGTCATAAAATATGGCAGTGGGTCAGATTGGAAAATGTCTTAAAAATATGATAATGCCAACAGTTGAGGTTCATTTCTTCTGTAAACTGTGAGGATACTGAACAGACTCACCTTAGCTGAAGTTTGAAGTCACTTTTTGAGCTGCCATCACTGGATTTTCTAGGTGTTCCTCAGTCTCTTGTTAAGTCCACACCATGTTTAGGAAGCAGAATGTGTCCCTTTTTGCTGACTGCTTTGTGAGCTGGATGGTTGCAGCTATTACAGAAGAGGCAGAGTGAATTTCTGGTGCAGAGTTGTGGAGCACAGCGTGGTGTGATACAGCTGCTTTCCTCTATTGAGTCTTGCCACTGAACTGGCAGTGAGTTGCTCTGGGGGAGGAAGTCCATCCTTGTAGATATTTGATTATATATGAACGATTTTTTTCTTGCCACACAGAGGTGGAAGGTGACATGTACGGACACAAGTAGAGAAATGGCCCAAAAGTGGGCAAACGCAAAGCGAGGACCTTTGCCATCTTCAGTGGGGAAAAAACACTAAGGCCTGTTTGGATTGCAGAGGTTGATCCAAAATAACAAGGCCTGAAGGAAAACCAAACACACAAACACATGCGTGTGTAGGTGTGTGGTAGGCATGAGTGTGTGTGTGTGTGTGTGTGTGTGTGTGTGTGTGTGTGTGTGTGTTATTGTTTGAAAGATAGCATAGCTGTATGTCAGTATGCATTTGTATGTGTGTCAGCGTGTATGACCATGTGTGTGTGTGGGAGGTCATCTGGCCTGCAGGCTCAGGGCTAGGTTGGGTGATCCAGCATCAGTCTCTCTTTCCCTGTATTGATTTCTCTCTCTGAGCTCTGAGCTCCAGAGGTGCTGTTGACCGAGCGGGGTTCAGGATGCTTCTCGAGCCCATGACGCCTCACCCTGGCTGCCCTTGGTGCACTCCCACCCTTCCCTGCGATGGAGAGATGGACTTGTAGAGGAGGAAGAGAGCCGGTGGCGATGTTGGACTTCGTCTCTGCCTCCCACTCTCTCTTTTTTTTTCTTCTCATCCTCTCTACTGAACAAAACGGAAAACAAAGAAATCAGGATTCAGAAATCACCATTTTGTCTCAAAGGGCTTCATGAAAATGATCATTGCTCATTCGTGGCTCATTCAAGTCTACAATCACCTGTAAATATAAGCAATGTACACACTTTTCACATGCTTACGGCTTGGTTGTGTGTAGTAGGGTGGTTTTGTGGGGCAGTACGGAGGTGGGGGGGTTGGAGGGGTGTTGTGTGGTGATCTGGGTCTTTCAGACACAGTAACTCCATTCATGAGGCACAGACATGGGTGTTAACTCCCCGTCCGTTTGGGACAATGGAGCCTGGCTAACATTTACACTTTCCTCACCCCATTGTTAGCTCAGTCCTAGCCCCAGTTGTTGTATTTAACGTGGACGGATGGGTAGATGGATGGAGAAACGGAGGCCCTGGAGGTAAAAGAAAAAGTAGCACAAAGTGGGGGGACGTTTATGTGTTTGTCAGTCAAAAAAGGGGCCAGTTTTTTACTCTTGGATTTGGACTTGACTTGAGATGCCAGGGGTAAAAGAAAGAAGGAGATATATTATGGTTGGAGGACTTTAGGGGTGTGTTTTTCACCACTTGTTTGAAAACAGTTTATTTTCCACTGGGCATTAGTCAAAGTGACTGTAAAACATGGACAACATGCCTCAGTTAACATTGTTTTGACATTGTTTCTGGTTAAAAAAAAAAATACAGTGCTGCTAGTTCTTAAACAAGTACCAAAAAACAACCAGCTAGAACTTTTAGATCTGAAGCAGTGAAAAAAGTACTTTTCAGCGTCAGTGGCAAAACTGGGACATGGACTAACAGTGTGTATTACAACCTGGGCTGTGATAATAGCACATGTTATAGCCCACATTATCCACACAATGAGACGCATTGAGAAAAAAGAAGTGAGAAGAAGAGCGAGAAAGAAAGAGAGAGCGAGCAATTTCAGATATGAGGATAGGGTGTGAATCACAGGAGTCCTACTGGGCCTTTGGCTTTTTGTTTCATCTGGAGCTGAAATGAAATGAGTGACTAGTGCGAGACATCTATCTCTGATAGCATCTGGAGGATACAACGAGAGCTGATAGCAGGAGAGAGAGACAAAGGTGAGGAGCAGAGTGAGGGGGGGGTAGTAACGGGTGATCACAGTATACATGATAACAACAACAACAACAACAAAAAACCCTAAGGGTTCAAGAGTTTAAGTAAATCAAACGGAAAGCTTCATGGCACAAAGTAGTGTTCCCGATGCTACACTTCTGATGCATTTAGAAAGCTGTGAGTACATTAACATTTCAGCATCTGCTTTGCCTCAACTGAGATGAACAACACGCGCACCTCTGAGGTGGCGGAGTCAGTCCCAGTGCACTGATTCTCTCTCTCTCTCTCTCTCTCTCACACACTCCACTCACACACATACACACACGAACATGCACATACCACTTTTCGCTCTAACTGCTCTTTATTTGTTTCCCCTATGGTTAACTCTGACAATTTGTCACCATAGCAACCTCCCCTCCTCTTCTCTGCATCCCTCATAGCAGGCCTGAGGTGAAACTCACCTCAGGGGGGAGTGAGCGAGAGAGAGACAGAGATAAAGAGGAAGACGGAAATGAATGGACAAAGCAAAAGATGAGATGTGTGTGTGTGTGTGTGTGTGTGTGTGTGTGTGTGTGTGTGTGTGTGTGTGTGTTAAGTGGTTTATCTCAGCATATTTCATAGTGGTGGGTGATTTCGGCATGGATTACCAAAAAAAAAAAAAAAAACCCCACAGTGAATTAAAGTCCTCTAAGCAGAAAGTATAACTGCATGATTTAATAAAAAAAAAAAATCAACATGTTCTGCTGTGTGTCAGTTCCTGATAATTTGCACAACTCAATTTGTATAAAATGGTTTACAAGGAGTAAGGTTAATGTTAGGGCCGAGGTTAGTGTTTTGTACCTTTTCTCACAATTTTGTTTGCGTGAAATCAAAAGAAAACCATCCAAGTCACTCTCGCTGTCTGATTCATATAAAATCTGAACAATCTTTTTTTTTTTTTTTTGATGAAGTCAGGGTACAAAATTTATGTGGTTAAAAATTAAGATGCTGTTTGTGGGTTTTTTTAAAAAAATTATTTCAGAATACAGAAAAATCGATATAGCTATAGGGAAGTGACGGTCAGATGATTGGGCTCGACACACTGATTTGAAAAGCAACAACTGAAATGGATCAATGCAAATAAATCAATTATAACTGATTATAAATCGAGTGCTACTGACAAAAAAGACAGACAACTCGTGTGTAAATATAATTAATATTTATAAACTGATGTGTAATAATCGATTAAATTCCGAGATATATAATAACATGGTGATTTACTGATTCAGATATCAGGGCTTCTATCAGGGCACTGTTTACTCCATTTTTATGTTGCTGTGTTGTTATAAATTCCTCAGAAAAGCAAAATATCTTAAAAATTATTTCAGCAACAAGATGTCTTCAAGCACAGTGCCTTGTCATTTTGCCATTTTGTCCTTTATTCCAACTTTATTCCAAGATCTGTTCATTTGTATCTCTGGAAGCACCTTAGCTTTGCAACGTTTCAATGCTTTTAAAAATGGTGAGAAAGATGGATATTTGTCGAGTCAGAAAGAGTAATAAACTTGAGAGATAAACAGATTAATCAGAGTCAATCAATCTTGGGTGTCTCTGTTCTCGACAGCGCTGCTCTGGCAGACTGAAATGCCGAGCTTCACCACACACACTATTGATCAGAAGAGCTCATCTACAGCTGAGTGTTTAGAGCCGGCAGCAGCAGCAGTGCTCTCTACTCAGTCTGAAAACGTCCTAACACTTCACACTCCCAATGTTACAGCCCGATCAGAGACATGAATAAAACAGGTGGCTCTACGTTTTAGAGTAACCAAAAAGAACCTAGACAGCTGATCCTTTTGATGAATTATTGTATCAGTGAATTGGGATCTGAGGTGGAACTAAAGTAACATGATCTGACCTTGTGTTTTGGGAAGGCATATAGCCAGAAATATTATCAGGGTCGCCCCCCCCCAAACAGCAGGATAAATCTGATTTATTTCCTAAGATTTTTAGTCTGAGTTGTCCATGATGCATATTACGTGTGAGTTTTTTGTATGGTAGTTGCATTTGCTTAAATATCCACCTTGTTTTTTAGAGCAACAATGCAGCAGTGTCTACGGTGAATAGTATGCCCCAATGTGTGCATTATGTTATGTTATACATAAGAACAATGTTCACTCACGACCCTGTCACAATGTGATAGCGTATACCATGTGTGAGGCTACTATAGTAGGATGATGTCTTGCCAGGAAATTCCTTCATGTGTCTGTGTTGTTATTCTTGTTCAAATTTCTAACGTCAAGTGATGCACCAAATTACACGTTGACGATTAAACTGATGTCCTGAAATCCAGTTCTGGAGGAAAAAAAATGACTAACCCTTCACTGTAAAAAAAATTTGCTGTAAATTTTATGGTACTTTACTGGCAGCTTGGGTCACCAATAAAATACTATAAAAATTTACAGTAAACAGCTGTGAAACATATTTTTGGTAAAGTTCCGTTGCAGTTTCCATAGTCTAAAATGCCACATTGCTTTTGCAGGATATAACTAAGCTGAAGAGTCTGACTCAAAGATCCAGTCAAGGTAGTTTGGCAGTGCTGGGATTTGAACACATGACCATCTTTTTTGCCACATAAAGCTTTCGCCAGTCAGCCACCACAACTGGCCTAACCAGTTTGTATTGATTCAATGCAGTCGTTTAAGGGAGTTAACACAGTGCTTGAAGTGATTGAATCAATGCAAAGTTGTTCCAGCACTATTGTGGTGGTTCAGTCGTTATGGTGTTGACTATAATACAGAAGGTAAGATGTTTGAATCCTGGACCTGGCATGGTTAATCAAGAACCTTACTCTTTAGCTCAACTGTATCCTGTATCAAGCAAATGAGCTGCACCAGCTTGTGTTACTTTATGAAATAGGATATTGTAGTATGCTACCATAAATATATTTTACAGTTGTTTACTGTAAATTTTACAGTACTTTAATGGCAACCCAAGCTGCCAGTAAATTACCATAAAAATGTACGCAGATTTTTTTTTTCGTCTTCTAATGACGTTTTCGAGTATTAGCTACAAATACAACCTGAATTCCAGAAAAGGTGGGATGTTCTTTAAAGTTGAATAAAATGAAAACTAAAAGACTTTCAAATTACATGAGCCAATATTTCACTCACAACAAAAGATAGATAACATAACAAATGTTCAAACTGGGAAATTGTACACCTTTACCCACTAAATGAGCACATTTCAAATTTGATGCCTGCTACAGGTCCCAAAAAAGTTGGCACAGGGGCAACAAATGGCTG
>JAQMCW010000018.1:12300114-12313529 GCA_030068335.1 Chrysichthys cranchii
CAGCTGGGTTTGGCTCCACCCCCCCCCCCCCCCCCACACACACACACAACCCTGAACAGGATTAAGCGCCAGAAGATGAGTGAGTGTGTAGCCGAACATTCTCATTTGAAGCAAGTATATGATTTTCATTACTTGTTACCAGCCACATTCTCATGACAATTTTGTTATAATTATGCAAGTCCACTACAACTTATTCAGTTTTTTGATGACCTTGGATTTGTTGTCTAAAATTCAAGACTGGTATCGTTCGTGTTACAGTGACTCACTGCTGTGATGTAATTATAGAAACCACCTGAAGATGGAGACACATATTCAAATTCTCAGTAGTACTCCATCCATTCTCTTATCCAGCCATCCAGTAATCCATTATCTATGCCACTTATCCATTAAGTCACAGGGACACTGCAGCCAATCCCATCTGACCTCATGTGAGAGGCAAGGTTCACGCTGGGCAGGTATCATAAGAAATTTTAAAAATAAGTATATAAAAGAGTATAGTAGAATAACATGAAGAATAAAGACATAGATGCAGAAATGTATATTGTTTTGTTTTTAAACTTTTACCAGCACATATAAAATAGCACTTACACTCTTCATTTCAATGTGTCTTGCTTCAGTGTGGTTCCCAGTAACATTTCACAATAATCAGACCCCATTTGTAAATCAAATCAAGTGCAACCCATAACTTGGGTTCATTGTTGAACCCAACAACTGAGTATTTCCCATCCTAAAGAAATATTCTAATTAAATCAGATTAAATTTAGGAAGCTACCTTTATTCAGCCAACAGCACTTGCATACTAGTGCAATGTCCTGAATAAAGTAACCATATAAGATTCCTCAGAACAGTGGCATGCTTTCCTAAAGAACCGTTTAGCATATGGTTCTGCAACAGTTGTCTGTCAATGCCATAGGAACCAAAAAATCATTATTTCCCACTAAAACAAACTGTCATCACTGTGTGACATATGTAATAGTAATGCTAATGCCAATATTTCCAATGATGTGGGAGAGTCAGCTATATATTGGAACTGTTTTTAATTTTTTAAGCTTTCTTGCCATTAATAAAACCAAATAAAAGCACATATGATATATTTCTGAAATGTGTATACCATAGACGAATTACACTTTTGTCATGACAGATTAAAAGCCATTTTTAATGAACTGTTTTGTCATTTGGGATGGCGTGATTGAGAATCAGGGACAGTATATTTGTAAGTTTGAAAAAGTATGTTTGTTAGTTTAAGACATTTGGGAAAATATGTTTGGGAATTTTGACAGTGTGCTTGGAAATACTGTATACAACAGGATGTTTGGGAATTTTGGCAGTATGTTTGTGTGATACAGTATGGTTGGGAATTTGTACAGTATGTTTGAGAATTTGGGACAACATATTTGGGAATTCTGGCAGTACGTTTGGGAAGATGGGACAGATCGTTTGGGAATTTGGCACAATATGTTTAGAATTTCAGACAGTTTTCTTGGGAATTTCGGTATTATATTTGGAAATTTTACCAGCATATTTATTTAGAACAGTATGTTTGGGAATTTGGCACAGTATATTTGGGAATTTGGGACATAATATTTGGGAATTTTGAAAATGTAATTGGAAATTTGGAAATTATGTTTTATGAATTTTGGCAGTATGTTTGTTTGGGACAGTATATTTGGGAATTTGGGACAATATGTCTGAGAATTTCTGCAGTATGTTTGGGACTTTGAACAGTGTGTTTTGGAACTTGGGGCAGTATGTTTGGGAAATTTGGCAATATGTTTGGAGCAGTATCTTTGGGAATCTGGGAAAGTATGTTTGGGAATTTGGACAATAGGTTTGGTATTTTGGAACATATATTTCAATTGGTTTTGACTTTTGCTTTTATCCTCAATGACATGTTTAAAACATGATTTATTGGCAGGATGCTTATCTGTAGCATCAATCTGTAGCATCTTTTCTGAAATTGAATATGGTCTAGGGGTGGCACGGTGGCTGGGTGGTTAGCACTGTTGCCTCACAGCGAGAAGGTCCTGGGTTCAAGCCCCGGGTTCGGCACGGGTGCCTTTCTGTGCGGAGTTTGCATGTTCTCCCTGTGTTCACGTGGGGTTCCTCCGGGTACTCTGGTTTCCTCCCACAGTCCAAAGACATGCACAGAGGGGATTAGGCTAATTGGCTGCCCTAAATTGCCCCTAGGTGTGAATGTTAGTGTTAATGGTTGTCTGTCTCTGTGTGTTGCCCTGCGGTGGATTGGTGACCTGCCCACGGTGTGTCCCGCCTCTCACCCAATGTCAGCTGGGATTGGTGCCAGCTTCCCCCCGTGACCCTGAACAGGATTAAGCAGCAGAAGATGAATAAAGATGAATAAATAAAGAATATGGTCTAGATTTGGTACAATGTTCTGCATAAATTAATTATTTCTAACTCTGTTTCTGTTTCTTTTCATCCACTTGTTTCTCGACAATATCAAGTGACTCAGTGGAACTTTAAAGGTCAGGACAAAGCACAAACAGACAACCAAAGGCAAACAAAGCAGTATGTAAAAACTAATGAGGCTGGTGTGAAATATTTGTCGTGTGGTTAAGGCAGAGTCAGAGGGAGCACCTGGATGAGGGAAACAAAAACAGGGCATGCTTCTGATATAATCCTGTAGGTGTCATTGTTGCTCTGTTGAGAGAAGCCAAGCTGTCACTCTGAGCTTTAAATCAACAAACAGAGAGATGAAGAGATAACATCGAGGACAGGTGAACATTGATGAGACCCACTACTATACTTGAATATCCAAACACACATATACATAGGGAAGAGGAAGGAAATGGCATAAACGCTCAGGAAAACATTGTCCTCATCCAAAAAGTAGGCTACTTGAGCATCTCAGTAATGAGTGGGTGGATAATTTATGCATTCACAGCATTCGCAGGTGTGTCGTGTTTTGTCTTTGTCGTGAAATGAAGTAAGTTGTATTTTATTTTGCATGTGCATTCTTCTCATGAAGAATGGGATTTAATGAGCAGGGAGGATTTTGTTGGATGTGAGGCTCCATTTCGGCAGAATCCGTCTGTACCCATACATTTACCCATACATCTTCTTCTGGCAGATGATTTCAAGCAAAATGAGTAACAAATCTTACAGACTTTTAACAGAATCCGAAGCACAAAGCTGCTCCAGGAGGCCAGAGCCCATGTAATTACCCAATCAGCCAATCTTGTGGCAGCAGTACAATGGATAAAATCAAGCAAATGCAGGTCAAAAGCTGCAGTTAAACATCAGAATGGAGAAAATGAGATCTCAGTGACTTGGCATGATTGCTGGTGTCAGACGGGCTAGTTTTAGTATTTCAGAAGCAGCGGATTTGAATGCAGAACAGTTTAGATGTTACACAGTGTGGTGCAAAAAAAACCCCTAAAAACCCAAAACATTTAGTGTGCCCCAGTATGTGCCAGTTCCGTGGACAGAAAACTGCAAAACGCAAGCTCTTTAGGCTTAAAGCACCCATGAAGGAGACTCAGACTACTTTCACAAGACATGAGTCAAGTGTACTGTACCACAAACTGAAAAACTAAACAAACCACACTGAATCTATGTCCAGACATGACCTGTGCATGGTTTGCTTGTGGGCTTTTTTAGAGGCGTCTGAGTCATCACCCCCTTCTTAGATTACACACTTGACCGAAAAGCATAAATCTGAAGTTCCTTTTCTCCAAGCTACCTCTCTTCTGCACATCTCATAAAAGCATCACTATTAAAACAGTGTTCGCTCATCAACATTAACAACAAAACCCAATCCTTACTGAGTCCAAGAAAATCTTTATTTGGTGAAATTGTTCGTTCCGTGTACTGTCTCTTTATTTAGAGGAGATCAGAGATCACCACTGTGTAGCTGATTATTTACTCCAAACTGCAGTAGCGTGATTAACAGCACTACCCAACAGCTAAATTACACCATTTAGCTCATTCCTTACGCCTTTTAGACAAAGTAAACAAAGAAAGCCAAATAAATATGCTTCATGCTTAAGGTTTATTTCTCAATTTTACCTAATGCACTACAGCTTTATATTCAACCGAGACCTTTGCCTGGTTTAGTACTGCAATGTGGAATTTCAAAGTTAATCAGTAGTTTCCCCAGTGCTGTGACATTCAGGGAAAGCAGATTATACGTAATAGGGTATGTCTAATTTCATGACGTGACGTAGAAGCTAATTACATTGTTTTGCTTGTTTGAAGTCATTCATTTCACAGCAGACCAACAGCCTACTTACTTGGCAGAAGTATCAGGAAAGCTTTTCGATTATAAGCATAAAGACTGACAGGAAAGAGAAAGAATTGGACAAGGCAAAGATCCCATGATTAGATAAGTGGTCATTAAATGAGCAGGTAACCTATTTGGCGTTGCTGTTATTTGGCCATGGCTGCTGAGTCAGTATTACGACCTAATGCTGAAGATTTTACCTCAGGCAGCAGTGCCAAAATAGTTCAGTGGGTCCAAATGTCATTATCTGTATTTATGTGATTTGGGTCATGTTATTCTGGTCTATTCTGCATGTTATTATATTACCGGATCGTACTGTAAGTAACTAGGCAAATAGAGCAGTGCATTGGGTTACAGTAAAATGCCATAAACCATGATGCATAATGGGTTTTCGGCAGGAGTGAGAATGGGTAAGGGTTTCTTTTGTGCCTAAATGCAAAATAATGGATCATTTTAGTGCTGTTTATTTGATCTACTATGTACCTTTTTACTCAAACCCTCTTTAATGGGAAGTTTACATGCCAGGAACAAACCTCAGTTTAGTAAGGCAGCAAAACTCTGGCAATTCTAATTCTAGTAGATGCCTATGTATTTCACAGGATATTATTTACTGTGAGCTTTAGCAGGTTACTGATGATGTGGGTGTATATGTGCATGCAAATTCTTTATTTGGAAAGGCTACAAGCTCATATGTAATGTTTGCACGGAGGCTTATTGTGATCAAAGTTATGCCGTTGGTGTCGAGGTCTATCATCTTGACAGTTTCTGGAATTTAGAAAATATTTTGTCTTTTTGTGCCTTTGGTTTATTTTCGCCCTTGGATGATCCATGATGTGAGTTTATACTTTTTTTTATGGTGTTAAGGGCAGAACAGGGGAGTACTGTAGTGGTTAGCATTGCCATCTCACCCAGGTCCATTTTATACTGTACGGTTAAATCAATTCAAGTAATTTTATAACAATGATACGGTTTGTAATGGATGACAAAAAATATCCCGTATTCACCTTACAACTATCATAGCGCAATCTTTTGTACTATTCACCTGTTTACAATAAAGAAAAAAGACAACCAGGACGTCGCACTTCCCACTTCATAGTGTTTTCTCGTTTCCTTCCTGGAGTAAATGACAGCAAACAGATTTGCCGAATGAGTCATCCTTGTTCACTGAAGCACACATCGAGGATTTGTAGCAGACTTGTTTCACCTGTCACTGAACAAATCAGATCCGCACAACACAAGGTGATTACACACTGTATTAACTTCAGAACATTCCTGTATGTGTAAACCACATATTGATGTTCTGGCTTATACAAGATTGTGCTCTATCATCAACAGGCAGCATCTCATTACTAGTAGCAAACCCAAAGCATCTTTTGCTCCGGTTAATCAAGGCGTCCCTCAGGATTGTGCACTTGGACCGTTCTTTTTCACAGTCTACAAGCCTCCTGCTACCATCCTGGACTTATATTTTATAGTTATACACAACACACAACTCTACAACTGTATTAGCAACAGGTCTACCAGTTTGTTTCGTAGCCTTCATGGCAGCAGTAGTAGTATTAGTCATCACAGTTATCCTAACCATAATGATCATTATTATCGACAACCGTTTTTCTAGTGTTCCTGGTTCACTGTTTTTCCTACCTATGCATTTTAGCATAACAGCATTGGGACTTTTCACTGTTTGTATCACTCTGCTTGTCTGTTAGTGGAAGTTCAAAACCGTTAGTCAGCAGCCATGGCAAAGGATACATTTTTCATAAACATCACCTGACTTAGAATTTAGGGGATCTACTGTATATCCATTATTTTATATCAGAAATGGAATATAATATTCATAAATATGTTTTCATTTGTGTACAAGTACCTGTAACTACGAATCGTTGTGTTTTCTTAAGCTTAGAACGAGCCTCTACCGAGCCACCATGTTGCACAACGACATTAGTCCAGAACGGACAAACCTCTAGATAAACACGATTCAGGTTTTCACAAGTGACAGTGTGAACCCGGAAGGAAATTCCAGAAGGATGATAAAGAAGCAGAAATAAGAGGAATCAGTGTTTGTTGGTGCTGGCTGACAAGTTTGAGAACCCCAATTTCGATAAAAATGAAGCATCATACTCATTATTTAGCACAGAACAAGCTAGCGAGTGTGAATGTAAGTTCTTGGAAGTACTCTACAGGCACCTGATGGCCACCTTGTGCTCTAATATACGCTTGGAAAGGGAGGGGTAAGGGAGAGGCATTCAGGTGATTGACTCCTTCATAGTGGACCTTAAAATATAAAAGCCCCTCAGATGAAGATGAAAAGAATGAAGGAAAGACAATTTCATCAGAAGTTCCTTTAGCAGGAATGTACAAAGCAATGTGAGCTAGCTCTCCAGCTAGCTGATGTAAATGTAATAAGTGCAGGTTCTTTAGGATCTATTTCCGTTAGAGGAACAAAAATAAGAAAACAATTTAGGTCATATTATGTCTGAAATGTCAATTACTCTGTATGACTTACTTGTTTTTAGAGCTGCTGTATAAAAGCAATATCGCATTCGCAATTGAGCAGTTATACCGAATATTGGCATGGCTGTGATTACTGGTGACACTTGATCTGCAGCTTCATGCCTACAGCTGAATCACGATATTCACTATACAGATACGCCCCTAGTTACAATGGCCTGACTTACAATTTCTCGAAGTTACGATGACGATTGCGATACGCTAAAAATGTAAAAAATATTTTGAAAATATTTAAAATTCACGTGCAGGCATCGCTGGCAGGCCAGGGTAACAACATATGATGCATGATATGTCGGACGACACCCGGAAGTACGAGAACGACACTCAGAAATACGTGGACGATGCCCGGATGTACGCATCACTCGCCTTGCATGATGCCTCACTCTCTCCTGCAACTCATGGTGTTAACTTGTGTATGGGTGTACTGTACAGTGCATTAGTGTGTGTGTTTTTTGTGTGCTTCAAGAGCTAAGTTTAATTCAAAAGCATGTGATCTAAACGCCCCAGCATGTCTCCGACAGGAAAAGACTCCTGGCTAGGCTAGGCTAAGCTAGGCTAAGATACCTAAGCTACCTAAGCTAGGCTAAGCAGTGGCCTACAACATTCAATATACGATATTTTCCACTTACGATGAATATAGCGGAACGTATCTCCATCGTAACTTGAGGACTACCTGTATTTGCTATATCTGTGGATATTGAAAATGTCTACTTTTGCTCTGGAAGCTTCTCTTCTCCCTGATTCTGATCCTGAATGCATTTGAGGAATTGATTCATCCTTAGAGATCACTGTCTATATCCTAGATATAGTTCCCTAGCTTTGAAGTTTTTTATTTTCTAGTCCTTTTGTATTTTTTTATTTTTTTTGTGTGTTTCCTGGTTTGCTGGGTTTTTTTTTTTTTGCTGGTTTGATTATTGATTTGCTTGTGTGTTTGTATTGCAGCTCTTACCAGCAACCATTTCTTTCTGGATCATGAGTATGAATGTGAATACATTTTTATTTTTTTTTCTCTCCCAAATTTCGTCATTGCCAATCCCACACATCGGTACCAAATGTGTTTTTTTTTCTGACACTGTGTCTTTTTGAACCGTTGCTCATGGAGCGTTACGGAATAGCAGAAAAATCTTGGAGGGCATTCTGACTGCCCTCTTCCATATACATGAGATTCCAGACGCCCACGATTGGCTCTGCCTGCATTGTCTTTGGCTGGTGTAAATTGTATAGATTCAGTGAAGAAACATTCACTTGGGTAACCTTTTTGCCTCATCACTGAGTAACCTTCAGAACCTGCAGTAGACGCCACATGCATGGAGAGATACAGAAGGGATTGGGATTGTTTATATATGTTGGTGTGGCCATATTGACAAGAAGTGCAAGACGGATGATGATCATCTTCACATCACCTGCATATTGGCCACGGGATTCTAATACTTGTGCTGTTTCACAGGACACGGACACACACACAGAGGTCGGCATGAATAAAAAGATAATAAAATAATAAAAGCGTATGCCCTTGATACATCTACTTTCTTTTCCTTTTAAGCACACACAAGATAAAGGTGAACAGTAATTTCAATAATTCACATATCCCACTGAACAGCCTGGCAATGCACACACGCGCACACACACACACACACACACACACACACACACACACACACAGATATGCCAACTGCATATCAAACATGGAGAAATAGGAATGTGATGATGAACTAACTGTTATCTAAGCCTGGGAATATTGATACAGCTTCTATAAGACCTGCTCTTACAGTCCTTTTGAGTTCATACGCACAAGTGTGTGTGTGTGTGTGTGTGTGTGTGTGTGTGTGTGTGTGTGTGTGTCCGTCCTCTTCAGAAGTGCTATTATCAGTTTAGAGCAGCTTTCAGTTTTACATAAAAAAGAAAGAAAGAAAATTGACATTTCCGGTCCGGCACAATGTGCTTAAATGTACTTATTATTAACCTGGTTTACAATATGAGACATATTTAGTGAAAATGTCATATTCTGTGGGCAACATAGTGCAAATTGTCCCAAGTGTCTGAGAAACTGTTATGATGTTTTTTTCCTCTATTTAGGGAAAAAAAAAAGCAGAGGGGAAAAGTAACAAGCTATTTTTTTAAACCAAAACTCGGCCTAATTATTTTTAATAACCTTTAGAGAGAAAAATATGATAATGCGTTTAACCTGGGAAGACTGGAATCCAATTAAAAGATGGCATGTGCAAATAATAAATAAATCGAGTAACTGAATACAAAAGTCCAAACGCTTTATTCAACAGTAGCAATGTCTGAGACAGTGGAGACAGGTGAGCATCCTCGGTCCAGATTATCGGGTACGTATCTTCAGTCTTAAAGGAAAACTTCAAAGGGAACAGCATGATAAAACCTGTGGAGATATCACCATGTCCAAAGCTATGGTCTTGTATATTCTGAACCCTGAAAGTTTTCAAAGACATGCCCAGAGGGGATTGGGTTATTTGGTTACTCTAAATCAGGGGTCACCAACCTTTTTGAAGCTGAGAACTACTTCTTGGGTACCAATTAGTTCGACACACACTTCTGAAATAACAAATTTGCTCAATATACCTTTAATTGTCATTTTCAAATTCACACCAATGCAAGTGTGATTAAAAAATAACAACAAAAAAATTAGATGCAGCTCACTGGTGAGTGGTGCTATGGTGAGCTATTTTTAGAACAGGCCCGCGGGCGACTCATGTGGTCCTTGCGGGCGACCTGGTGCCTGCGGGCACAATGTTGGTGACCCCTGCTCTAAATTGTCCGTAGGTGTGAATGGTTGTCTGTCTCTGTGTGTCGCCCTGCGGTGGATTCGCAACCTACCCAAGGTGTACCCCGCCTCTCGCCCAAAGTCAGCTGGGATTGGCTCGAGCCCCCCCCCCGCGACCCTGAACAGAATTAAGCGGCAGAAGATGAGTGAGTGAATGAGTAAAGTTACTTCTCTTTATATACTGTACCTGTTGTACGTGAGGCGTTGTTCCGTTCACTTAACATAGAATAAAAACAGGCTCTTTTTTGATTAGTAGAGTCAGCTGGCTAACTAATTTAGCCAAGTGCTGTTGAAATTTCTGCGGCTTGCTACAGGTTTCTCAGCTAGCTAGCCAGCTCATGCTAATACATACATGTTTCTAGATTCTTAATTAGCTAAAAAGATTGACAAGTCAAATGACTTGTGTCAGTTGTAGACAAGTAAAAATATGATTATTCAAGAAGTCTTTTACCAGATGACTTACAGGTAGTCCTCAAGTTACGATGGAGATGCATTCCGCCACACCCATGGTGTGTTGAACCACTTAGCTTAGCTTAGGTATCTCAGCCTAGCTTAGCCTAGCCTACCCAGGAGTCTTTTAAAGGAATTTTAAATATTTTCTAAATATTTTACAATTTTTAGCGTATTGCTATAGTCATAGCAACTTCGAAAAATCACAAGTCGGGCCATTGTAAGTTGGGGAGCACCTGTTTTTATTTTTACTTTCGTATATTCTTGCTTAGTACTTTTATTTCTACTAAGGTAAATGCTCACTGCAGAAGTAGTGAAAGAATTGTATCAATTAAATGCTTACTTTTATCGATGCATTCATACACCATTAAAGTAATTTTATTTTATGGTCAGTGGATTAGTATTTTGTTCGAGCACCGAGTTAAAATTAGAGCACCTGTGAAATGTTTCGCCAAAAGCGGTTAGGTTAAGGAGCTTGTAATCACGCTACTTGGGGAAAATTATTGTACATGTAGCTTTTGGAAAGGGAAATTTGTTTTGTTTTTTCTTGAGAAATGTGTAGCAGTGTGCAGTACAAATCTCTTTATTACAGCTCGTATTGTTGCAGCTTGGAAATAATTTTCTAATCATATTTCTTTTCTTTTTTTGTTTTGTTTTGAGTGGTATGATATTTATGCTGTGCTTTCTATCAGCAGAAAAACAGACCACACTTACAGACTATTCTTGCTTCTTTGCTTTCCGTTAGAGCGTCACAGTCTGGGTGGTTGCACTCCTCCATAAATCACACCACTACTGCATACTAATGATGCCACATGTCCCATGAAACATTAGAGTCTACACCATCTGTTTTCCTGGAATATAAAGCTCTGTTTTGTGACTATTCATTGGCTTTCTAAACAGGATTGACATAGTGCACACGTGGTCCTAATGTTCCCCCCCCCCATTTCTTCATAATGCCTAAAACCTGAATCCTATGCCAAACCCACACATGGGCTTTCTCTGAAAAGTTCTTCGTCCCTCTTAAAATTTTCCCTTATGTCAGTCACTTCTTCATATCTTTTTTTTTCTCATACAGGAGACATGTTTGCACATTCCAAGGGGCCCTGCGGGGCAGCACAGACTCTGAATGCTTTGTGATTGGCATTCTTTTGTCAAATCTCGCTTTCAATCTAGCGCTATTGTCCAAATTGCTGTTTGGATAGCTGGTGGGGGTTGAATGATCAGGAATGAAAAAGATGCCTTTATAAGCCTTCTAACATATAGATTAACATTGTATAGCATACTTAAATCTTGCTTGGTTAATGAAAAACTCAAGAGCGATGACTACTGACATGATCATGTGTCCAAATAGGTTGCTAATTGGGTAAATTAAGAGGTTCTATCGATAGAAGTGCGTTGGGTAAATTTACAAGTTTTTAAATGCACGCTATGTTGTTAGGGTAGGTTCAGATCTCTGGTCCAGTGGAAGACAATGGGTATGTGTGTGGTGTCAGTTATTTCTGATTCATGCTGTGTGGCCAGAAGAGCAGAGCATATGGTGTTTAATTAAACCAGTTGTACTGAAAGAAAAAAAACCTTCTGGTATCACAAAGGTGTACTAATACACACCTACAGCGGAGCGTCGATAGGGTGACCAGATCAGTGTGGTTCAGTCTCAGGATGGCTGAGCTGCTTTTAAGAGATGCCTACTTCCCTCCAACTAGCATCATTTTCATCTGGGTAATTTATGAGGGAAAGGGTTAATAACCCAGTCATCTGATTGATATAAATCATAATACTCATTATGAACACTCACTTCTAGTCAGTACCCATGGTGTATTTTGGTTGGGGAAAAAAAGAGTGATAGTTATTGTAGAATTTGTTTTTCAAACCATCGCTGTGTGCCTTTTGGCAGCCACCTGTGTCTCAATTTTCACAAAAAAAGACAGATATTTCTCTCGTGGTTTGTTATAGCCTATAAACAAAGGCTATTAAAGGCTTTCATTTCTTTAATGGTGCAGCTTTCATTTTCTGCTCTGACTCCAGCAACACTTAAGGCAGTGTATTAGCTCACATTCTTCCTGAGAACAATGTTTTTGTTTGGGGTTTTTTATGTGAGCTAACAAGTAATTGTTGGCGATTGGTATGATGTCTCTTGTGGGGAGCTGTTTTCAATCCCTTGGTTGATACACTAAAACTTTGGTGTGGCATCAGTCGGTAAACACTTCTGTCTGAATTCATTCTGCTGCTGCCATCAGGAGTTCCATCATCAATAAAAGTTAGCGAGCCCATTCCAGAAGCAGCCATGCACAACCTAGCCATGAGACTACCTCCACTGTGCTTGACCGATGAGCTTGTATGTGTTGGATCATGATATTTTCTTTCTCCACACTTTGGCCTTTCCATCACTTTGACAGAGGTTAATCTTGGTTCCGGAACTTTTGTGGCTTCAGTATTTCCGGACTCAAAAGGGAACCCATCCTCATCTGGGTGACACTGGATAGGGTGATTGGAAAACATTTCCAATTCCCAGTGCAATTGTGCAAATAGGAACTTTTTTTTTTTAAGTGAAGTGACTGTCACACATGAAACACACCACAGTGTGACACAGTGAAATTCATTCTCTGCATTTAACCCATTCACTCTTGTGAAACAGGGGAGCAGCTGAACAATGCAGCGCCCAGGGAGCAGTGCTTGGGGACAGTTCCTTGTCAGTCCTGGGCTTTGAACCCACAACCTTCCAATTGAAGGGCCAATGCCCTGACTGCTAGGCTACCACTGCTCATTTGAATATGAGCTTCAGAGATATTTCTGAATTCATTCAGTTATAACAACTATTCACTGATAGAGACTGGAAAAACTGTTCCATTCCGGCCTTCCAGTTCTTACAGCTAATGAGTAGTTTGTTTTTTATGGTATGGCTTCTATATTTCTCGTCTCGAAGTCTTCTTCTGTTAACTGTTTAAATGATCACACTAACACTCTAACACAGCGCGCACCTGAACAACAAGGAACGCCTGCCAGGGGCACGTTCCAATATTTTTGATC
Source organism: Chrysichthys cranchii (assembly GCA_030068335.1). Classification (NCBI taxonomy): domain Eukaryota; kingdom Metazoa; phylum Chordata; class Actinopteri; order Siluriformes; family Claroteidae; genus Chrysichthys; species Chrysichthys cranchii. Next base: position 12,313,131 of record JAQMCW010000018.1, read on the forward strand.
ACTCAAAGAACGAATGGGTTCAAAGAAAAGGTGCGAAGTTCTAAGTTGCTTAAAGCATTTAGATGTACAACCCAAATTCCACAAACGTTGGGATGTTCTTTAAATTTCAGTAAAATGAAAACTAAAAGACTTTCAAATCACATGAGCCAATATTTTATTCACGACAGAACATAGATAACGTAACAAATGTTTAAACTGAGAAATTTAACAATTTTATGCACAAAATGAGCTCATTTCAAATTTGATGCTTGCTACAGGTGCCAAAATAGTTGGGACAGGGGCATGTTTACCATGGTGTAGCATCTGCTCTTCTTTTCAAAACAGTTTGAAGACATCTGGGCATCGAGGTTATGAGTTTCTGGAGTTTTGGTGTTGGAATTCAGTCCCATTCTTGCCTGA
>JAQMCW010000018.1:12333753-12344996 GCA_030068335.1 Chrysichthys cranchii
CACAAACCCCCCCACCCCCCCCCCCCCCCCTTTATTAGGTGTTCCTATTAAAGTGGCCGGTCAGTATATTTGGTCACAGAACAGAATAGGATTCCTTTATTGTTGAGAAATTCCGCTGCCACAACCTCAGCTGTTCCTGTCATGCACAAAAAGCAAGATGGATACAAAAGTATAATACAGCAGTCCCTCGTCTTTCGCGGGAGCTACGTTCGAGAACTTTCTGTGAAAGACGAAAATATGTGATACACGGACGCCACCCCAAATGCTGTTTTATTTTTATTTTTTTAAATTATCCTACAACACTCTTTAAACACATTCTAGACACAATTAAACACATAAAGAAAACATTTGCAAGCATATAGCGAGGTGAATTTGGTGTAGAGTTTGTAGAAACATCACATTTATAGCGAGTACTGTAATGTAATGTATACTATACTAACGTAGCCTGGACTTATATTTTAGGTACTATATGTATAGATTGCACTAGTCTAGCCTAGGCTTTTTTCTATACAGATCTTCTATCCATTTTTCTAAATGTAATGGATGAATGTTGAAAAAAAGAAATTAATTCAAGGCAGAAATATGAGAGCTCCAGCACTGACGATACTTTGGCAATTGCTTGTTGCGCCTCGTAGCCAGCAGCCAATCACAACCAAGGTTAAATGAATAGGGCATTCCGATTGGCCAGACTCGTTCCTCCAGCCATATTTTTTTTCAGTGTCCCCACATCGCATGCTATGTCTCTTGTGTAAATATGATCTACACTGTACTGTATTTTATATATTATTAATATTTTACTCAAACATTTTAATTAATGTTTAGATTTTATAAAACCGGGGGAAATCCGCAAAAAAAAGATATATTCTAAATAAAAAATCCTCGAATAGCCAGGGACTTGAACTGTGAACCACGATATCTGCCATAAAAGATAGCAAAAAACATATAAAAAATAGGTAAGAAAACAAACCCACAATTTTTTAAAATACTAATGTAATAGTGAATCGAGGTCCTTTTCTTACACGACATCTTTGCGAACTTGCTAATTTGTTCAGTGTGCAATCACACACAAATTATGGAACTCCCTCCCTCAAAAAAAAAGTATATATATATATATATATATATATATATATATATATATATATACTTTCGCGTTTTAACCGGAAGTGACGTATGACCACAGAACATATTATACATGCGTATGCCCGAAAACGTACATTTTATATGAAAACACACCGGGAACTAATCCCTTCGTTTGTGGACACCATTTTTATATCATCTTTGCGAATTGTTCTTATTTGTGTGAGAGTTATTTAACTGATATTGAAAAGGAGCAAACCCCTATTTGGTGAGTAATTATTTCAGAGAACTTTGATCTAAATATATAAAATTCTTTTTCGCGTTTGAAAAGGAAGTGACGTCCGACCACTATTTGTTGAAAAATGAAATTGGTAATTCACAAACTTATTTCATAAATACTGCATTTTATTATTATTATTATTATTCCCCTTGCTCAGTGAGCGAAGCCATTGGATAATCAGCTAGTAAAAAAAAAAAAAAAAGCCCTCTATAGCATGTAGTTAAGCTTTATTAACCTACATCTTATATATCGCATACTGACGGCTTGGAGGAGTGGCCTCCGGTGCGTGGGCGTGGTTTGTGAGACTGGGGGCGGGGTTTCGCGCCTGCTGTCAGCAGCACCTCTTTGTTTGAGATCTGCGCCTCTAACGGTGAGACACGAGAGCTCCGGAAATCTGTGCGCTCTCTGGCTCCTCAGCGCCGGGAAACGAGCATCCGAGCGGGATCTCACTGTCGGGAAACGTGTGTGTGTGTGTGTGTGAGTGAGTGAGTAAGTGTGTGTGAGAGAGAGTGTTCAGGTGATATCTCTAAGGTGAGTTCCTGGTGAGGGAGAGCGCCGCGCGTCACGCAGCCTGAAGCCCCGGCGCACCTGCGCTTTTTCCCGGCGGCGCATCAGCGACGTTCCCCCAGACTGCCAGCTGGAAACCGCCACATTTCCGCAAGAGGTAGGAAACTTCCTCCCTTTAGTCCAGCACTGCTGAGGGCACTCCTGGAAGCACACAGTCAGCCTCCAGCCGCACGCATGTGCATGCCATAGGACTCATTGTTCCTCTTACGCACTGACTTTAAAATAGTTCAAATGATCAACTACAGTGGAGTTGAGGAATAATCCTTGTCTGTGCGCTCTGGTGTCCATTATTCATGCACATGTACCCAGCAGATGGCTGTGATGTCTGCAAATGAGCACGAAATCCGGATTCTCACTGGGTCCTGAGTTAATGATGTCAGATATCATGATATGCTGAACAGAGAACAGAGGTGCTGAGAGTTTTATTGATTGATTGATTGATTGATTGATTGATTTTCTTTTTCTTTTATTCTTCCTATATTTTTGTTGCACATGTCCCATCAGCTCCAACTGAATCCGTCTTCGTATTTGTTTTCTTTGCATGTTGGCATGTTGGAGCTCACTTGGCCAGCATGCGGTTAATGGTCATGTTTGGATACTGCTTGGTTGACAGCAGAAAACTCCATCTGAGCTCTTCCAAAGTCTCTGCTGCTCAGTTTCTGCTGCATTTGCTGTAGATGAAAATGTGTGTGTGTGTGTGTGTGTGTGTGTGGTGTTAGACTGACCTCAAGCTGTTTCTGTTTGCCATAATGAATTACATGTCTTGCATTTGGACATCAGGTTTCCTGGAAAGATGCACCTCCTGGCCGAGGAGTTAGACTTTCATTCTTTAAAAGGGACCGCACAGATTTTCTCAGTAGGTCTTCACTCTATTGCAGTGTGTGTGTGTGTGTGTGTGTTTAATATAGTGCAATATTGCACCTGCTACAGTAAACACCTTTTACATGAGTATCGATCCACTCATGCATGGTCTCCCCCCACCCCGCTTAACTCCAGCAGACAGAAGGAAGATGTCTGTGCTGGCAAATCTCAGTAAGTGCCCTCGACAGGCAGCTGTGTCGAGAGCAGGCGCTAGGCTCGGCTCGTTCCTCCAGTGGCAGCTGCTGTGAAGTTGAGAGAGATCGAAAAACTCCCCGGCAGCTGCAGCATGCATTATTTATATGCCGACACCACGTCAGATGGCTTACCAGGCATGAGAAGCTTCATCGGTTCTACAGCCGCGGCAAAATGCTAATCCCAGTGTTGTGACATCACACTGTGTACTGTATAAGAGACAAATAGGACTGTCTCAAAGGACGTGCATGTAAACAATTATATGTGGCCAAAATACAAAAAAGTGTTTCCAAAAGTCATGTGCACAAGTAGTTGACCGATCGCTTCATGGATTAGTAAAATACTACTTGAAATTCGCAAATTTGCAAAAAAAAAAAAAAACCCAGGGCATAGTGCTACTGCTCGTCCGCTTCACAGGGAACACGAGGCATGTCAAGGCAGATATCAGTAACAGCAAGAGATCCAAATGGAGCCAGGGTGCCAATACTTTAAACTTTCATCAAAGTAAAGAGAATGGTGAGGTTCTTAGCCCTTAGGTTGACCATAGTTATCCATACTTGCCATGTAAGTCTCAAATTGTATTCTGTAGCGCACTGCGTAGTTCTACAAAGCCTTTGTACCGTACCCTATGTAGTGAGCATATCCCGTGAATGCTTACAAATAAACTATTTCGGTGTGAAAACGAGTTAAGAACTGTATAACCAAGCTGAAGATCAGAGAACCAGAAACATACGGTAACAATTACAGTGCCTTTTCATGATTGGCTTTGATTAAGAAATGTCACTTTTCATCTTTTGTCATTTAAGTGCTTTAAATGCAAAGTGCAGCGTCGTTGTTTGTTCTGCAGCCGAACTAATGGCTAATCGCTATTCTAAAGCTTTCTCATACCGTATCTCTGCTTCTGTGGAATCGTGAGGCACAAACGTGGGTCTGAGTGTTTTATTTTTAACATTGATTAATATTGATTCACAAAGAAGTGAATCAATAACCAATAACCAATGAAGAAGGAGGTTTGCTCGTTGTGTTAAAAGCTTGCGTCAGGACTGAAGGATAAAGGGATGGATGTTATCGTCAGTGGGATTCCTCTCACTGGAATCTTTTTTCAGTTCAAGGCGATGATCAGAATAAAACTGGGAATGGTTGTGATGAGTGAGAACCTCAGGTGGGACATAGTTAAGGGGATGAATTTTGTTTAGTGGTCATGGTTATGGTTATGGTTGTTTTTTGTTTGTTCGTTTTGTTTGTTTATTTATTTATTTATTTATGGCCATCTTTCTCTGATTAAGGTTCATTTAGAAAAGTCTACACATCATCTTGTTTCATTCAAGTGGAAGTAGATCCTACGGTGGTTTGCGTTAGGACGGAAAAGGGTAGGCTTATTCATAAGGTTCGTGAAGAACTCCTGATGAAGCCGGTCATATGAATGGAATTGAATATGGTGTCCTAACAATGCCAAACTTGATGGAAATGGACAATGGGGTGGGGGTGGGGGTGGGGTGGGGGGGTAGTTTTACACCTGGGATTGTTTTAATCAGAAATCCTCTCCCTGTACGCCTCCTCAGATCGAGTGCTGGCCATGCTGCTTGATGGAGGTCAGAGGTGAGGGTCAGGTTTAGGAGAGCTTGCTGTTAAAATGGAGCCTGCGCCTCTTTGTTCCTTTTCAGTGCATCGTCCAGCAGCCAAACCTACAGCTGCAAGTTTCTTTGTCCTCCTCAATGGACTCAAGGGTCTACCCAGAATGCATCACCTCACACCGTTGAAGGCTCTCTGCTGCCAGAATATCCACTTAACGCCAATCAGCCTTTCACATACGCATGTACAAAGGAGCGCTCGGACCAATTAATGTCCATTTTCAAGAAAGGCTAGAGGCATTGGTGTGTGGCCGTGATCCAGATTTCCCCCTTAAGCATGTACGATGTCGCTTTCCTTTGTGTGAAGGATAACACAATGCGGATGAAACAGCCCATGGCTGGTGTGGAGGCTTTATTTGTGCACGTCCCATCCCTAAGCCGTAGGTTGTTTTTTTTTTTCTTTTTCTTCTATTCAGGATTTTTTCCAAAGTGGTGCAGGTGAGATTTTAACTGAATAAACACGCTGAATCTGTTGTGTTTGGTTTTGTGTAACTGCATTAGTTGGCTAGAAATAAGCTTTGCACTATTGATTGCTTGATACTGCTGACCAGCTCGAAGCTCAGGTTTCTGCAGGGTAGGACACACAGACGGACGGACGAACAGACAGACGGGGTAAAAAAAGGTAAACACCCCATGTGTTATGGAGAAAACCAGGTCTCTGTTTGCCCCTTTCCCACACTTTCAGGAAAATAATTACATCCAGACGTGTTAACACACACAATCACTCACACACACACACACACACACACACACACACACACACACACAAACAAGCACCAGGAAGGTGGCCAAGTAGACTGCTCAAGGTTCTTTAGTGACACGCATGCATATTTAATTGCGTCTGGATGTGTGGAGGTTCACAGGAGGGTCTCTGGCTCCTTGCCAGTTGCATGGCAGCTCTGTATCAGATCAGATCAGAAGCCTTTTCCTCCACGATTCAGTAAAGGAGAAACGGGAGAAAGAGAAAAATAGAGAGAGATAAGCTCCAGACTGACCTTATGGGTGACATTAAAGGTGATGATCCTTTAGAGTCACTAGACTGGAGATAGAACATGCCGGAAAGGAGGACTAAAGCCAGCCAAAAGCACTGCTGGAATATATTTGGCTTGGGATTTATTGTTCGCTATAAGGCTGCTCGATTATGGTTTTTATTTCAGTGACATAGCTGGTTGTTACTGTGGAGCATGCACATTTGATGAATCAGAAATGAACTTGGCCATGTGAAATAATTTCAGTGTCAGTACTCCAGAAAAACTGGATATCTTTCTTCTCGGATCATCTTTTAGCGTTCAGAAAGATTTGAATTACAGGATGTCTATATTTTATGAGATTACCATCACGGTTAAAGACACTTATTATGGAGCTTGAAAAGGACATATTTTGAAAGTTGCGATCAAGGATTAACTTCCCAAAGAATGAAGCAAAAGTTATATATTATTTTTAACTGAACTTTTAATTTAAGTCAGACCAGGTTGGGCTAATAATGAACAATCCTGGATGTTCAAAAGCAGTGTTACAATTGGCGTCTCTCGATTATCTATGTATCAGATCTGGCACTGTTATGGGCTTTGATTTCTCCCTATAGTAGAGGAAATACTTGAAGTTTCTACTTAAACTTCCCATAGGGGAAATGTTTAAAAAAAGAAGAAGAAGAAGAAAGAATGAATGAAAAATTACAATTACAGATTTCATAGGAACAAAAGAACAAAAGGTAATAGAAGCCTGTTGTGAGAGCTGGCATTTAGATAGATGCTAAAACTTTCCTTTTAAAATTGAAAAAAAAAAACCCATCTCTAGTGCTGTTCTTCTTCTTCTTCTTTTTTTTATGAAACCAACAGTGTAAAAGGAAATGACACCCCATATTGTTAAACCCATCTTAACTTATTCTATTTAAATAGAGCTTTTAAATCATTTCACAACCAGGAATGTAAAAGCTAGTAATGGATTTCATCTTTCCTGTCACATCACCATTGCTTTGAGATTGCCTGAACTCTGTACAGAGAAGTTGTTGAGTCAGGATTGTCATTAGAAGTCTAATAATATCGAGCCTAGCCACGCTGTATTCCCAGAATATCCCAAGTTATGAGGTTTCATGTGTTTCCTATAGCGGGTAGCCCTGATGGTCACTCTATGTACTGTAGACTCCTCTTTATTTCACCCACACTCATCTTCTGATGCTTAATCCTGTTCAGGGTCGTGGGGTGAAGCTGGAGCCAATCCCAGCTGACTTCAGGCGAGAAGCGGGGTACACCCTGGGCAGGTCACCAATCCAGCGCAGGGCGACACACAGAGACAGACAACCATTCACGCTCACATTCACACCTACGCGCAATTTAGAGTCGCCAGTTAGCCTCATCCTCTCTGTGCACGTCTTTGGACTGTGGGAGGAAACCAGAGTACGCGGAGGAAACCCACACAGACACGGGGAGCACATGCAAACTCCACACAGAAAGGCGCCCAGGTCGATCCCAGGGATCAAACCCAGAGATTTTCTGAAGAACCTCAAAACAATAGACTTTATCGCTCAGAACCAGCTGAGAATCAGCCAGGAATTGTTGTGCTTACATTAATTATACCTGAAGCTAATCAGAACCATACTGTGGAACTAGCCAATTAGAAGGAGTTACCCTTAATTATCCAACGAACCTTTGAAAGAACTCCTCTCAGAGTCCAGAGAAGCTGGTTTTGTGTTGTTAAAAAGGTAGGTTCTTTAGTTTATCTCTCTGGTAGAAGTTCTTGGTAGTGGTCTGATCACTTCATCCTGGGAACATATGCTAGGTGCATTGCTTGCCCATTGTAGGGGGCCATGCACACACACGTTCACACCTAGAGTCAATGGAGCATCTCCAATCCATCTACTGGAATGTTTTTCAGAGGTGGGAGGAAACTGGAGAACTCAGTGGAAACCCACACGGGTATGGGGAGACCTTGGGAAATTCTGGTTTCTCAGTAAGCAGAGTTCAGGATCAAAACGGTGAGCATGGAGCTGGGAGGCAGGAATGCTACCTGCTGCACAGCTTGCAAATGATATATGGAGCTGTCTGCTGTATTTACATGAGGAATGTAAGCTACCTGCTCATTTTCCTCCTGGAATGTGTTTAGGCTGAACAATGAGCATGTAGTTATAGCAGTTACTCCATTTATGGTACCTCACTGCTTAATGGCGAGGGTGGAATTATTAGTCCGTTTTTTAAGACATGAATGTGGCTCGATTTGAATAAGAAGTGGTTTGATTGGGTAATTGTGGAAGACTACATATTTCTTTTTTTTCCTCCCAAAGCCAGGTGTACCTCATGTTAGTTCATGTTAACAGGTTTGATTGTGTATAATTTGTTTGTATTGTAGGAAAAGTGGGATTCCTCGGTCTCGAACCAGAGATTTTCAACAGCATGAATCTCTTTAAGGCCAATTAGTATTCCAAATATATCTCACGCTGTGCCGCAAATTAAAAAAAAAAAAAAAAAAAAAGTCGAGCAAGTCTGTGGGTGTGCTATAGTGTGGGAAGGTCAGTACACCTGGGGTTTCATATGAAACATTTAAGATTAAGTAACGAAAGGATATTATTAGCAATTAATGGTAATTCGTAGACATAATGGAAATCACATCTTAAGAATGATCTAAAAAAGGGAACTCTGTTGGTCAGCAAGGTAAGGCTAACGTGCACTGGTTGGAGGAAGGACGCAAGGGTAAAAAGTCACGCAAAAAGGCGTGCAACATTGCCCAAGGATAATCTATAAACAGTGAACAGAAAAACAGATGAGGGTCCAAACACGTAAACATGGTTTGGTCTTAACGTGGCGATAAATGCATGACAAGACTTCGACACATCAAGGCACTAATTAAGAAGAGGCAAGGAACAGGTGAACACATTAGGATAGACAGATAATTTTACGACAGGCCAAAGACCAAGGACCAAACCCCAAACAAAAGCACATGGAGGGCTTGTCGAACCCAGAACAAACGCCGTGAGACGCTATTTGTGACAATAAGACATCACTCAAGGTAATGTAGTACTTCATTTTCAGTTACTTAGCTTAATAATGTCTCTGTCCATTTCTATTTATTTACAAAAAAGTCATCAAAGTCACACATAGGTTTTAAGAAAAGGTCCACTGTACGGTCAGAAGTTTGTGGACACCGTATCATCACACCGATATGTGCTTTTTGAACATCTCACTCCAGGTTTAGTCCCATTTCTGCTATTATAATGAGCTCCACTCTTCTGGGAAGGATTTCCGCTAGATTTTGGATGCTGGCTGTGGGGATTTTTCATTCAGGCACAAGAGCATTAGTGAGATCCAGCGCTGGTGTCGGGGAAGGCAGCCTGGCATGTAGACACCATTTCAGTTCATCCCCAAGCTGTTCAGTGGGGTGGCGGTCCGAGCTCTGCGAGGGCATTTGAGTTCTTTCACACCAATCTTAGCAAATCATGTGTTCATTGGACTCGTGTTGTGCGTGGGGCATTGTCATGCTGGAACAGGTTTGGGGTCGACCTTTTAGTTCCCGTGAAGGGAAATTGTAATTCTACAGCATACAAGGACATCCTATACAATTATGGGGCAACAATTTAGGGCTGGCCTTTATATGGATGTCATGATCAGACGTCATCGTTTTACTTAAAAAGTGCAATTTGTGACTGAAATTTTTTTCAAGTTCTATTCGTCATCCCCAGTGCATTCCTCGTGCAATTCTTCACGCTTGTAAAATGTTTCAGAGGTTCCGAACGTAACCACTTCACGGAGGCATTCAGCACCGGACAGCTCCCATGTTTCTGCCCTGGAGCACACGCTTTCCATTTGCTGCTGTCTGATTATAACGTACATGCATTATAGCTCAGGCATGGCATAATGCATCGTGGAATAAAGCTTGTGTCATTTATACAGCTCAGCATGGATGCGAGGGCACAAGTGTTTATTTATCTCCATCCCGGCTTCTCTTCTCATGCTAAGGTAATCAGAAGAGCATTATGCCTGACATTGCGTATACAAACGAGCTCATGGCACCTAATCAATCCTGCGTGTCACACTGAATCGTGATTAGTGCTTGGGGAATTTATTTTTCTTTCCAAAGTAGAGATAAGTGAGTGCCAGCAAATTAAAGCTGACTGCTAGTGAGGAGGCCACCTTGTGCGTGCGCGTGTGTTGAGTATGTATCTGCGCAGCTGGGAATAGGTCACTTATTCCACTCGCATACGTTCCCAGAAATTGGCCAACAACCTCCAGGGCGCACGTTTACTTTCACATCCGTTTCTTCTCCCTAGATGACTGCTAGACATTTTATAGCATTCTGCCGGAGGGTGAACTCCCTGAGCCAGTCGCTGGAGATATCGACGGTGAAATTGGAAGTGAGTTCCACCAAAGCAAAACCGAGCGTTGATGTGTATATTTACATAGAGCTAAGTAGGTGTTTGCTCTGCTGGGGATACTGTATGTCATTTGTCCTTGTTTGCCTTTCCAAGAATTAGTCATGGTCCCCCTCTCTGCACCCCCCCTCCCCCCTCGTCTGTTTCGTCTCTGCGGGCGACTCGCAGGCCGATCCATTCATCTCTGCATTCTGCGGGAGGGCCGACTCCCTGAGCCAATCACCAGAGGCGGTGTTATAACCAATAAGGGGAAAAAATCAGCCCAAACAAAGGCTTGAGTCTGTTCCTTTGTCTTTGGCCAGACTCCATCATCCATTTTGTGTTGCTGACAGCCTGAGGCTGATGTGGTAACAGCTTTACAGCTCCATCATGGAAGAATATGGATGAGATCCATTCCTCGTTGCATGTAAGGAGCCGCATGCATAATTTAATGTTGAGGAAATATTTTTATGGCTTGGAAGTATGAACGGTTTCAGTCTGAGACAGCAAATTTGGGAACATGACAGCAAATACAGAAAGACAGCAGTAAGTGGAACAAAACGGGAACAAAACGGGAAATTCGTGACGACACAACAGCAAATCTGGGAATGCAACAGAAAATTTAGAAACACAACAGCACATATGGAGACACGAGCCAATTTAAAATACCAAAAAAATAGCAAATTTGGGAACACAACAACAAAATTTAGGGAAACCCCCCCCAGCGAGTTCATGGACACAACAGCAAATTTGGAAACACGACAAGAAATACAGAAACAAAACAGCAAATTCATGACTATTACAATAATAATAATAATAATAATAATAATAATAATAATAATAATAATAATGATAATAATTTGTCGAATTAGCTCACAAAATAAACCTAACTAGCAAGCAAAAACTTTCATTTCATGACTGTTGTCATATTTGCTATTATTATGTTTTCTGACTTGCTGTTGTGTTTTTTGAGCCATTTATGTATTTTGCCCTTGGGCTACCGTACAATTATTTAAGACGATATAGTACATACTATAATGTAGAGCTACAAAACAATATACCCGTAATTTCCGGACTATAAGCCGCTACTTTTTCCCCACGCTTTGAACCCTGCGGTTTATACACCAGTGCGGCTTATGTATAGATTTTTCTTTGCTAACTGCCATCAGGGGGCGCTAAAACATGACAGACGCAACAGATCAATGCACAGAAGAAGGCATTACCGGTAGTTTTTGGCACTTGACGCAAGAAGCATGACACGCACATTAAGGTATGTAAATAAACATTTATAAAA
>JAQMCW010000018.1:12347721-12360156 GCA_030068335.1 Chrysichthys cranchii
AAACATGACAGACGCAACAGATCAATGCACAGAAGAAGGCATTACCGGTAGTTTTTGGCACTTGACGCAAGAAGCATTACACGCTTATTAAGGTATGTAAATAAACATTTATAAAATCTTTCTTGTGTAAATATCTCATTTCACAACATATATATCTGCAGCTTATAGTCTGGTGCGGCTAATATATGTAAAAAATATTTTTTTCTTTTAAAATTTAGTGGGTGCGGCGTATATTCCAATGCACTCTATAGTCCGGAAAATACGGTAATCTGTCATTTTACAACGTAGCGCTACTCTCTGTCGTTACTATGTATGACTGAAGTCAGTTTTATGCGTCTTACAACATCTAATGTTTTATATCGTGACAGCAAAGTGATGGCTATCCCGCATTCCGTCATCATCACCGTCCCTGTCCGTGACACCGCGTGGATTTTTTTTTTGGCGTCTTCAAAAGAAACAGTCAGAGAAACTGGAGGAAAAAACTGGCAATTTTAGGGCTTCCTTGAAAAGCGTGTTCTAGGACGGGGGTCAAATGATTTCAGTGTGAGACCTCAGCTTGTGAATGACGTTGAAAAATGGGTACACTATACTATACTATACAACCATGCAGTATGACAAAATGATTTATTGTTTTAGTTTTTTTTTTTTCAAATATCTGAACTTGGAAGGTCAGAATGTGGGTACATGGTATGACCCACAAAGACCAACTTATGATTATTTCCCTGCAAACGAAATGTTATTTGATTCTGTGCCCCCCCCCTTTGGATATGAGACTGTGAATAGACGATCATGCTGTTCAAAGACATTTGAAACCTGTATACGTTTGACGTTTTAAATATTATAACTGGGAATATGAAGTTGAATAAAAAGATTTCAGAGTTAATGCATCTTATAATGCATCCAAGTCATATTTATGCACCATTTCTCTTGGTGCATTGATGATGAATTGTTCACCTGTTTTCATGTAACAGTGACCCGTCTATTGCCAAGCCTATTATTGGATCATTAATATCAATAATTATTACTGATGTGTGATTAGCTGAGCCTGCCTAACATTGCTGAAGCATCTGCTGGATAGTCAACCACATGCTGGTTAACCTTTGACCTCATAGATGTTTTATGACCGGCCAGGAATCAATATGTTTTGGTGCGGGCTCAGATATGACCTACATTTTCTGTGTGCTGAATGAAGTGTAAATGCATAATATAATCAAAATACACAAACTCCAGGTTTAGGTTCTGGTGAAATGTATTTAACTTCCTACATTTGCCTTGAAGCAGTTCAACAGATTTCCAGTTCTAGATCCATCACTGTGGAAAAAAAAAACAACAACATTTTTTTTCACAGCGAGAAACGTATTAAGTAAAAGGAATTCATTTCCAAAGCCGAGCACGCTGCACACTGCCATGCACAGTGCCGTCAGATTAATTGGTTATTATTTATTTATGTAAGATTCATTCGTTTTCGAATGATCTGATGGTGGTGTTTCAGCACTGCCGACTTATGCAGAGTCACTCGGCAGCATTAGACTTCAGACTCAGCTAAAAGCCTTCTTAAGAAGAAGAATCCACCAGCGAAATTCTTTATTATTCCAAATCCTGCTCCATATGCAGGATACATCTACAGGGCTTATTGTGCTGCACGGTTCATTTCACCGCACAACGCTTGCTGGAGAAAAAAAAAAAAAAAGAAAAGAAATAAATATAGGGTGTTAATACCACATTGTTGAGGTGTTAACACACACAGGAGTGTTAGCATATGCTTATCTTCACAGTCTGAGTTGAGAAGCGAAAGCCCTCTGCAGGGAGAAAATGTGGCTTGGATCAAGTCTTCTTGGGAACCAGACCGGCGACTACAGGGAGGTTTAATATCTTGAATCCCCCTCCAAGGTTTCTGGGTGAACAAAAGTACCAGTTCATCTAAAAAATAAAAAATAAAAAGAGAAGTAGAAATAGAATAAGTTAAAAATAAAATATGTGTCATGCAATGACCTGTTCGGTCTCCCGATCTGAATAGAGGAAGGACTTGGAAGGCGTCTAGTGGAGGTAGAGGAACTGACGCAGGAACTGCTCTGATTATGCATGGATACAGTGATGAACTTCAGTGATGTAGCTGAGGTTGAGGAACTGAGCCAGAATTCCCGGTTTTTAAGTAGTAGCATCTCTAAAACTCAACCCGACCTGCCTTGCTGCTATAAATTACATTTCTTTGTCCTTTTTTTTTAAAATTTTTTTTTTATTATTGTTTTTTCCCCCATTTTGTCCTAAGGGTATGCCGACTCTTGTAACACTATGCTTCCCAGCCCACTTCAGATCTGTTAAACCACTCACTCATCCCCAGGGTCCTAATTAATTACTTACACTCACAGACTCTGCATTCGGCCCTATGAGTGACTAGCATCATTAGATCAGTGAATGCAGGGGACTAGTGCTGGCAAATTGTTTGTCTAAAATGTCAACCTGTCCTTCACTTGGTGGATCAGTGTAACCTAAGGCTGTGCTTCTCTCACTCACTTGTATCGACGTGCATCTCAATGTGTAATCAGCAAACAATGCATTATACATTTAAAACAGCCAACGGTTCGGTACAATACGATTCAGTGGGGTTTCGGTGCGCTAGCAGTGTAATACTTGGACAGACATGTAGAAAGCCCATGCACCTTTTACAGCTACTGGCGGAGATGGAGGACTCCTTCAGTAGCTCTGAGTGATTCATGAGGAGTGACAGACAATCTGACAGACAGACAGACAGACAGACAATCAGAGCCATGCCTCTTATACGAGATCTGACAGGCACTTTGACCACACTTCCTTTGACTTGGATTAACTTGCACACAGTTTGCTATGCCTGCTTTCACTGGGGCTGACTGGTGGTTGGTGAGGCCATGCCTCCTTTTTTCTTAGCGTGATAAGCATGATGACCACGCCTCCGTCACTCTGACCGACAGACTCAAAAGCCATGCGTCCTTCTGACGGACGGGCAGGCGATAAGGCCACGCCCACTTTCACTCCACCACAGGCTGATGGTTGGTTACCTCGCCTCCATCACAAGATCTGAGATGCCCAGGGGCCCACCTCTTTTGTTGTGACTGAGAAGCAGAGGCCACACCTCTTTCACTAGCTCTACCAGGCACTTTCCTTTCCCAACCACGCCTCCTTTCACTGGGACCGACAGTTAAAAAAAAGACCACGCCCCCTTTACTGTGACCGACACAGTGGCCATGCCTCATTCAGGTGGACTGCCAGGCAAAGAGACCACGCATACTTTAACTTGGACTGATGGTTGCCGAGACCTCGCCTCCTTTTGCTCTGAGGGACCAACAAAGAGGCCACGCCTCCTAATCTAGATCTGACAGGTTCAGAGGCCACGCCTAGGACATTTCTAAATAACCCAACACCAGTGATAAAGACGGGAAAGGCGTGTGGTGTTGGATTTTACAGATATTGATTCTCTAATGTTTTTTTTTTTCTCTGCTGGTTGTTGGACTCGTGGTATGCTTGTTAATATAAATACGGTTTCTAAAGAGAATATTGATGCCACAGGATTCACAGCATGTTTTCTTTTAAACCAACAACAGCAGTGCTTTATATGCTTTATATTGTATTTTGATTCAATAACCACGAATAACAGGTAAAATATTTATAGCAGATTGCTACCATGTCTGCAGATATTGTATTCAAGTTGATTTATATTTCAGCAGAAAGCAACAGAAATGCTCGGTATGAGATAAAGGGGAACGAAAGAAAAGCAGCTTCGTAGCCAGCAGTACGAAGCGAGGGCAAAAGGCTTAAATATTTTTAGATGAGAAAGGATGGATATACAAATAGACATCCATGTTGGTTGTAAAAATAAAAAAAAAGCCTGGAATAATGAACGCCTGCCTTGTGGTACTGTCATCTCCCTCTCAGGGTTGCTATGTGTCTCGGGTCGGTTTGTGTATGTCTTTGTCAGGTGGAATCTGATCCTACGTCAAGCACTACTGATTGGATGTTGGTTAAAACACACTGAAAGTGTGTCACAAGAAGTAACTGAATGCATGTGAGGGAGAGATGGGGGTGGGGGGGTGCATAAACTGACGCAAAAAGACGTCATTGTTTGTCCATTTTGGGACCCTCGTTCTGATCTGGCCCTGAATAATCTGTCTTTTATACCGCAGCGCTATAGTTCCACCTGTAATGCAATTCACAGGTTTATATTAATGCGCTCATTCAAGTACGGTATCCTAATCTAGGGAAACAGCTTATTGACACGGACTTGTAAATGAAAATAAAAATATAACGTTTTTGTTTATTAATAATGTTTTAAAACTGCAGAGCCAGCCCTGACCAATTTGATGCCGTAGGTAAGCTTTAAATTGGTGCCCCTTCTATCACAGCCAGTTCCACCACCAATCAGTGTGTTCATACACTCACATAGAAACTGCACAGCTTTGTGTCTTCGAGTTTTGTTTTTTTTTTCATTTTAGAAACAACAACAACAAAAAAAAAAAAAATCCCACTGATTGCAGGGATTAAAATATTTCAAAAGTGCATCTGAAGAGTGAAGAAAAGTACGGGGGAGAATGAAGATGTAAATGCCAAATACATTTAATGGCTTTAACAGAAGTAACTGTGAGAAACTGAACATAGCGCTTTTCCGCATAGACTCCATGCAAGACGACGCATGTGTTATCGTTCGCCTAGCTCCTATATTATCGCAGAGAAGACGTTTTTTGCGGAAGATGCTACCAAAGCTGGGTGAGCCCGGCTTCCTTTACTTCATCATCATCAGAGGTGAATCTGAGACAGTGCAGCGCCTCCTTCAGTGGACCGAAGATGTGATAATGGGTTAGCCCCAGATCCGGGCTGTAAGGAGGACGTGGAAGGCGTTGGAACCTGGGCCGTTGCGCTGTCTCTACTGTCCCTGCTGCTGTATGAGGACGTGCATTGTCACGGTGCTGACTGCTTTGGACAACATTCCTCTTCTTTTGTTACGGATTGCAGGTTTAAGTTCATTTCCCAGCAATGCACAGGAATTTGCACTGTTCACTGTTTGCCCATGCGTTTGGAAATGCCCCAGAATAGGAACCTTCATGTCCCAAAAGAACGTTTTCCTGCGAGAGGGCTGGGTTTTGAATTTCTTCTTCACTGAAGAAGACGGATGTCTCCACTCTATGCACTCATCTATCTTTTGCTTTCCGGGTTATCGTGTATATATGTGTCCACTGGGTGTTACATTATATCAATAAAAAGCTGATGATGGTGAAACCTAGCCAATAATTATAGTCTATACCGTTCTTAACACAAACAGCAAGAGTAATTAGATCTAGCATTCGCACGAAACATGTATTCAGTCTCACACGAGCCATGCCGTTTGCTATATGTACAAGACTCATCTATAATGAAAAAGCGAAGGCTTGAAAAGGAAGAAGGGAATGGAAAAGGAAAAGCATTTTAATTGCAATCAGAGCTAACACTGGCTAACTAGACTAAGATGTTAATAAAATATATGCCTGGTTTCTTGAGGCAAGAAAACGTGCCTTTCTGAAAATTAGGATGAAGGTTATTCATTAAACACTTGAATAGCATTTCCAGCGTTCCCATGTGAATTTAAGGTGGGAGTAACAGATGTTAATATTTGTTAAATTAGCAAACGTTTCCATCGTCCAGAGTAAGCTAGGAACACTCTGCTGCAAAAGGAAACTACTATGCAATGGATAAACTATTTCTTCATCACCTTAGCTCTGTCGTTTCCCCATTTCTCCTCCTTTCCTCCTTCTTTTTAGGCTACTGATGGTAATCGTATCACGTTTCACGGTCTGTGTCACTCACTAGTTCTGATAACTCTCCCATTCCCCACAATCAAGTAAGTCTGTCTAAAAATGGGGCTTAGGCAGCTATGTTATTGTGGGCTTATTTTGGTAATATTTCAAAATAGTTGCATAAAATTAATACTAAAAAAAAACAACCTTATTTTTCTTCCCCTCGTTTGGGGTGCCCCTATGGACAGACAGCACCCCTAGCGTTCGCATATACCACCTATGCGTTGGGCCGGCTCTGTAAAAATGTAATCACTGGCGAATTCTGGTGATATAAGAAGATTGGAAAATAATCAACTTTGGGTGGGAAGAGTAACTCTACGTCCCATTGAGCCACACCCCTGCATCTCTGCATGATTATTTTCCTATAACCATGTTCTATGTTGGGTTTTATTCCTTACATGTTGCAATAATTATCTCTGTAAGAGACAAAGGCTTGCGTACTGCACCCGATTCATGTGCCCAGGACAACCTCCTCCATTAAAAAGCACTGCCAAACACACACCTGGTTTGTATTGATTATTATATTGACTGTATTGGCTGTAGGTGCAATCAATCAGACCATTAGACTATCTGATCAGCATTGATTCTTGACCTTTGACTTGTCTCCACAGGAGTTTGTGGAAGATTAATGACCCACTGCGGCTAAAGAAATGGTTAAAGAGTCGGAGCGATACACAGACCGAAGCCAGACTTAGATTCTTTTGTGGAAATTTGGCTCTTTGGGACTTTTTCTTTTGTCATGAAAATGTATTGGGGTTTTTTTTTTTCTCCCTTTAGTTGAAACACACAAAGCCTTAGAAGCACCTGCTGACCTGCAGTGATACGCCAGGGTCTTGGACAAAAGTGGAGAGATTAAAAGGAATCAGGATGACCAAAGCTTTGTTGTATTAAGCACTTCGATAACATTGTTGTGTCTCAGAGTGTGTGTCCTGGAGGTTGCTGGGTCTGCATTAGGGACATTTTGACTCTTCCTGATGCAGCCGAATACGAAAAGCAGCATGAAAAGCAGCTCCGAATGCAGGGATCCTTCTCAAGATGTGCTAGATCTTAATAAGGCGTAGGGTGACCATGAGCTGCCAGAACAGCTTCAGTGTTCGTTGGCATAAATTCAAGTCTCTGGAGCGATACTGGAAGGAAGAACATCATTCTTTAAAAAAGATGGTGGTGGAAAGTGCTGTCGAGTACCTTGCTCCAAAATGGAGCTGTGTATTAAATGTGTTTAGCAGAGATGTGACGTTAAATATGGACCTAGATTAGTTTAACCGTGTAGATAAATACTGTTGCTAGCTAAAAGATAGCCGTAACGTAGCTCAGATTTATTGTTGTAGAGTAACGTAGCTTATCTAATGATATTTATATTAACATGTAGCTGCATATAGATTACCGACATTTTTGTAGCGACATTCTTCTTTGATCGGCTACTAAAGTTTTTTTTTAGCTGTTTACCCAACACATCCTGTAGCTTTAGTACAATGTGTGTGAGAGATCCCGGCAATAATGTATAAAGTAGGGGTCATGGAACGGTGCACCTATACACCAGTGATTTATTCAAAACTGAAACACTCACACCATCAGCAAGTGCTAAACCTCAGAGCAAAGTCAGCCATCTTAAAAATGATTTTACGGGTTAGCACCACCGATTTGTGCCAACGTATGATTTTTGAACTTGATTAGCCTGTGCAACGATTGCATGCTAGTTACATCATGGAAATGAGAAAAGTGTAGTGAAGGAACACATTGCATTACAAATGAGATTTGATTCCCCTTTTTATATGATTGCATTTTTTTTCAATCATGGTGCCAGATACTGTTCTTCCCAAGTTTATGAAAGGCCACACTTTCGCGAGGGAACACTCACACTTTAAGCTCAAATATGAAGTTTGGAGTTGGAATGTGGCATTAAACATGCCCACTGTAACTTCAATTTCTTTATATCTATGTGTTGACCTTTTCTGGAGCACCATCTGCTGTGGATATCCTCATATTGCTTTGAATTCTCTCTCCATCTGTAGAGACAGTGGAAGCAGGAGCAAGAATTCCTCTTAATTTGATGTAAATGAACTGCAAAAAAATAAGATTTCTGACAATCTGAATCGTTCCAATCCTACTAAACTTGCCATAGCAGGCTAAACAATGTGATGTTTAATTCCTGCTCCACTGTCTGTCACCTAAAAGGTCATTCAGTCTCAGGACCATCTGTTCCTTGTGCACTGTGGATACTAACCTCAGTATCCAGAGTGAATCTGTTTTGGTTTTTTTTGTTCAAATCCCTCATGCCTTTTCTGAGCTCAGCACCAGCGATGCTAATTACTGTTACCTTCGCATGGGCATGTTGTACGATTCTTCGTCAAGAGTTATAACACACTGAAGAAGACAAGCAGCCCTGAGTCAGAACTCCTGTCTGACGAGTTGTGGAACATGCAGCAGCGTAATTATTAATAAATGTCATGGATCTGCCATGTGGGCGGCAACAGGTGTACTAGATTTGGGCTAATTTCAAGAACTATGAATAGACTCGCTCATGCACTCCAACTTTGCGATGCATTGTTTGCCACTTCTTGTGTGTACCATTGTCAAGCCTTTATATTTCCGTCCATGTTACTGTATTTGGTTTTGACCCTTTTTGCCTGGATCCTGTTGGTGATTATTGTCTTGTCCTTGTTGTGTGATTCGGTTCCGATCGGATTTTTCTTGCCTGCCCTTGTTTAGGTTTCTGCCTCTGCCGATTTCGTACCTCTGCCCTGTGTTTAAATAAAAACCTGTTATGCATTTTACATCTGACTCCAGCCTGCGCATGTGTCCGCCCAAACCCCATTTTTCTGACAATAAATATTATTTGAACTGACAAATCTGTAATTATTTATGAGTGTACCTGTCAAAAAAAAAAAAAAAAAAAAAAAAAAAAGTGCTCTGTTAATTCACTAAAATCCAGTCAGCTCCATCCAGCCTGGATGAAATAATTTGGTATGACAACTTCAAATTACTCTAATGAACACCTGAACAGAAAACATGATGAGACAGAAAAGACTTTCTTGATAATTATTCCTGGAACTGCAGCTTGTAAATGAGTTGCTCATAACAAACATGGCAATTAAATCTAACAGAAACATGCTGTAATCATTCCCACAGGCCTCGGGACTATTTTTGTGCCAGCACTAGCATGACTTCTTGTCTTGACTTTGGCATGTTGCTTATTTCTTTATGCAAAAGACTTTTTTTTTTTTTTTTACCTTGCAATAATCATGATAGAAAATGAAGGCCCCTGGTCTGATCTGTGTGCTATTTAAAAATCATATAATTATAAAAATGCCTCTGTGTTTTTAAAAGGAATGGGAGGAGTCTGATTAGAGGGTTCTGATTTGATTGCACATCATTTAACCACGCCGGTAGATAAGGTAGTCATTTATCCCCCCCCTTCAGCCACTGGGAAAATTACTACATCTACATCAATGGTCATGAAAGTACCAGTATTATAGGAATCTCAAAATTACCCCGACTTCCTCTTGATCTTCCATCAAGGGTCTCTTTCATGAGTCAAGTGCCCTTGGAACACCTTTGCTCTGCCAGCTTGTGACTGCAAATTTTTTTTTTATCTCTTTTCCCACATACTATGACAAACAGGAAGCTCGTGGATAAAGTGGCCAACTGGCTGCCATTTACAGCAGCCACACTAGCATGGTCCAGTGTTGCTCCGACGGCATCAGTGTCAAACGTGTTTCTCTTTGATGGCCACGGAGAGCAGGAAGTGGACTGGCACTGTGTTCAGTTGCTGGCATTGAAAGGCTTGGCATTGCAGGAGACTGTTAAAGAGAGGGAACGCTTCAGAGCCAGGCTAAGCTAAAGCCAAGCCAAAATGCCAAGGGGAATTTGGATTTCCCAAACCCTCCTAAATGGCTGGAAAGGCTATTCAAGTCCCAAGTGGCATTCAAAGAGCATTAAGTCTTTTGTTTTTGGGGTTTTACAAAGTTGGAGACAGGGATTTTTTTTTTTCAGAAGGGGTTGTCTGGCAGGTAGCTCTGGCCTGAACTGACAGCTGGTGTGATCCCAGTAAGGGGTGGGGGGGTGGGGGTGCAGTCAGTACTCAAGACATTGTAGGTTTGATCCGAAGCTTTGGATGGGGTACAGGTGGCACTACATCCTCTGTAATGCTCTAGTGCCTCGGTTTCTGTGTGATCATGGCTGCTGTGACAAAGAGAAAAGTAACAATCCTCAGAAGAAATACAGATTAGAACATGGTTATGAAGCGTGCTTGATTCTGGTAAAAGGCTTGTTTGCTTGGTAGTGTGTTAGGTGATATGTCAAAAGAAGTATGAGCTTCACAGAACGCCGCTAATGTCACATATAGTTTGTCTCTAATGGGCATGTAGTGAACGCTTCTGTTGTCACTTGTGTCCATACACATGTTCAGCACTGTTTTAGTTCGGGTGCTAAATGCTACTAGCTACAGTGTACAGCGGAACCTGTGGTCACGAACGCCTCTGAACATGAACAAATCGGTTTCTGACCAAAAAATCCGCCAAGATTTTGCACTTCGTACTCCTGTTGTTTGCATATACTGTACTGTACAGTACCTAACAAAGGCGCACGTGTTCAATCTCGCCTTGTGATCGGTCTCGGTAACCGTGGCCTCTAAGAGTGGCAATGTTGGTGAGAATTAAGTTTTGAAGAAAATTTAAGTAGAAGTGAAGAAGGAAATTATTGAAAAGTATGAGCATGGTGTGTGTGTGTTATCAAACTTGCTGCAGAAGAAGTCCAAGTCTACGAGAGCCGGATTCTCCCTCAAAACAGTAACCTCCTCTTTCTTTGATTTTTTTTTTTTTCTTGCGCTTAAAACTCATTAAAAAAATATTTACGTAACGGTTCGCAGGGGTCTAATACGGACTCGTGCAATGTTAGTTTTCTCTGTCGTTCAAGGTTTTTCCATTTAGGTTACTATTACACTCTGCATTCTATGGTATAATTTTAACTTGTGCTTAAAATCTTGTGCTTTAAATCTTCAACAAAAAAAAATTACATATAGTTCATAGGGTCTGGAACGAACTAATCATATTTACATACAATTCAACGGGGAAATTAGATTCGGGTCACGACCAAATAGGTTCCACTGTATATAGTTTTGAAGCTACCTGGTTGATTCTGCAAGTGCGTTGGGTCAAGCAATCGTTTGAGACAATCGTTTGGATTTGCCACTTAACCATATCATACCAAAGCATAATTTGCATGGAATTTAGAAACTCTGTATTCACATCGTTTGTTGCTGACGCTGAAATCATAGCTCTGTGTTGTACACGTACATAGAAAACAGCTGTCGCCTGTCACTTCGTCACTCGCTTATGTGAACGGATAAGAGCTTAATGATGTTGCTGTTAAGACCCAGAGTGATCTAAACGAGCAAGATGGCCTTGGTCGTATTATCGATCTGGTTTTTATAAAATGGTCATTAGGGAGCTGAATCACCTTATGGAGCCTTATGTTACTCACCCGACTTTCCAGAGATCTTTATTTCAACCAATTAAATCTCTCTCTCTCTCTCTCTCTCTCTGTGTGTGTGCGTGTGTGTCTGAAACAGAAAAACAGTGAGAGAGACAAAAAGAGAGGTCTTTTCCTACATCTGTCCTTCCCATTTTTTATTATTTACTGTGAAGTGTTTAAATGCAGCTGGATCTGGGATATTTTTGGAAATGTCGTTTTGGCGTTGAGACCGTAGCAGACAACTTCAGCAGATGCGTAGAACTGCGACTGGCTGTTTATTGCGTAGAGATATTTTTCAAAGGTCGCTGTTTGTATTTTCACTAATGTGTGATTTTGCTGACAAGTTTTACACACTGCAATATCTTGAAATGAAAATGAGAACGCATTTAGGATCATTACAGTCTTGATTTGACATACAGTTTTGATTTTCTCTGTAATTTTATGGTTCCATTTGTCCTTTCACGTGAGGCTCATACTTGTCATTATATGTTTTGCTAATTATAATTGTTTCTAGATACTATTTTGGATTGTGTTTCTTACTTTGTTTTCTGAGAGAAAGTTTTGTACTCATGCCAGTGATAAACTAGATTTTATGACCTGAACTCAGCACTTGCCTTTAGTTAGCTAGTAAGCATTACTCCTCATGTAGCTTGCGAGAAAATTTTGCTAGCTGCTAAGTGTCAGAGAACTAATGCAGAAACGGTAACTTCAATGGAAGCTGAAGTAAATAGGTACCAGGCTAACTTAGCTAAAGTAGCTAAACTACTTTACTCCTGTTTATTATGTAAGGCAATATTTATAATATTATGCCTAATATTAGCTGGCTTGCTAGTTAATATTGCTAGCCAATTAGCATTAGAAAACTACCGTTGGAGAGGAGACTTTAATGTTAATTAACTAGACGTGCACCTGGTTAGCTTAGCTAAAGTAGTTATCTACTTTATTCCTGTTTATTATGCAAGATAATATTTAGCCTAATATTAGGTGGACCTGTAAGTTAATGTTGCTAGCCAATTAGCATGAGAAAACTACTGTTGGAGAGGAGACTTTTAATGTTAATTAAATAAACAGACATCTGGCTAGCAGGGTGGCACGGTGGCTGAGTGGTTAGCACTGTCGCCTCACAGCGAGAAGGTCCTGGGTTCGAGCCCCGGGTTTGGCA
>JAQMCW010000018.1:12398749-12414572 GCA_030068335.1 Chrysichthys cranchii
GTGCCTTCTGAGACGCCACAGAAAAGGCCTTCAGCCTCACCAGCCTACCGCTCCGTTTACCCCGGCGACGGCGGCGCTTCTTCCGGTAAGGTGGAACCGGTGCACGGCAGAGCTCACCGGGGATCTCCAGCAAAAACGGAGGCAAAGTTTTCTGCGCACCATGTTGCAACCTTGCCTCGGCAACGATTCGCAAGTCTAAAAGAACTTGACGGTCATAGACCAGCAGAGCGTCAATATTCCGAGTAACAAACATTAAAATCAACATAAACACAAACAGAAACGGGACTAGCCGGGACAAACGGCGTGCCACACACACAGGCGCCATTTTGCTCCCAAGAGAGCTAGCATGAACCATTTATATATATATATATAAAAAATAGATTACAGTATATATATAACAGCTGTATCCGTTGAAGTTACCAAATGTGGTTCTTCTCCCTATAAAGGGTTAAAGCAAAATGCCGTATGGACACTATAGCTCATATCTTTTTTACTTTGATTTATTACTGTCCATATTCTGGAATTGTAAACTCTGGGTACTACCCTGGGATTGGATCATTAATAGTAGCACCTCTTGAGGGCTGAGTAATTATCAGTGGCCAGCTACAGAGTGAGTACTCGGTGAGAAATCATTCTTTTCATTCTCTTTTTTTTAACCACTGATGAATAATTAGTGTTTAAAGATGAGTTTTGCTAGGGCCATTAGCGGAAACCAAATCGGAGATATTGGAGATATCCAACATTTTCCTCATTCAGCAGAAAGACAGAGTACAGGCGTTTCTCTCTCTCTCTCTCTCTCTCTCTCTCTCTCTCTCCCTCACACACACACACACCCCAACAGATTCTGTCCTCTGTGTCAAAGTCATGAGCCGAATCCAAAATGAGGCTTTGCTGGCAAATCGAGTCACACAAAAGCATCCATTAAGGAAGAATATTCCTCCGAAGACTTCATAGTGCTGCCATCCAACTGCATCTTTTCATTCCAACCCCCTTAGTCTCCCTCCCTTACACACACACACATACACAAACCAACACACGCTTTCTTCACTACCCTAATACCATCCCTCTCAGCTCATCTCTCAAGAGCTCCTCTGTCCATCTGTATAAGCTCTACGCACACATGCATAAGCCTCACACTCCTAAATGTCCTCCACGCGGGAATTTTCCTCTCATAAAACCCCTAAAGGTCAGTCCTGACATAACAGGATGGCTGGAGGCTACAATAACAAATCCTACATATCATCTTCATTTTCAGCCGACTGTGGCAGCTCCTGTCATGACCTGTTCCGGATACTTTGGGTGGAAACTTATCGCGAGGATATTCTGGCCAGGAATGTGGGCTTGTGCGCCGGCTGATTGATTCCCTCAGTCGGTTTGGTTTAGAGAAAGTCAGGCCGAATGAGGTCGAGCCGCTCTCTAGCAACCGTCAGCTCTGTTTATAGGGCCTGCTTTGACCTTGTGTGTTACATCACACTTCAGTCAATGTGCTCTGGCGGCTGGGTTGGCAGACAGATCCTGAAAAGGGGGACGGAGCTGTCTCAAACACACATACACGAACACAAACACACACACACACTGCCCATTGTTGTTCTGTCCCAGCTGCCTCTCTGCATTGTCTCTAAAAGCCATGCGGTGACACCAGCTTCAGAGAAGTCCATAAATCTATCACCGCTTTCCACTTCACTTCTGCCCTCCATGTGATTGGGCTGATTGTCAGGGTTTTGAGTGAAAGTGCATGCGTGTGATGCGCGTGATGTGTTGTGGCAATGCCAATTCAATTTCACTGCCTGGAATTACTTGATAAATGATAGCAGGACTAGATTTGTATGTGCCTCGATAAATAAAATAAAGTATGCTGAAAATGCAAGAGGATCAAAAACGTCCAACCGACCACATCAGAGGCACGGGGGGAAGTCGTTTCATGGCATGCAAGGAAATATCATAAAGAAAAAAGTCACCGCGTGATTTGTACAGTTATATTGATAATTGCAACATGCTCAGGCATTTTACCGAAGGAATGCAGAAGCGATGAGGGCTTGAATTTGTTGCTTGAACGTTGAAGGTAAAATCTACTGTCAACCTGTCTCGCCATATTAATAACATACACCTTGATGACAGTGTCATCGTTTCAAAATGATCAAAGTAACGTAGGAGTAGGAGGTGAAAATAAACATTTTAGCGTAAAATACCTGACTTGCACCAGACTTTTTCCTCTCTCCAGTTCTTCACAGATTGTCACCTCAATATCCCTGAGCTCTGAGTGCAGCTTGCTGGCTTTCAAAGAGAAAAGGGGAAAAAAATGCATTAATCCTGTTTTCACCATAGCAGCTGATGGCCAGTGAAATGTGATTAAAGGAAATTATGGGACATGTGAATACAGCATTCAGGGCTGGTAAATGTGGATGACTTTGTTGACTTTCAAGGAATATTACTATAGAGCACATTTAAAATGTTGAAATATATAATCAACTGCACTCTACACGGACTTCTCAAAAGTAAACGGACGCCATCATTTTTGAGAAACGTATTTCTAGAAACGTCCT
The DNA here is from genome assembly GCA_030068335.1 of Chrysichthys cranchii. NCBI lineage: Eukaryota > Metazoa > Chordata > Actinopteri > Siluriformes > Claroteidae > Chrysichthys > Chrysichthys cranchii. The sequence goes on from JAQMCW010000018.1 coordinate 12,401,293, forward strand.
TCTAGTGGCTCGGCTATCGTAGCCAAGTTGATGGAGATCCCTCACAGAAGTATTCCGACTCCCTTGGAGCTGCTCTGCAACATCAGCGGCCTTACAACTGGGATTTTTTTCCCAATGATCCACTGAAATGAAAAATAATAATATACGTATTAACAAGCTTGATGCACCAGGTGGCGTCCACTGAAATGAAACGTAATGAAGGGTGTCTGTTTACATTGGAGATGTCTGTGTATAATATCATAAGCATTTGAATCTGTAATAAATTATGTCAGGGGGTTCAAAGGTGAAATTCCCCCTAGCTATGCCTCATCTTGTTGTTGTTTTTTTAAATACGTTAAAATTCAAATGACCCAAAAGGTTAATTTTCCAATGCAGTGGAATGTTAATGAACCTGAACCCTTATGCTGCCATGATATATAAAAGGTATAAAACATTAGGAGTAATAGTAGTAGTATTAATACACTGCGAGTTTGTATGGTGTAAACCCTAGGCAACAGAACTGCAATACACTGTGTTTGTTGCTTTCTTAGCCAAAGAAGATCCCAATTTTTCTTCTTTTCATGACGATTTAGCTCGATTTCACACGACAGATGAATAACAATGATAAACTGAGAGGTTAACGACTTAAGTGGAATCTCAAATGGCTTCATTACAGTTCTTCGCCACGCAAAAGGTCAGGCTATAAAACAACAGCACTGCAGAACCTAGCTAGGTCACCATATAACCAGGAGAACATCAGTTTGGATTCAGTCCAAAAAAAAAAAAAAATGCTCGACTCTGATATAATACCTGTTGGACAATACCTGCTAAGTTCTTTGTATACTTAGAAAACATGTATTTATGGCTAACTAAATATTAGCTTTGTTATTCAAATATGCAAACAGTGCATTCATTCTGTCAGCCCCTAAAATGTTTTCTCTTGTGTCATGAATCAGTGCGGATACGGATGCAGACGCAGGGTAGTGTTTGCTTTATTTATTTTAATTAAAGTCCAGGCAGACAGATCCGAAACGTTAATCAGAGGTGAGGTCAAAATCGAGCAAGGTTCAGGGGATGGACAAACAACACTATAGCAAGGCCAAGACCTAGAGAGCAAAAACCAGGGGACAAACAATATCTGAAACCACAGTAGCCAACAAGACAAAACCAAGCACGGATAAGTGTTTATATGAAGTGTGTGTTTAGAACCAGCTGTTCGTGATTAATAATACAGAAACTGTAACTGTGACTGAAACTCTATTGGATTCTCCGCATATACTGATCTTGATGGGAAAGTAGTAATTAGTATGTAATACATGAAAAATTCAAATTCTGCCATGCACAACAGTAACCTGGATGATATGCTAAATTTCCAGCCTATAGCCAGATCTCACTTCGTTAGCTAGCTACTGCACCCCATGATGCCCTGAAGTGATTTCCAGCTTCCCAGAATGTTCAAAAAAACACAGCAGGCAGCAGAAGTGACTCCAGTTCTGAATATAAATGTAAAATAAATAATAAAAACTTGCATATTTTGATATCAGGATTTCATACCTGTTTTGTTTTGTTTTTTAACAGACCTAATAGCCCAACCAATATCGAATGCTAGCTAACTACCTGGTTAATGCAACCGAATGGCATGCATGCTAGCGGAGAGGTCACTAGCTAAATGTAAACATGACGACATGGATGTACTTTTTTTTTTTTTTTTTTCCAACGGATGTATTGGTGTAGTACACGACAAGGAAGTTGTCATACCTGCGTACTAGGCTGTATACTGGGGTGGGGAGTTGTATGCAGTATACAGTGTATACTGGGCCAGTGTGGGGTTTTGAACTGTGAACGTAAGAGTGGAGTATTGTAGTATGTAGAAGGATCGTGTATGTGACCACATTAGGAATGTTTTCCAAAGTAATATACAAAGCCTGTTGCTTTGGTGAATCCCCTTTTTATGCTCTAGAATGATTATCATTCATTGGCCAGTCTTCTATCCAGGTGTATTTTTGGATGATGAATGGTGAAACCTCAAATTTATGTGTTGTGAAATCTTCCTACAAAGGTCATTTTGGCTTAGGAGACGCGTACATTTTAACACATGATGTGGTAAAACCAGTCAGTCTGCCTAAAGATGTCTGAAATCTTATTAGCTATGTGCGATTTCCTCACACGTGGTTTTACTCGTGTTGTCAGATCGCCATGTAGATCGGACGTACAGAAAGCGGACGTAAGCCTAATCAGATGAGTATACAATCAGAAATTGACTCTCAAAAGCTTCGATGCTCCTGCGTCACGGTTGGTACGGAGTCTTTAAACGTAATTTCCTTCCTTTTCTCGTTTTTGAAAGTACAAACATTTTTAATTTTCAGAACGATACATCATCGAAAAGGTCATGATTTTACCATGTGAAGGGTTTTCCCAGGCCACCACACGCCAACCTTTTTCCGCATTTTCTGTCTGCTGAACTTCCTGGTGTCAGGTATAATGACTGCATGATACACTTTATTAAGCATGGTGATGAAAACACACCCCTAAACCCCCACTGGACTTAATTGATTTCTAGCATTGTGTGTCTGGTGTTTCTGACAACGCCTGTCGCTCTCACTCTCCAAAAAAGAAAAAAAAAACCCCAGAAGCTATCACTGGGATTATGTAAATCCTTTAGTCGGGTGAATAATTACGTCCGGTGCCAGTGATGTGCGAATGTGCGTGTATTGAGGCCTCCAGGCTCATTAGAGGATGTGGCCAGAGCACCTAACGAGCCAATTAAGGCTCAGGGTACCGCTTGGCACTTAAAGCGATGAGGGGCTTCTAATTAACGCCGGGAGGCGACCGGGCGAGAGAGAAGCGTGTGAGGACAAGGGGGAGAGTGGAGAGGGGTGTGGAGGAGAGAGGAACAAGGGAGTCAAGGCTTTTACGCAGCCACTTTCAGTGCGGTTTCTATGGCGATGGAGCCGCAGAGCATCGAACGTGGTCTGGAGAGTTTGTAAAGCACAGCAAGAGAATGAAAAACAGATGAGGGGATGGCAAAAGGGGAGAGGAAGAGAAAAATGTGCCATTTCACATGCTTTTAATTTAATATTGTTCCGCCAGACAAATATGTGATGGATGCTGTGAATATCATGTAAAACTTCCCAATTTTGGAGCAAATCTATTTAAATCAGCAGTGATGAATTGCAACGGAAATGCATTTTCATGAATAAATAATGTGACCGCGAATAAGATTGAGCCATTTGACTGATTATGTTTCCAGCGGATCAGTGACTGAACTGACAAAAAGCCTGCATTCAAAAGTGTCTTTTCAGCTAAAAGCTCTCTATAAAACATCTCTCTCCATCACCTCCTGGAATTTTAATGCGTGCTGTTGCTTTAAATGGCTGTTTCCAGTGCCAATATATTTGCGTGGGCAATTTGCCTTCACAGAAATGTGACCATTAGCTTAAACAGGTTTCCCAGTGTTACGGATCGAAACTATTGCACGTAATTTTGTCAGACTTCAAAGTTCAGTAAAACCTGCTAACATGGCTAAGCTAACGGCGGCAAATCAACATGACGTCATTTGCCTAATGCGAAGTACTGACTCTTTGCCTCCCTTCCTCGCTTCGTCCGTCATTAGCAGCATTCGCATTTTTTTTTAAACCAGACTACTCTCTGTGTTCTTAATTTCATTCAGTATTTGGAGGGAAGTATGGAGAGGGATTTGAAACGGGACAAAACCCACACTCGCTCAGAGAATTAAATGAGCAGATAGAAAGAGAAAGGCAATTAAGCACTGGGCTAGTCATCTTTAATAGAGTCTCTGAAGAGAACAGAGGTCGAGGTGTTCATTAAAGTGAATCGTCAGGACACAGCTGAGCTCAGTGTGGGGCATTACATCACCGATTCACAGCACTTAGCACTTCCATATCATCTTTTCAAACCTCAGAGCTTTCACCTGCTCTATCAGTCACCATTCAGAGCACGATGCGAAGACGGTCCTAATCTAGGGGCTGGTATGACTGAACACGGTGATTTCACTAAGCACCAACTGACCAGAGACCATTATTTAAACCCGCTGACCCATAAAAATTGCTTTTTTTCCCCATCCATATCATTGTACATAAGTCCTACTTGATCATTTCCCTATTAATAATATCGTGTATAGGACCACAAAAGATAAAAAAAAATGTCAACGTTTTCTGTTCGTCTCATGCTACACTAAAGGTTTGTGCATGCCTGACCACCGCACCCATATGTCCTGTTGAACATCTCATTCCAAAGCCGTGGCTGGTCATATGGACTAGTTCCCCCCGTTTGGTACTATAACAGCCTCCGTTTTACATTTCAGAGAGAGTGTGGCTGGAGGAATTAGTGAGCTCAGACACTGATGTCAGACAAGAAGTCCTGGAGTGGTGTTCAGGGGGGTTGAGGTCAGGGCTCAGTGCAAGCTTCAATCTTGGCAAACAATGTCTTCATGGACCTCGCTTTGTGCACATTGTCATGTTGGAACAGGTTTGGGCTTGACCTGTAACTCTAGTTAAGGGAAACCATATTGGTACAGTGTCGAAAGACCTTGTAGACAATTGTGTGCTTCCAAAATCACGGCAACAATTTAGTCAAATAAGGGCTGCGTATGGGTGAGAAGGTCAGGTGTCCACAAACCTATGGCTATATAGTGTATTTTTTGTATTGTGGTAAGTAAAGTGGACTCTGTGTTGGCAATACAAGCAATATATGCATCTTTCTTTTGTTTTGAGTGAGGGTAGATAGCAAGTAATTGCCAGGCTTATTATAGTAATTTAAAAAATCCACAGTGACAAAAACATTTTTGTAAACTGAATGGAAATTTGAAACATAACCTAGAAAATAGTCGATGCAAAATTTGCATGAGCTGTTCAAGTTACTGGGTAGGACACTCTCAATTCGAACCTCAAGTTGTCAATGCATTGATCCACAAGGTGTTAGGACGTTCCTTTGAGACTCTGGTTCATGTTAATATGATTGAACTTGGATCTGGTGAATGGGAAAGCCACTGAAAAGTACACTGAACTCACTGAACCGGTTTAAGATGACTTGCACTTTGTGGCATGGCACAGTATGATGCATGCAGGAAGTAGCCATTATAAGACTGGTAAATTTTGGTCATCAACAAATGGAGTACTCATTGCAACAATACTCACACATTCAAACGATGCTTTATTGATACTAAATGGGTCGACTCACCCTTCCCAGAATCCTCTGCTCCAAGTCGTGAGTCACCATTTTCAATACCATCGATATTTAAAAAAAAAAAAAAAAAAACCCTGCTAAAATCCACTGACATCCTAGGCCATGGATCTTAAATGGAAAATAGATCTGACATTAAAGATGTTTGAAATTCTTTTGAACTATCCATTCCATTTTCATATGGTTATTCCATACATAATGGACCACAACCAGCCTCAGCCGTCTCACAAGCAGCCATGAAGTAAAGAAAAGATAAGGCTTTGTTCAAAGCTTCCATGTAACAGTTTGAGTTCGGTTTTGAAGGGATCACTAACAGTGAATTTGTGAAGGTTTGGCTGTACACAGAGATAGCATATAGCGATCAGGTGCTTTCAAATCAAAAGCAATGCATAGGATTCAGGGAAGGGCGAGCAGGCTCCATTAAGAGCCTCAATATGTGCCAGGAAAACATTACCCACACCAACACACCACCCCCACCAGCCTGAATTGTTGACAGGTTGGACCAAACGACCTAAAGATTCACGCTGTTGATGCCAAATTCTGATCCCACCATCTGCTTGATGTAGCAGAAATCAAGCTTAATCAGACAAGGAGATGTTTTTAAACTTCAGGAAAAGTTTTTATTTATTTATTTGTTTGTTTGTTTGTTTGTTTGTTTATCTTTTTTTTTTTTTTTAATTAAATAAATAAATAAACCTGCTGCGAAATCGGAACAGATGCTAGTTTAATCTATGTCTTCTATTTAATGTGAAGTATTGTATAATCTCTCTTGCTGATGGGAGAACTAAACTCATCTGATACAGCAAGTACATTCATTTTTGATAAATCAACTGACATCCACTGGATCCGAAGAGAAGATCCGATCACGTGGCTGATGAAGCAAACCTTTCCTGCTCTGTGAAGGAATGAATTGCACGTTTGAGGATTGCAGTTCAATATAGTGTTTGTTACTGAGCAATTTTCTATCCAACATTCTTAAACATTGGGTTGCTGACACGCTAACATGCACGCACGCACACACACACACACACACACACACACACACACACAATTGATGATATTGAGTGGGAAGTGAGTGCCAGACTTTTGAGTGCATTTTGTGTCAAAGCTCTGATCATTTGTGTTAGCTGGAAAAGAGGACTCTGTTTTTGTAGTCGTAAAAATCTGTAAATGTGTTTTTCACACAATTTTGCCAAAATACACTGATGCCTTTGAGTGTGTCTCACAATACCATTTATCTACCAGCAGTGCTCAAGGAAAGAGCTGTCTCATTCATACTTGTGTGTGTGTGTGTGTGTGTGTTATCTGCGGTCTACCACAGTAACCCTCTCAGAGACAGTGGAATAGATCTTCTCGGTTCAGTAGCTCATACAACAAAGCAGGTTGTTTTGAAACAAGCGTCCACTCTTAATTTCTCTCCCTCTCCCTCTCTCTCTCTCTTTTTCCCTCTCTCTCTCTATCATGCATGCACACGCAGAGTACAACAGAGCATGTGAGTAACTGCGTAGCTGCACTTCAAGTTGTTTAGACAGGTTTGTCACAACGCAGGTCAAAGGCAGAGCACATCCAACACGCAGAGGTACATTAGAGGGTGCAGAGCGCTGAACCTCTGGAAAGCCATTACAAGCCCCAGTAAGCACTCCTGCCAGAACTGACTCTGGTGTGTGTGTTTGTGTGTGTGTGTTTATGAAAGACTGAGATGCTGAAGCAGAGAACGGCAATGCTGGTACTGAGACAGAGACACAAAGAGTGCTCTGGTTTTCTCCAGGAATCAACCCCTTCTGACTTTAGAGCACTTTCAGTTGTTGAACGGTGTTTTTGGATGCTGGGATAACAGCACCATATTCACGTTATTTCTATAGGGAAAAAAATTCCTATCTTCAAACACACAGATAGTCAAACATTGTGTCAGATGGAATTGATTAAGGCAGCTTCTGCCTTTGTGCCAAGGAGCTTGTCAGTAAAAAAAAACAGTAAAATGTCTATTTTAAAAAGAGGAAATCAAAGCATGTTAACAAAGACGAGACTCCGCGAGGGGACAAGAACACAACATGCTAGATAAAGACAGACAAATCAAGGACTGAACAGGGAACACTTGGATGCAATCAGGGAAGAAACCAGACAGGACAGGGGTGGAGACTAGACTCAAAATTACAGCCAAATACTGTACATGTGAGTAGAAACAGAGAAGTCAAATACAAGCATAAGAAGACGTGAGAATAGAATCTGGAACATTTATGCTTGTTTTACATGCTAGCAAAAGTTAAAAGTCAAAAGTTAGTTGCTTGACAAGGGAAGTGTGTGTGAATGCAACTTCGAAATGGTATTTTTATCGATGAAAAATTATGTGTGAGGGATAAAGCACTTGGAGGTGTGCTGTTCTGGGGAAATAATCAGTGACTGGGTCAGGTATTGTGGCCTGACTGAGATGGAGTTACTATTAAATGATTATTCTCATCTAACAGCATTAGTCTTTTATGCCGCCATGGTGGTGTGGTGGTTAGCACTGTCACCTCACAGCAAGAAGGTCCTGGGTTCGATCCCCGGGGGTCGACCTGGGTGCCTTTGTGTGTGTCTACGTGGGTTTCCTCCAGGTACTCCGGTTTCCTCCCACAGTCCAAAGACCTGCACAGAGGGGATTAGGCTAACTGCCCGGAGGTGTGAATGTTTGTGTGAATGGTTGTCTGTCTCTGTGTGTCGCCCTGCGGTGGATTAGAGACCTGCTCAGGGTGTACCCCGCCTCTCACCCAAAGTCAGCTGGGATTGGCTCCAGCTTCCCCCCATGACCCTGAACAGGATTAAGATGTAGGAGGTGAGTGAGTGAGTGAGCATGTTTTTTATTCAGCAGGTGTTTTATTCCTCTAATATCGCTACAATTTTTATTCATTAAACAATGACACATACTTTTTATTAGTTTATAGTTACATTTATTGTTGTGTGGTGACCTTGAAACTGGCTAGGTCATGTGATCCCTCATGCTATAAACAGCTCAATCGCTTTATCCTGAAGAGTTTTACAGCTTTACCTCTGACGGATATGAAGCACTGACCCTGGAAACTCCTTCCAAAAATGCTAAATAAACATCTCAACAGAAAAATCCTCACCATATCATTATAAATTTATTTTTGTGCACAGCTTGGCATACAAGTACCCCTCATGAGGTGTAACTATATATATATATGTGTGTGTGTGTGTGTGTGTGTGTGTGTGTGTGTGTGTGTGTATATATATATATATATATATGGATGCATTAGAATCTATACATGTAAAAAAATAAATACCAAAAAAAACTTATTTTGTTTTAGACACAGTTGCAGTCTCGTTATAGACGTGCTGCCCAACGTTTTCTGCATTTTCAGTGTCTGATATCTTACCCTTACACATATTTCCACACAAGGTGATGCTCCATATTATTAAAAAGACGTCCCTGAACTGAAGCTGATGGAAACCTTAGAGATGTGAAAGCATCATTTGTTTTAACAGCGACCCATTTCTTCTTTATTGCTATGTGCTGGTTCAGTAGCACCGGATCTCGACACTGTTTTTAGTGTTGTCTGGGAGACGCTACTCCTAATGACCACTGTGTGTGTGTGTGTGTGTGTGTGTGTTTTGACTCTACAGATATGGACAGATGCAGTTGCTTACATGGAGGGACGTGCCTCCCCCATGACGAGGGCTTCCAGTGTTTCTGCCCACAGGGATACACAGGAGAAAGCTGTGAGATCGGTGAGTGACACTATACACACACACACACACACACACACACATACACACACACACACACACATTACAGCCTGTACATTGCTCAGGGCCCACACCAGCTGTAGGCAACATGGGTAATCTCCTCAGGCCTCCGCATTGCCCACTGCTTCATCATCACCAACACTGACTGAAAGTGTATTAATATTCTAAGAGGATAAGTGACATGGTTGTCATTGGTAATAAAACTGATGTTCCTGATTCAAGGTGAGCACGGCTCCTTCTTAATGTACTAAGAAATCGAACAGGCCTGTATTGAGTTATCCTGCATTTACGTTATGATGGAAGATGGAAGAGAGCACATTGGACGTCTCATGCTTTTCAGGAGAGCAACTCAATTTTCCCAGCTTTGCTGTCATGCACAACTATGGGGGAAAAATGATTCGTGCTTGTGCCACACTACAACAAGCAAATATAACAATTTAATCGAATTGGACATGGTATAGATACTAATACAGCAGGTAAAAATCATTAGCAGCACAGCAATTTGACAACAGTGTTGTGGAAAGTGAGCAAAACAAGATATGTCCTGTAATCACTTACGTTATAAAAGCTACAGACACTTGTTCTTTTTCCAGGATCGCTTTTTTTCTGCCTTTTGGAAATAAATAAAACAAAAAAAAATCTTAAAACTCACAAGCTCAGATTCTTCTAGAGGATGATATAGTGTGTAGCTAAATCCAGTAACCACGTTTCTAAGCAAGCGAACTTTGGAGCGATTATTATTTTCTGTAACTGAAACCAGTATCCATATTTGCTAGTAAGCTACCTAACACTGAGCAAGCTATTGTATTTAAAAATAAATAAATAAATAAATAAAAATTTAAAAGAACCCAAAACGTTCTTTAAAAAAGTAGCCTGGATATTAATCTAGCTACAGTGTATTTAAACCAGTAGGCAAATTTAAGCTAGGTAATAACTGTTACATTGGGCAATGGAAACCAGCAGCCATGTTTGCTATCAAAAGCAAACCTAAGCGCTAACATTATGCTAACTGATAAATTGTGTAATTGGAACCAGGAGCCACTTTTTTTTTTAGCTACCTAACCTTAGGCCAACTGTTATCATAAACCCAGTAGCCATGTTTGCTAGTAAGCTATCTAGCATGATGCTAACTCTTATATTGTGTAAATGAATTAACTAGTCAACTCTTTTTTTTATTTAAAACAATAGTTAGCTTTCAATCTAGTTATACAAGGCTAACTATTTTTTATTCATTTATTTTATTAGTGTATTTAGACCATTGGACAAGGCAAGGTTTATATTGTGCAATTGAAACCAGTAGCCATGGTTGCTAGTAATACAGCTAACATCACACAAAAAAAACAACAACAACAAAAAAACCCACAGCATCAACCAGCAGTGGTGCTTTCCAGAATGATCATTATTATGCATGCTGGTCATGCTGGCAGTATGTTGTGTTTTGGTGCTGGCATGCTGGTCATTTTTTTCCACAGAGTATGCTAACTATTATATAAATTGAATGCAGTAGCCATGTTTTGAAGCTAGCTAGTAACAGTTACAGTATATTGTTTATTTAAAAACAGGAGCCATGTCTGTCTGTAAGCTAGCTTATATTGTGCTAATTTTTATATTGTGTCATTAAAACCAGTAACTATGTTTGTTAGCGGGCTGAAATGATACTCATTTGTATATTGTGTAATTGAATCCTATTGAGAATGATGCTCATTTTATATTGTGTAATAGTATAACAGGAGCCGAATGATAACTAGCTAGTAAACTAGCTCTCATTAGGTTACTATTATGTTGTACAGAACTATTATACTTATACAGTATATATATAATTACTGTACACAGTATTATAACCAGTAGGCTAATTTGTAAGCCTGCGAACACTGTGATATCAGCTCTTTTGTGTACTTGAAACAAGTAGTTATGCTTGCTAATAAGCTAGCCTTTCCGCTGCCCTTAACAACAATATAATCACCCCCATTAGCTTGCAGTTCTTCGACTCTTTTACTGCTTGCAGTTTTAGCCTAGCAGGGATGCCATGTAGGAATTGTCAGCTGTTTACGCGCTGCTGGAGCATATTTACAACTCAATCTGAGCTCCTGCAGCAGCGGGAATGATTCAGCCCTGGATCCTGAACACTTACTGCCTCAATTGGAATGACGAGCTTTGCGATGTACGCCGGACGTCACCACAACATACGGCATCTGTTCGAGAAATCTGTGCACGTCCGGTCCTTGTCTTTGAAGGAAATAACATTTTTAAATCCGTGTCCTCTACAGCTGGGAAGTGTGGAGAGAGTCAGTTTGTGCTGAGCGAGCTGGAAAGCATTTCAATCAGAGCAGTCAGTGCAAACTGACCTCGGTGTCATGGTTAACACGTCCGTATAGAAAGCGTGAGGAATAATAATTTAAAAAAAAGGTTCAGTGTGGCGTGAATTGTGGAGATCAAAGGTCAAGTAGGTCATCATGAGAAAGTTATAAAGATGGACGTCGAGAGGTCAGGGTTGAGGATTATGGAAGCAATCCGTTCATGATCTTTTATCAGGTCACCATGCTGCTCATCTTAAGGAGCTAAATTTGTGACTGCAGCCTGAAGAGACACTGTTTCTGTTAACAGCTGGCCATTGGTGTTCGTTATACCACAGTGCTGCTGAAACCTTGATTCTGATTGGTCAGGTGGTGTTGACTCATTTTCAAAAGCAGTAGCTTGAACAGTAGATTCAAATTCCGGGGGGGGGTTGTTGTGCGCTCGTTCAATAATTGTGTAGAAACAATATAGATGAAAATAATATTGTATTGTTTCTATTGTAACAACAACATTCATAAGGACTTGTCTGGCAACGCTCCATATGCTAATACGTGGAGTTATTTTAATCTGTTAATCTTCCATGTTGGTTTTGGCTGAACAAAAATATAGGAATCCTGGATAATTCCAAGTAATTTAAACATTTAAAAGTAGATCAAAGGCAAAAAAGATCATTAATCTAATCCTAGTAATAAATGAGTTTTAAAAATGTGTCGGAAAACCCTATAATCATTGATATGGTGAAGTTTACTGCGAGGAAACATTCTACAGTCTGGATTTTTGAAGGAGTCTGCAGTGTCAGAGCTTTGTCAGTGGTAAAGCTGTAACTTTAAATTTCCTACTACTGGAAAACGTAAAGAAGAAGACATTTTGTTTTATGGTTTCTCGGTAACCTGCTACATGCTACAAGTGATGTTTATAGGTGTTATAACATGAGCTATAATGTGAACATTCAATGTGAATATTAAACGTAACCATAAATGGACGAAAAGTATGTCATGTTATTGATTTAATAAAGCAGAAATGTTAATAGTTGACAAATTGCTGCAGTATAAGAGGAACAAAGCATGTTGTGATGCTGAATATTTTCCTTTAACAGCCTGGGTCATAATGTTTTATTCCTTCCTTGTTGTATTCTTGCAAACAAGTTGCATCAACATAGGGCAGGGGTAGCTCAGGAGGTTAAGACGCTGCACTGCTGATTGGAAGGTCAGGAGTTCAAATCCAAGCACCACCAAGCTGCCACTGCTGGGCCCTTGAGCAAGGCCCTTAACCCGCAAATGCTCAGTTGTATAAATGTGATAAATGTAAGTTGCTCTGGATAAGAGCGTCTGCCAAATGACAGTAATGTAACATCATTTCTTTCATCACCACTCATACCGAGCTACATGCAGACTATAGTCACATCATTGTTGTATATCATAGCAAACCGTAATGAGTCTGATTTTATGGATTTGTATGAACGCGTCGTAAGAAACCAGAGAGAACCACGGAACGTAAGACAGAAACAGAGCTAGAGCTTATGGCTCCTGTCGAAGTGTTGCAGCTGTGCGGTCTCACTGAGCCCAAACTGTTTGCATAATGCATAAGCGGATCAATATTCATGAGGAGCAAAAGTACGTTGAGGCTTGTGGAGGCTGAGGGAATGGAAAATGACCTTGGCACTCTTGGCATCAGCGTCTCAAATGACCCACTCCTACGCTGCCATCTCCTTCCGAGAAACTGGAGCGAAGTAAAGCATACGTAGACTGTTAGGGACACAGAAAGCACATGCCGTGAAGTGTCACACAAAGTTCTCCAGAACACTATGGCTAAACTTCTTTAACAAGTTCACAAAGCTGGCCATTGTGTGTGTGTGTGTGTATATATATGTATATTCAAAGATTCAAAGTGTTTGTCATATGTGTAGTAAGATACAGTACAGTAAGATATATACACATATATATGTGGATATTTTATATATATATATATATATATGTGTGTGTGTGTGTGTGTGTGTGTGTGTGTGTGTGTGTGTATGTATATATGTGGTCACGATATATATACACACACACACACACACA
>JAQMCW010000018.1:12478663-12489718 GCA_030068335.1 Chrysichthys cranchii
CCCCCCCTCTTTTTCTCTTTGTCACGTAAAGCTGGTGGCTATCATCTCAGAGGCTGCAAGTTCAGGGATTTCTCTACAGGCAGATAAACGTGTGAAGAATCAAAAGAGAAGGGTGCACATGACGCTGGAGCTGCCGTGGAGTGCTGACCGCGCCATCCAGCAATTCGGTGTGTGGGGAAAATGCTATAATGAGAAAAGTCTCCCATGGTGTTAAGACATTAGTTCTCGTTGAGTGTGCACGAGATTGAATAAAACGGTGTTCGCTGTTCAGTAACGCGTGAGTGCGTGTGCTCCAACAGGTCGCACTCATCGCTCTAACCAGGTAACAGCTCCCGAGTACATCTTCCTGATCTCAGAGTTGGCGGGAGAGAGACGCTTTGCTTCCATCGTGGCCAAGCGCCTGGAGAGTTTGGTAATCACGCACCACAGTCATGCCGTTTCCCTGTGATGTATTCGTAAGCATGCACACTCAGTGTATCATAGGTCTGCAAGAAGGGTTCACGGATCTGTCTCTCTCATCAGGGGGCACTGACACATGGTGATAGACGAGCCACTGAGTCCCGAGATCTGAGCAAATACAACTTTGAAAACAAAGTAGGAGCGCACACACGACAGAAATGCTTACGAATTATTATATAAAGAAATATAATATAATAAATGTTGAAAGTTTAGAAGGTTGTCACATTGTTTTCTCTTTTATAGCATTTTTATATGTATATATATTTATATTTATATTATCTAGATGTCACCTAGGTACATTTTACTAACAGCTTTAGTATAGTAGACATCAGCATATTTGCAGTCAGTTATAAATGAGTTGATTTATTGTTAATCTCTGTTTTCCAAATGCTGCAATTGTAAATATAATTTAACTAATCGCATAAGCAAAAATGGAACATCTTGGACTTTAAAAGTGCTGTTCAAATTGTCCTGAATATTTAGTTTGTCTCTTTCTCCACATAGTATGGCACAAAAGCTTTGGATAGGATCACTAAATCCATCTTGGGATACATTGAAAACAAAGTTCCACCACCAAAAGGCTATCAAGGGGGTGAAGGAAGATTCTTTGCAGGTTGGAAGTCAAACTTTGTAGTTTACTGTTGTATGCTATACACGTTTTCTCTGAATATAAGGCACACTTTGGTGTTAGAACCGTTCATGCTTAATTACTACTTATTAGCTAATTATTCTTATACTCTGTGTGTGTGTGTGTGTGTGAGACAGACATGAAGAAAGGGATGATTGACGTGGGCATTTTCTGTAAGGAGGCACGCTTTGGCCTCAGCACAGAGAAAGGTAAATATTTACACCCCTGTACAGGGGGTCCTCGATTTACGGCGGAGTTCCGTTCCTACGGCTCGACGTAACATGATTTTCACCGTTTGTCGGAACTCACACACTGTACAACCATGTATAATGTTAAAGCAGCCTAATACGACACCCGGATCTCCAACTAGGTAATGAAAAGAAAAACAATCACGCTGATTGGCTGACGTGGCGAAGGACTCAGTTCTGATTGGTCCGTACGTTTGTGCTCAGGGTTTTGTATGAACTCTGTCGAGTTTGGTTGAGAGGTCGATCCTGAGCGCGGCATTCATTTAAATATCAACGGCGAATGTAAACAAAGCCTCTTTCTAAGACGCTCTTAATAAATTTATCGGAGATGGCAACCGACGTAACCACAAAAACGCCGTAGGTCGTTTAATTGCAATTAATCTACAGCCTTTATGCTCTTCACCCATCATTCAAATTAATCATTTCATTTGTTTTATTGAATGATTCCATAACTACACTGCTATTCCTAACTAGAATATCTTTACCTATTACATCAAGGCCTATTCCACACTGCATTTTTTTTCCGTTTTTTTTTTTTTTTTTCGAGTACTTTTTTCTTTTGTTTTTTTTTTCTTACATGTTGTCCTTCCATCCACATTACTCATTATTTCAAGTGCACTCTCTAAAATGGGAAAATCTGATAAATTGTTTTGTGTTCATCAGAATTCCAAAATGGAAGAATTTATTGATTTATTTAATGATGCTCCACTGTATCTCTCAGTGCATTATAATGAGGGTGCTTCATTGCTTCTTCAATTTGAATGTAAAATGCTCTCTGGAAGGGCGCTCTGTGGACGAGGGCATTAAACATTAAAGATGTCTGAGATTAAACCTTAATGAAGGTCCACATGGGAGATCAGTTCGTCTTCACTGCATTTGTATTTGCCCAGGATGATTCTGCCAGAATTTATTTGAAGGGTTTGCCAGTCCAGCTTAATCATGAAAACTATCTCTCTCCCCATCCCCTTCCCATATCCTAGACTGCACCATCACTAAATTCCTGAATCGGATTCTGGGTCTGGAGGTGCACCAGCAGAACTTTCTGTTCCAGTACTTCATGAACAACTTTGAATACTTGATTGAAAAAGACAAAAAGGAAGGCAAATATGACATGGGTATACTTGGTAAGCACCTATCCTACACACTGGCTGTGTTGTATGTTCATTCTGATTACAGATTCCAAACAGCATATTTTATACCACACATACTATTTGTCTCATATAATCTTATTTACTCAAATGCACATGCATATGACTTATGTGGTGACCTTGAATCATCCATGGAGCACATTTGAATGCTTTCCTATCTTATTGTGGGTTGAATCACATGGATTTGTCTGACTAAACCACTGAACTGTGTGTTGCAAGGAGAACAAATGTCCCTAGGGTTGGGTAACACTGATTTAGAGCTGTAATTTATATCTGGTGTGTGTGTGTAGGTGTTTGTGGATTCCCTGATCTGTTTGTGCTCTGTGTGTTATTAGATCTGGCTCCAGGTAATGATGAGATCCATGAAGAAAAACAGGAAGTGTTCCTGACTCCTGGGAATCCCCAAGAAGGCCAGGTCATCCTCTATAAGGTACACAATCCCGTGTTTTGTTTTGGTTTTTGTTGGTTTTTTTTGTTTTTTTCTTTCTTTCTTTCTTTTTTCATTTCCTCTTTATTACTGTGTTTAAAATGTTGATCACTTAATGATGTCATTTTAAATTTGAAAACAAGTGATGGTCGACAGTATACAGTGCAGGAATGTTGTGCAATGTGTACGTCCACTCATGCTCATTCACTGCAGTAAATGAAACACAACGAATAAAACAAATCATGAGAAACTAGAAATCTTGCTGAATATAATTATTAAGCAGATGTGTGTTTTTTCCTTTCCGTTCATTTTTCCATGCAGCATGCGAATAATGTTTTAGTCTAGTGTGGAACATTTGTACTGGTAGGATAATGCATGAGTGCACATTGCGCAACATTTTCAGAATTGACTGTATGGATTCATTCATTTATATTAAAGATGTGGAACTTAAAACTGAAATATATGAAGTACTAGAAGTTTGAAACCATACTAAGATGCTAAAACTGATTTGGATTTCATATCTAAGCTGAAAATAAGTTAATGAATGGACACTTGCTCATAGAAGGATTTTCATCATTTTGTAGTGTATTATAATAATAATAATGGATGTTAACACCACGTAAGAAGACGCATGGAGTTCTGCAAAAAGCGTTAAACAATGTTTTTTTGTTTTCCTAAGGTCTAAATGAAAACTACTTTCAATTTAAATAATTAAAAGTACAATTCAAATATGATTCAGAAACAGATTTGTGCTTTTGAAGTTTAAGATGGTGAAAATTATGTGTAGACTCTCGTATGTGTGTGTGTGTGTGTGTGTGTGTGTGTGTGTGTGTATGCAGACCTTTGAGTGGTAATGTATATGACTGATATGATTTTTTTGTCTTTAGATCAGTGTGGATCGGGGGATGCCGTGGGTCGAAGCCTGCAGCAAAGCAGACACGCTGACTGGGGAATACGAGGGTTTCTACCTTTCCTACAAGGTATTTCGGACTATTACAGTAATAATATGGAATCATTGATATTTTATGCTCATTATGCTTTATTTATACGTTATTATGGTGACTTGTTCCGTTGTTATGGTGGTCATTTTTCCTGTCTCCAGCTGCGAGGGAGCCAGCCGTGTGTGTTGCTTGCAGAGCAAGGCCGAGGTCGTAATCTCATTGTGTATAAGCCCAACATCGGCAGGCAGGCCCACCCTGAGAACCTGGAGAATCTACTGCAGCGTTATCGCAAGGTCAGGAATGAGCAAGAGGCGCACCATCGTTCATTTCCTCATTTGGTCATTGATTTCCTCAAAAGCATCCTAACGTTTTTAATACGTGTAGCAGTTGGACAGATGGTCAAAACTGATTCTCCGTCATCTTAGTATGCTCTTCATATTAGGAAGCACTGTGTACCAACCATCCATCCATTCATTTTCTATACCACTTAGCCATAAAGTGTTGCAGGGAAGCTGGAGCCAATCTATCACAGGGCTAACAGAGACGAGCAACCAGTCACATTCTCACATAAAGGCAAGTTAGAGTAGTCAGTGGACCTTGGGCTGTGGGAGGAAACCGAAAAGCCTGGAAGAATCCCTGGGAGGCACAAGGAGAACTTGCTAACTCCACACAGAAAGGTCTCAGTTAGACAGTAGGTTCAAACCTGCCATGAGGTGACAATGTTAACCATTGCAATAACGTGCCACGCCTCCGCCCTGTAAACCTAAAGTGTGAAATACTTTCATGAGTTTTATTAATGATGATGAAAACTAGCAAAGCGTTGCAGATCAGTGTCGCACAGTGCCACCTAGTGGCTATCAGAAGGCATGTCATCATTTCTGTTTTTGGTTTGTGTCGCTGTAGGTGACGCCAGACGAGGCCAAAGATTGTTGGGAGAATCAGTTTGTCTTCTCGTTCAAGAAGTGCAGCCATGCCAACTGGTGAGAAACAAAAGCTTTAAAGGTTGTTTTTTGTATATAAAGATCTCAGAGAAAGGAAATGGTAAGTGAGTTGCTATTTAAGAGTGACTTCAGTATATAATCAGGTGTAAGCAGGGGACTGGGTCAGAAGTAGTAGTTGGTGTTTGTGTGTGTCCCACAGGATTTCTTATTCATTTATTTATTTTACAATAAGATGACATTCATGATATTCAGTCTTCACTCTTTTTTTTTTTTTTTAAATATATTTAAAAAAAAACCATATTAGTAAGGAATCTTTTCCTTTAAGTTTTGCTTTCTGTCAAAGAAAAGGGTCATACTTGAAATGTGTAAAAATATCATTGTTATAAAAATCTGCTAGATTAGGGGGAAACAAGGTACATCCTTCTTATGGACAGACTTTGTTGTGCGTGTGTGTGTGTGTGTGCGCGCGCACGTTATCATGTATGTGCATTATTTCGCACAGCAGTTAATATTCTCTTGTGCTTTTAAACCTGAAATGCTAGTTTCCTTTTGTAGAGTGATGAGGCTAACCATAATCCGTTTCATCACATCAAGGTCAATTAAATGTAATTATTCCCCATTGTGTAGCGAGGCACAGTGTTGTGACGTATTTTTTTTAATCACTTATTTATTTATTTAGTCGTCGAGGTCTAATGTATTGACTTGTCATATGTATAAGATGTGGAGGCGGGGAGGGGGGTGTTTTAAAATGAGTATTTTTTGTCATTGAGGTCGAATGTATTGATGGTGTGTGTGCGTTTATAGGAAAGGTAAGTGTAAGCAGTTGGAGCAGGGTCAGGAGTGCTGGCTGGGCATGCGTCTGCGACAGTACCACATGCTGTGTGGAGCGTTGCTGAGAGTGTGGAAGCGAGTCGCAGACATCGTCTCCGACATCACCAACTCCAGCATCCTGCAGATTGTGCGCCTCAAAACCAAACAAAACAGCAAGCAAGTCGGTAAGACTGCAACTTGTTCGTGTACATAAGACGGGCACCCGCGCAGACTAGTGATGGTATAAAATCTGTGTGTTTTATTAGTCAGGCAGTCAATCGCGGTTGCTGCGTTTACGCAGTGTTATGTTGAATCTCTTTCAGGTATAAAGATACCAGAGAACTGTGTGGAGCGCGTACGCAGCGAGCTCTCTCAAATGGACTCCGAGGTGAAGCGAGCTCGGCAGAGGAAGGAGCAGCAGGCACAGGAGAAGCGTGCACAGGAGCAACGTGCACATGAGCAGCGCGCACAGGAACAGCGCATCCGCCAGCAGCTTCTCTACAACCACATGCATCTACCAAGACCTCCACCGTACCCAGGCGCGCGACCTGGCCGGGCCGCCCTGCCCAGGAACCAGGCTGTGGACGAAGTGCTGGACCTCACATCCAGCCCCTGTTCCTCCCCTGAGCCCAAAGCAACTCATGCAAACGGAGTACTAGGCCTCAATGGAGTTGCAGGGATGAGCAACATCTTTGTCATGCGGAGAGGAGCAGGGGAAGGAGCGCAGAAGTTCCCCGAGACTTCTCACCTGGAAGAGTTGATCTCACAGGAGCAGCAGAGGGAGAGGCGACCGCCCTTACAGCACAACATGCCTCCTAACCGCTTAGGACTACTGCAAGCCATCAACACACTGAAGCAGCACACGGCACTGAGCGTGCTGCAGCAAAACACGTTGAACCCAGGACATCTGCTCACACCCCAACAGAACTCCGGTCAATTCAGCACGCAGCTGCTGAGACACAACGGGAGCAAACCAGACCTTAACGCGCTAACCACCCAGAGCATGCGTGTGCAGCAGTTTCCGCAGCATGTAAACTCAATGTCTCAGCCGCCTCACTTGCTTCAGCCCTCTCCTATACAGCAGGATGGTCATCAACACTCACACGCACTGATGCACACACGCGCACACAGTTTGCATCCGCACGCACGGGAAAACCAAATGCCAGTCAGCGAACCCGCTCCGCTTTCACTAAAACTGGGTCCACTGTCTCAGCAGGGCTCGCTCAGCAGTCAGTCCGTCACAGAAAATCCTGCAGCTCCGCACGAGGACTTCAGCTTCAACCTTGACCTACGGTCAAGCCTCGGTCAGCCTCCGTACTCTTTAACCCCTCAGGCCCCTCCCTCCCCCTCATTCTCTTCTTCCTCCCCAGGGACGTCCTCACACTTCTCGTCAGACCCCCAGTCGTCGTCACTCTCGGACTCCATCTCCCCGTCTTCCCTGTTCGCGCCTTCTTCCGAGCGACTGACCCTCCCGTTACCCAACGGCCACTGCAGCACGGATGCCCAGGATGACCGAATGGCTCGCGCAGGTTCTGCAGACCGCCGCCACTCCGTCATCCAGTTCAACCATCTAGACTGGGAGACCATCTAGTGGCCACTGACGCCTGCGAGCTCATATCACCACTGTACATGCACATGGCAGTACTGTCACTTTTCTTAACTGTGATCTCAGCACGTCTGGCTGAGGTATTTTGTAGTAGGCGTTCTTGAGTTCGTCCCCGCCCCCCCCAAAACCACAGATCATTCATCATCTGGCTATAGTTGCAAGTGTTTTTATCATCAGTGTTTCTCTTTCTTCACTGAAATTGAGGTCCATTTATTCGGGATGCTTGATGTCGGTTGTGTTTTTTTGGCCCGTGGTTTAGGTGAGGTGGTTTCGGTCATGCTGATCATGAGGTCTATCACACGGTCAATTTCCCAATTAAAAAAACAAAAAAACATTTTTATAGCGGTACACTAGTTCTACGAAAGGCACGGCAGGACCTGGTTCAATCATCTCAAATCTGTTGCAAAGCATTAACTAAGATATTTCTCACTAGAACTCCTGTTGCTGCTTCTGAATGATGCAGATTTCATCAAGCTTTTCCATATACGACAAGTCGTCTTGTTTTTTTGTTTTGTTTTATTTTGTTTTTGTTACCGACCAAACACAAGTGTCATCACTTAAATGCTGAGCAGTTCTGATTATTATTCAGAGCAACCGCCGACGTCCTGGGAAACCCTCATCGGTGCACCTTTTATACTTTGGAAACATCAAATACATGATGTATGTTTATTTGTGCGGTCCTTCGGGCTTTGGTCACACCTACTCCTGCTTCCTGATGAAAACCGGATCAGACTATGGAAGGAAGAAAATGCCTTTAGCTCAGTCAGTGCCTTTGTATCATTTAAGATGCAGTCAACAATATTGCGTGTGTGTGTGTGTGTGTGTGTGTGTAGGCATGTGTGTATGTTCTCTAAAAGCAGATCAAATGCATATTATTTATTATTGTGTTCATCTTGGTCCTTCTATGAAAAAAAAACGTCTGCTCTACTACACCAGAGGGGCTCACTCACTGACTTAGAATTTTTTTAATACTGCTGTTTTACATATTGTCCCAGTGAATTATTGTTATTATTATTGTTATTATTTTTTATTTTATTTTTTTTTCTTCTCCATTTTTCCCCATAACTCCATGGGCCTGAGTAGAGGGACGGACGGAATGGCTGGAAATATCTAGGGTATGGGAAAAAAAAAAAAAAGCTAACAAATGTCATCCCTAGGTTAATGAAGTACTCTGTTTGCTTTACTGCTCGTTTTGTACTTTCTCAGGTATAATGTAAACTTATTACTGTCCAGACCAATAATTATTTAACTAAAATATCTAAAGGACCTTTTTTTTTTTTTTTTTTTTTTTTTTTTTTTTTTTTTTTTTTTAAAAAAAAAAAAAAAAGTTTGGGGGTTGGGCATCAAATTATTTATTAGACAACTGAATTATCTTAAGAGCTTTGCTTTTATTTTCCCTCTCTCTCTCTCTCTGAACCAATTACATTATTAAAGACTTTCGACAGTTAAACTACTGGACCTCATGCTAACCTCAGTCTCCTTTCTGAGGAAGCAACACATTTAGCAATAAAGATAAATTCACCCGTCGAACAAAAAAAAAGAAAAAAGAGCCTAAAGTTAGATTAAGATTCTTGTTCGGCTTGTTTCCTTTTAATATTTTCCAGATGTGTCAGAAAGCTATTATATTTAAGAAAGGAAAGAGAAAAAAAAAAAGATTACTAAGGATACGTTTCTTATGAGGTCAAGATATTCTTGTATAGGTGGAATGGAAGCAATTTATTGTCTTTGGTATCGTCGTCGTCGTCGTTGTTCTTGCTGTTTCTATTATTGTTATAATGACTATAATTATTGTTATTTATATCCGTGGGACATTTTAGTGGTGGATAGTCCTGATTATAATCGTGCTGCGTAGTTTAACACTTTTTAAACGTCTCGTTCGGGTCTCCTCTTCCGTTTTGTTTCACGTATTCTCGATTTCCGAAAACGTCAAAGCTTGTTTTGAACTCGCCACCAAATCGACTGCACTGCCTTGCACCCTGTCCAACGTCGGCGTGTCCTTTACGTCTCAGCCATCTTTTGCGCTAAGCGATTAAAACGTGTGTATACTCTTTTTATCGGGCGTTAGCCATTGATCCCTGTCACACCAAAGTCTCCTGCTTGGTCTTGTGTAATCTCAGGAAAAGTTAGGGAATCTTTTTAAGCAGTGCACGGCGTTGAAACACTGTGCCGCATTTCTGACTACTGTATTTCTTAGACTTGAGCTTTTCAATATTTCAAAGAAACCAACCGATCTATCAGACTATGAAATGGCTTCTAGAAATCCCAGATATTGATTTGTAATCCCATTTAAAAAGAGAAGAAAAAAAACAAACCCAAACATTTCTCCACTTATTGGACAAACAGATTCTTCCTGGGTTTTTTTTTTTTTTGTTTGATTTTTTTGGCCATCACTGTCCTGTTCACTGTGCGTCGTCGTAAATGGTTCCTCGACAATGTTCGACGTGTCTCTAGAGATATTCGCCCACTGTGTACGAGATGAGACTGCTCTGTTGTTGCTCAGAAACTCGTCCGATTTCTATTCCCTTTCTCGACCCCAACTTTTATATTCTGTCTAAACGTATAAATCTCGAAACGAACACTTTCTTAACAAAATACAAAACATTTATTAAAAGTGCTACTGATTGTATGTATTATTATTATTATTATTGTTATGATTATTATTATTATTGTTAGTTCCAGTTAAAATTTTATTTTAAGCACTTTTACCTTGGGCTTCTGTATTTTATCTGAATATTTATGATTTTAGACGGAAATGTAAATATTGTAAACAACTGTGCCTTTTGATTCGTTCTGAAAGTTTTCTACAGCATAACAGAAGGAATATATTGTACTGCAATATTAATTTTGTTAACAAACAAAATAAAAGTTTAAAGAGTTTGCTGAAATCATGTCTCAACTACTGCATCTGTGTGTGTGTGTGTGTCTGTCTGTCTGTCTGTCTGTCTGGGCTGCTAGAGCAAAGGTCACTAAATATATATAGATATAATATTCTATTCTGGGCTTCATGTTCCTTGGGCTTCATCTTCCTTATGTTTTGTTCCTTGTTTGAATATATTATAAAAAAAAATGTTGTGTAAACATCTCAACCAGGTTGTTCATGATTTTGGTCTTTTTATAGTATATGCATAGAAATGTGCATGTTCAGAGGAGAAGGATAACTAAAGCAACACTTTTTACCTGGACTGATTACTTTTCAAAAATTGCCTCACATTGTTCACATTGAAATTCATACATCACAACTGATGATGAATGATTTGGGGTTTTTTCTTTCCGCCCAATTTTACTAAAAAATAAATAAGTGGTGTTAGCGTAGCAGGCAGTTAAGGGGTTAGGTCCAGCATATCTCCAGAGACTTGTCCGTCCCTATTTGCCAACCCGTTCCCTTCGTCCTGCTGCTTCTGGCCGTCTGGCCCCTCCTCTTCCTCTCCGCTCCTGTCCGGCCCGTTCAAGGCTGCTGTCTGTTCTGGATCCTTGTTGGTGGAATGATCTTCCCATTGAGGTCAGAACTGCCAACTCCCTGACTCCCTTCAAACACAAACTGACGACCCCGACTTCAGGCTGCACCTCTCTCCTGCTTCCCTGTCCACTCTGTAATCCCATTGTAAGCCAGGCTTCGTTCTGTCTAGCCTGGTCATAATGTGTTCGGGTTAGCTGTTGGGCTTTTGTTCTCCTTTAGTTAGATCTGTGGTATTGTGTATTTACTCATGTTCATTTATGGTTAGCTCTCTTTTCACTGCTGTCAGCTGATTGGTCCTTCTACAGAATACGATCCTAGGTGTTATTCTGGCACTTATTCACTTGGCATGTGAACTTTTTTGCCTAGAAGTTCTACTATTCTCGTACCTGA
>JAQMCW010000018.1:12490543-12504565 GCA_030068335.1 Chrysichthys cranchii
GTGTGTGTAAAAGAGAGAGACAGAGAGAAAGTCTGTGTGTGTGTGTGTCAGAGAGAGACAGTCTGTGTGTGTGTGTGTTTGTGTGTGTGTGTGTATAAAAGAGAGAGAGACAGTGTGTGTGTGTAAGAGAGAGACAGAGAGAAAGTCTGTGTTTAAGAGAGAGACAGTGTGTGTGTGTGTGTGTGTGTAAAAGAGAGAGAGAGACTGTGTGTGTGTGTGTAAAAGAGAGAGAGACAGTGTGTGTGTGTAAAAGAGAGAGAGAGACTGTGTGTGTGTGTAAAAGAGAGAGAGAGAGAGAGAGACAGTGTGTGTGTGTAAAAGAGAGAGAGAGAGAGACTGTGTGTGTGTGTGTGTGTGTGTGTAAAAGAGAGAGACAGAGAGACTGTGTGTGTGTGTGTGTGTGTGTAAAAGAGAGAGACAGAGAGAAAGTCTGTGTGTGTAAAAGAGAGAGAGAGATTTGCATGAAGGAGGCGGTAGATGACGGCAGACTTGTAACACACACACATACACATACATGTGCACGCACGCGCACAGGAAAACGACTTGCGAGACGCGCAACTGTCAACGGCGCGCGACTGATGTAGCAGAGGAACGCCGTTTTGTTTTGTTTGTTTGTTTATTTTCTGTGTGTCCAGTCAAACAAACTACACCCTGTTTGTTTCATTAAAACGGTAAAAGTTTTTTTTCTTGTTTTTGTTTTGTGGAAATGTTTTCTCGGAAGAGAAAGGAGTTGTCTAAAACGCCTTCGGTTTCAAAGAAGACTCAGTCAGGAAATCCTGGAGTTCACTGCACCTCGGTAAGCTTCCTCACACACACACACAGAGACCTGTTATTATTATAAAGTTAATATCACAAGACAAGACTGAACTCGGGTACGCTTTATATTTACCCGACTAACACCAAATATGGTTGAAACACACACACACACACACACAGCTAACGTCACACTCACTAACTGTCATTAGCGGGAGTTGCTAACTTGGCTAGCTACCCATAAACGTAGCCGAAAATCTATTTTTACGTTCATTCGACACATTTTATTTATTTATTTATTTATTTCATTATTTTATTTTTTATTTTTTCATTGGCTTTATTAATTTTTCCCCTTTTCTCGAAACACAACAAACACCGAATGAACAGTTTTTTTTCCTCTCAACGCGAAGCCTGCCGTTTGAGCGCTCAACCAATCAGAATCATGCATCTGTGCAACGCTGGATTCTGATTGGTCGGTCTGACAGACCATGGACAGGTGAAGAAACACTATTAGTGTGCAGTGTGTTAAAGGTGCAATAGGCGAGTTGTGCAATTTCTTACTTGTAAAAATAACCTAGAAAATGATGTAGAACATGATGGAGGGCGACTGTTTAAAGCATGGCGTCATGGCGTAAACAGTTAGACAGATAGATGTCCTGAGTGTCACTCTAGAGCCTGGGTGTGGTGCTTTCATTAACGTGGGCTCAAATAGTAATTAATCAATCAATCAAACAAACAAACAAATACGTACATACTTAACATCAATAATAATAATAATAACAATAATAATAATAATAATAATAATAATAATAATAAAGGAAATAGTGTTTGTAAAGGAAAAAAGATTAAAAAAATATATAGAGAGAGAAATAAAATAGATTGGGAAGTTGGGTATTAACATAGATAGATAGATGAAGAGGTAGATGGATAAATGGTTAGATGGAGAGGTAGACAGATAGATGGAGAGGTAGCTGGATAAATAGATAAATGGAGAGGTAGATGGAGAGAGATAGGTAGATGGATAAATAATTCGACGGAGAGGTAGATGGGTAAATAGATAGATGGAGAGATGGATAGATGGATAAATAGATAGATGGAGAGGTAGATGATATAGATGGAGAGGTAGATGATAGACAGAGAGGTAGATGGGTAAATACAGAGATGGAGAGATAGATATGTAGATGGAGAGAGATAGATAGATCGATAGATGGATGGAGAGGTAGAAAGATAGATTGCTAGATAGATAGGTAGATGGATAAATAGATAGATGAATAAATAGGTAGATGGAGAGAGAGCTAGCTAGATGGATAGATAGATCGAGAGGTAAATGGTTAAATAGATAGATGGAGAGGTAGATGGATAAATAGCTAGATAGAGAGGTAGATGGAGATAGCTAGCTAGCTAGCTAGATATAGATAGATGGAGAGGTAGATGGATAAATTGATGGGTAGATAGATGGATGGGTGGATGGACACAGCGATAAGGTATAGGTATGCTTTGTTCAGCAGTTACCGTAGTTGAAGGAGTAGTAAAATCAGTGGATTGCTATGGAAGTATGGAGGGATGAATGAAAGAATAGAAGGATGAGATAGATGCATGTCATTTAGTATGAAAAGCTGTTAAGTGCTCCATGTTTGCAGCTCAATCCATATACCAAGTTTCGTGACTTCCTCAGAATACGTAGGAGTAGTAAAATCAATGGGAGGATGGAGGGATGGAAAAGAAAGAAAGAGGAGCAGAGAAAAGCTATGCCGTGTTTATGTAAGGTACGAGAACCTGACAACATTTAACAAGCTTGGTTTGGTGGTTCTAGCTTTTAATGTCTACGAGCAGTCAGGCCACGAAAAATGAAAAATGAACTGAAGCCAATGGGAGGAAAAGCGAGGGATGAAAGAAAAACCAGAAAGCAGGAGTGATAGAGGTATGAGAAGAGGTGGAGTGCTTTGTAGTGTCACCCAGGACATGTCTAATAAGGTTGGAGGTATTATTTAGAAAAGTGACTATATGGGAGTAGCAAAAAAAAGTCTATAGGAAACAAAGTTAAACAGATCGAGCTTAATTAATCACAGAAAATGGGTGAGAAGGGAAAAGACTGGCGTAAAAAGCCGAGGGATAACAATATAGTGCTATGACTTGCGAGCACTTTAATAGCAACTTACCTGCCTTAACTGTTCAGTAGCTAATCTTGATAAAAAATTAAAAAAAATAATAACTTGCCTAACACCTTTAAATGTCGTATTTTTTTCAGGTGTGGTGTGAAGTGGACTCACTGTTACCCTTAATTTGATTATTATTCTATAAAATCACATTTTTGGTCTCTATTCATTCCGTATTCACTGACATTCTTTTCATCTTTAATGTAATTCATGCATCTTGTTCTTCTAACCACTGCCCCGTTTCTGTACATCCATTTTCTCTCCACTTTTTAAGGTTAAATACAAGACGATACCTCATCCGTCTTGTTCTTTTAACTCATTATTTCACCTCATCCCATTTATTCTCTCGCTCTCGCTCTCTCTCTTTCTCCCCACTGTGTCCACCCAGCTGTCGGTTCTTCAGGAGCAGCCTCAGAGAGACACTATCGATGGCACGTCCACGCTGGCGGTGCCGGATTTCGCAGGTCTGTCCTCATGTCCCGGCACTCCCTCCGTCGTCCACAGCAAGCTCGTGGGTTCGCCCACCGTGAACATGAAGCGCTCTACAGGACTTAGCCGTCATGCCAGCTCTGCAGGGTTTCCTTTTCACACGGCCGGGACCTGGGGCATCAACAGGAGCCAGGCGAAGGGCTCTAGCTCCGAGAGCACCGAGGGGACGGCCATTGACGTAGAGGACATCCCACCTTTACTGAGGGACGTGGCACGCTTCGCAGAGGCCGTGGAGAAGCTCAAGGATGTGGTGATGTGTCAAGGTGGGCTCTTGGGTTTCAGGTGGCTTTTTGTCTGATTTTGTTTCTGATTGGTAGAGAAGGGGTCAAAATGGTCAACATGAAATCGAGTTTGGGTGGACGGTGCATCTGTCTCAGCAATGACCTTGAAGGAGCCAGGGGTTGTCTTCAAGTGTAGTTGGATTGCTTCTGTGTACACAGAGACTGTAAATGGAAAGAAAAGCGGATATTTAGCACACCAAGAAATGTTGTGATTTATCAGTTGTTAAAAACTAATTCGGTTTTGTGAAGCTCAATTTTCCAACATGGTTGACATCATTCTTCATTCATGTCAAGAAATGGTCTCATTCGGTGAATTCAGCAGAAGCACTAGCCGTGTTTGTGTTAGCCCGCTTAATGCATAGTTTGAACTTGCAAACTAAAAAAAAAATAATTGAAACGTGAATCTTGAGAAAATGTTTAAATCGCACAAAAAAAGGTCATAGGCTCATGTGAGCTGTTTTTTTTTTTTCTTCAAGACATTTTTGATAAAGCAAAGTTTTCCAAGAATTGAAACAGAAACACATTTTTTGTATTTAAATCCGATGACATTACATGACATGAAGATTAAAAGTGAACACTACCTTTCTGCAAACAGAGTGCATCATAAGAGCTGCCACGGGAGGAGGAAACCCAGCTTTAAACGCATAACATCACTCGGTGGGAGCACAGATCATTCGCAATTCTGTTTTAAAAAAAATCGCTTCTATCTTGTGCAAAACTGCCATATGGAAATCCATCGATCAATTAGCACTGTAAAGAAGGCTGAATATGAATGAAATGTACGTTGTATACATATCAAGTGTGTCACAAATCCAAGGCAAGTCATAAGCCGGATGATTTACGGTCTGATTCTCGGCTTGGTTTTGACCTCGCAGACAAAGCTCGCGTGTCAGAAACGACTTTGTGATTGGAGATCCACGTGCCAGATTTATTGCCATTGTGAACAGTGCTGAAGTTTTGGCAACGGCTGGAATTTTTATTTATTTATTTATTTATTTATTTATTTCACTAATGTCTCAGAGCGTGAAAGCGGCCGAGGCGTCCGTCTAAAACCCACCAAAAAGAGGGTGGGTCCTCAAAATTCATGAAATGTTTCCATTTGATTAAGTGTTCATTCAAAATAAAAATCGTAACGCGTAACATTCCCTACGTGCCTGACAGGGAATGGCAAATCTACAAGGAGTGCTGATGGATAGAAAAAGTAATCCTTATTGCTGCAAATTCACTTTAAGGAACGGACA
This sequence comes from Chrysichthys cranchii, assembly GCA_030068335.1. NCBI lineage: Eukaryota > Metazoa > Chordata > Actinopteri > Siluriformes > Claroteidae > Chrysichthys > Chrysichthys cranchii. Next base: position 12,495,464 of record JAQMCW010000018.1, read on the forward strand.
TTCCATGTATAACCTGGCTATAAAACTCCTCCTGATTGTAAAAACATTCCTCTTTGATAAATGAGAGCAGATCTAAATATGTTATATGAACGAGACAACATTCCGGGGCTTTCTAGAGATCACAAGCGTATACAAAAACACACGAGTTCAGGCAGCTGCTGTAAAATTTCTTAACACTCCGAGTGTGCAGTAATTCTTTGGAAGAATAACCATATCTGCTTTCAGATGCAGGGTTTTTTTTTTTCTTTCCGTTTCCATGGTGATAAAGAGGAAGGAAAGGAATGGTGCGTCAAATGTTTTTGTTGTGACTTGTAGCTCGAGATGACACACGTCTAATATAGCAGACTACCTGATCTCAGAGGCAGCTACTTCCCAGCGCTGATGGAGCACATAAACAATAGTGCTCAGGTAAGGTAATGTATAACATGTTGTTTTAACCCCCCTTTTTAATAAGAATTTTTCTTGAATTATGTGGAATTCCCGAAAAAACAAACAAACAAAAAAAAAAAAGCTGCATATTTCTGGTGGGCGTGTTGAAGACCATGCAAGCATTCACTCATCGGCTTGTCAGGCCTGACGCACTTCCTTTAAGCACTGCTATTTTCATCAACACTGCTTCCTGTTTACATTCTCCTGCCTGGGCTGGCCATAGAGACACAGACACGGCATCATCATCATCCTCATCATCATGTGGGACTTTACTAGCCAAATTCCCCGGGTAGGCTCCCTGTAACCCTGCCAAACCATCAAAGAGTGACTGAAACCTGCAGACACATAGTGGCAGTGAATGAAAACTGACGATGAAGTGGAGGAAACGTCAGCGTTATGGGTTTCTGTGGTGATCGCGTTAATCCTCTAATGCACAAATGCTTCGGAGCTATTGCAGTAAAAAAGTCCTTCATGAGAAAATCCCAGCATGCCTCATTACACCAGTCTGAATCATGAAACCATATCCTTATTGGCTATGAGCTCTAGGAGTGTAACATGCCTTGTTGTTTAAAAAAAGAAGAAGAAGAAGAAGAGGACTTATGGAAAAGCTCCCAAACCCACATTTGAGGTGGACTGGGACTGTTTTGGGGGTCACTGGGCTCTTGTGGAGATTTCTGATTAACAGCAGGATATTATTACATCAAACCTGGTAAAGCCTTGACTGTAGATAAATCTGTGAAATGGTAACGTCCCTAAGCAAAGAAAGAAAGAAAGACAAACAATTACTAGGAAAGAAAAGAACGAATGAATGCCCGTGACAGAAATAAAAAGAAAAGAAAGAAAGAGAAAGAAAATGAAAAAAAACAATGACCGTCAGTTACTATGAAAGAAAATAAAGAATGAATGTCAGTGGCAGAGAAGGAAAAGAAATTAATGAAAGACAGTCAGATGCCAAAGAAAGAAGGAAAATGAAGGAAAAACAGTTAGTTAATAGGAAAGAAAAGAAAGAATGAATGTCAGGGGCAGAAAACTAAAAATAAATAAAAGGAAAGTCATATGACAAAGAAAGACAGAAAGAAATAAAGAAAGAAAGAAAGAAAATGGGGGGGGTATAGTTGTTATGAAAGAACAGAGAGAATGAATATCAGTGACAGAGAAAGAAAAGAAATGAAAGAAAGAAAGAATTGTTGAGTGACAGACAAGAAAAGACCATGAAATGAACACAGACATTGTTGCAGGAAGACAAAACCAGTGTTGTTTCACCCAATGTAGACTGTAGGGGTGCCGATAGTTTCGACATGGCTGTTTTGCTTGCTTCACTGCCTAAGATACATTTTATAATTGAAGCAATACTGTGTTAAATTAACGCGGTCACATATAAAGTGACTCCCGCTCGGGATCCCACTTATTGCATGTGTTTTTAAAAAAAATCTTCATTTTTGCTCATTTTCATAAAGAATGCTAATAAATCTGGATTTGATTAATATAAAAAGAGACTTTAATGAGCACAAAACTGGTGTATCTACACTATTGTATGTTAATTACACCGGAGGGGTAGATGACAGCCTTTAGCATTAACGTGTTCATTAATATTCAGTCAGCTGTGATGTGGGAGGGTCTTCCCGAGGCCTGGAGCGATAAGCGGTAATCACACTGACAGCTGCAACAGGAAATTCAGCTCACTTCTGTAATCGCTCTGGATATGAACTTCTGCTAAATGCTGCAAATGGAAATTTCCTTTAACTTTATAACAGCAGGCTTGTGTATCTCTGCCTCATGATAAAAAAATATCACACCCCACGGATTAGCTCTGTGTGTACGAGTATGACTGTTTGTGAAACAGAGAGATGCTGTTACCTGAAAACTGAAGTACCATCACAGACAGTGTGAGCATTCACTGACACAGACTTGGTCAGTTCACAGTTTGTTTTCATCTGCTGTTATTGCCAGCCAAAGGCTGATGTAGATTAATGTCAGGGGCAGATATAGATCGATATCAAAGGGAAATCTAGAACAATATCTGTGGCAAATTAATACTGGAGAAAGATGTAGATTGATATCAAAGGCAGGCTAATATTAAAGGGAGATGTAGATTAATATTAGGGGCAGATTACTATTAGAGGAAGATGTGGATTAATATCAGAGGGAAATGTAGAATAATATCAGTAGTAAAGTAATATCGAAGAAAGATGTAGATTATCCAAAGGCTGGATAATATTAGAGGCAGATTACTATCGGAGGAAGATGTGTATTAATATCAGTGGCAGACATAGTGTAATGTCGGAGGCAGGTACAAATTAATGTCAGGGGCAGATATGGATTAAAAATTGAGGCAGATTACTGTCGGATACAAATGAAGATTAAAGTCAGAGGGAAATGGAGAATAACATCTGTGGCAAATGAATACTGGAGACAGATGTAGATTGATGTCAAAGGCAGGATGATATTAGAGGCAGATTAATATCAGAGGCAGATGTGTAAGATTAGAGGCAGATTACTAAATAAAGATTAATATAAGTGGGAAAAGTAGAGTAATATCTGTGGCAAATGAATACTGGAGACAGATGTAGATTGATATCAAAGCAGAATAATATCAGGGGCAGATGTGGATTGTCATTAGAGGCAGATGTGGGTTAATATTAGAGGCAGATATGGATTGTCATTAGAGGCAGATGTGGATTATCATTAAAGGCAGATGTGGGTTAATATTAGAGGCAGATGTGGATCGTCATTAGAGGCAGATATGGGTTAATATTAGAGGCAGATGTGGGTTAATATTAGAGGCAGATGTGGGTTAATATTAGAGGCAGATATGGATTGTCATTAGAGGCAGATGTGGATTGTCATTAGAGGCAGATATGGGTTAATATTAGAGGCAGATATGGATTGTCATTAGACGCAGATGTGGATTGTCATTAGAGGCAGATGTGGATTATCATTAGAGGCAGATGTGGATTATCATTAGAGGCAGATGTGGATTGTCATTAGAGGCAGATGTGGATTGTAATTAGAGGCAGATGTGGGTTATTAGAGGAAGATGTGGATTGTCATTAGAGGCAGATGTGGATTGTCATTAGAGGCAGATGTGGATTATCATTAGAGGCAGATGTGGGTTAATATTAGAGGCAGATTATGATCAGAGGCAGTTTGTAGAAACACACAGTAGTTGTCTGACTGTCACACTGTGTGAAAATGTTTGGTTTTAGCTAATGCAGTTCTACTTGCATGATTGTTTCTTTATAACCACAACATTAGTGATTGTCACAGGGTCTTGTGGTCAGAGGCTCAACATGTTCACATGCTTTCTGTCCGTGCTTTGTCTCCACAAACTACCGGATGGTGTAGTGCTTTAAGAAGTTACTGGAGGACAGACTGAGTGACTCAGAGACTCCTGAGCGTCTACAGTGGCGCGCGTGCTGTGTGAGAGGTGAGCAGTCTGTCGGGACGTTCCCCTTTAACATGGATCAGATATTTGGCGTTGAAAGAAGTCGAATGTTTCAGGCTGTATGCTTAGTATGAGAGATATTTTTCAGTTATTAATATGTTGGGTCCTAGTTTAAAAAATAAATAAATAAATTTTAAAAAGCCATGGTGTGTTTGCTGTCTGAAGTCTTTGGGTTTGTGCTCAAAGAAGTCAGAGAAGCTTTTGTTTGTGTGAGCAATTATTTGAAAATGTAGCACACTTTTTTTTTTTCTTTTTTCTTTTTGCTTTGCATTTTTCCAGATGCCCCCACAAGAAAGATGCATTTCTTTGATTAAAGAGAAGCGCACAAAGACCTTGCTGTGACACAGAACAACTTTCTTTGTTTCCCAGGAGAGGATGAGATTTCAATCGCCCAAGCCGAACTCCGCACTTTCATAATACGGCTTTATTTGTCTGAAGTAACGTCAGGAATTCCTTTGTTCTTCATTGCTGACTACCATCGTTGGGCCTGTCGTGTTCATGAACTCCCTTAGAAAATGCTGACTTTAGTCATCGTCATAACTATCTTCGATCCAAATCCCAAATGTCGTTTTTCAGTGTTTGGGTCAAAGGCCAAGCATGTGCTTGAGGATAAATATAGTTGCGTAATCCACATGCAGAAGATTCATGTGAAAAGGCAGACATAGAGGAAGAGAAGCCAGTTTTTACACCGCTTCCTCATGCGCACAACCGGCACTGCAGTCTGAAGACCTGTGTGCTTACTGGAGATTATATATAGCGTGTATGCTTGCATCTGTCCCAGGTGGAATCATTAGACGTTTATATACTAGAGCTTCAGAGGCATGATAGCACTTTTTCTTTATTCATACTGATACTGGTAATGAATGCATTTAAGGATCAACCAATATCGATGCTTGCGCGATATTTTTAGTTTTTCTTTAAAAGCTACTAAGCGATGCCACGACTGTCTGTGACTGGGAGTAAAATGGGCAGACTTTCCCTCCTGTAAGTCACAGCCAGTCATCTGCCAAGCATCTGTGAGCTCACGTATGTGGAAGACAGCAGCTAGCGCTTTAATCCCGTGTGTGTTACGCTGCCCTGTGATGCAGCAGGAGGAGCAGTTTGGCTTCATGTATTTTCAGAGGAAGCACGTGTTAACCTTCATCCTCCCCATTTGGTTGCTGTTGTATCATAGGGGAGATCTGGGGAATTGGGGAGAAAAATTGGTGGAAATAATAATAATAATAATAATAATAATAATAATAATAATAATAATAATAACAATAATAATAATAATAATAAACATAAACTACCAAGCTTTATAATGATTCTTTTAATTTGAAGCACTTGACTTAAAAATGGAAAAAATAGTTGGGTAGCTACAATGTTCCTTGTGTAACTGCAATAAAATACAGTGTAAAGAACAAAACTGTTACTAAAAGACAGGTCAGGTGATGAAGTATACGTACAGAGGGGAATATATCAGAGCTTGGGATACAAAAATGCAAACCAAAGCACAGCGAACACGACTAGTAATCCAGTCACTACATTTGTGAATGTGTGGAAAACTGTGCATTCTGTTTACTGTAATAAATAAGCTCATGTATTTCTCTCTCTCTCTTTGTAGATAAGGAGTCTCGGAGGGCAGTAGCACATGAGTATTTGGGGGAGGTGTTACGCATCCTGCGGCAGGTGATCAGCACCTATCCTTTACTCAACACTGTGGAAACACTCACCGCCGCTGGCCGGCTCATCTCTCAGGTCAAAGGTCAGTGCTGCTGCTGAACTGTCAGAACGAAAGATGTACAATATGGTGCAAAAGTCTTAGGCACCCTGTTTAAAAAAAATAAAAAATAAAAATTTTAACTACAGATTTTATCATAGATATTTATTTTTATGAATCCCGCATTACTGAGTAAAAAAAAAAGCATTTTAGATATCCAGACTTTTACTTTTCCAAAAAACAAAAAACCCCCAAAAAACTAGTGTCTTTGAAAAATTTTGTATGTCTATAAAGAACGCAACAGGTTACATAAGCGAGCACTTTTTCAGACCAAAAAAATAAATAAATAAAAATGACAGATACTCCTGGGTTTTGCATGCACAAAAATAAGCAAGTGCAACAGTCAAAGTCTCCAGAAGAGCTGTGGCGGATTCTCCGAGATGCTCAGAAAAATTTACAGCTCATTTCCGTGTTAAACTGTACACATTGTACCTGGGACTACTATTTAAGGAAGAAAAAAAAACACCCCAAAGGGTCGTCACACTAAATATTGGCTTTTTTTTTTTTTTAGTTTATTACGGTTTACTGCATGTTGTATTTTTTTTTCTTTGAATTAAAAAGATTTAATTTCATTTTTCTTGGTCATTTTTACTGCACAGCATTTCTGGGCATCTGCCTAAGACTTTTCCCCCAGTACTGTACATATCGCAGAGGTTTTTACTTAGCATGATCATCACCAGATAGTGATTTCCACGTCTATTTCCAAGCAGACATAATCCCAACCCGGGAACTGAATTTATGAATTCTGTCAGCCCCAGATTTGCGTTCCCATAGCGACATGATTGAATGATGAAAGTAAACAAGTGCAGAGAGATGGGTAGATGAATCTTCACATTTTTTGTCAGCCATCTCTCATATGACACTGGCGTTGCCACATCCTACACCATGGCAACGGCTGTCTTTTGATCCGCCAGCTGTTTTCAGAGAGTATAGACCACAACTATCACCCTCTATTTCCTAAAAAAGGTGGAGATCAGGACCTGCTTATAACACACCCATAAAACGCACTGAGAAGCTCGCGAATGGACTCGAGACTTCAAAAATTCAGGTTTTATGGAGAGCTTATGAAGATATAAAGAGGTGCTATGACACACCATGTGATTTTTATTTGACAAAAGTATTCAGCACTTACTGAGCTGTGGTGAAGTCGCCAAACATGACATGCTTAAGCAATGTATAAAGAATGTTTTTTTTTTTGTTTGTTTTTTTAACACCCATGACTCATGACATGTCTATAAAAAACCCACACTCCTCAATTCTCGATTCTCAAATCTGATCAGGGACTTGGAGTTCGTGTGTAATTATTAATGATGAGGTTCCTGCAACGAGGCATGTATTTAACATTTAATTTTCAGCCTCCAGGGTTAAATCGGAAGGTCTTCAGGACAGGGGTTTTTGGTAAAACACACCTAAAGAGAGAGGTTGGTGAGGGCACGACTGTTTATAGTTGCGTATAACTTTGTAATAATATTAATAATTTAGCTATAAATGGATAAAAACTTTGACATGTCTTTTTTTTTTTTTAATGAATGAAAATTGCCCTGGTGCAAGAGCAATAAAACACTTCAGGACATGTTGTAGTAGGAAAATAATCCTCATCACACCACTCCATGTTGATTATTGTCCTGTTTTAGCATGCCCTGTCATGTTTTATTCCTTACACACCACATCTCACGCTTTCAGTGTGATCTCAGTGATGTGTGACGTAACACACCTAACTCCTCATTATATTAATCAACATCAGCCTTGGCTTTATTAGAAAACATTTTTTTTCTTCACCACATCGTCCTTGGTTACTGACGATCAACATCCGTCTTGATTTGCACAAAAAGAAATTGCAGTTTCGATCATACTGAAAGTAGGCCTCAGCGTTCCCCACCCACTGATTTTGTAGATTTGGTTCTATGGCTGTGGGTGCATAAGAATGCATCAAGTGAGGTTTATTGATGGCATGTTTGTCTGGTCCTTTTTCCTTTTAATTTTCTCCAAAATTTCCACTTGCTATCAAGTGCTACCTCCCAAGAGTAGGAGATGGCGTTTAACAATTTATTAGGTCAATCCACCTTGTGCTGTCGCTATGCTCAGTAATCCTTTTGAACATCCCATGACCTCTACTCTTCTGGGAAGGCTTTCCATGAGATTTTAGAGTGTTGCTGTGGGGATTTTTGTTCATTCAACTACAAGAGCTTCAACAAAGTCAGGCACTGATGTTGGGCGAGGATGATCCAGTTCCAGTTACTCAAGTTCTTCTGCTCCAACCTTGACAGGCCATGTCTTCATGGAATGGAGCTGGTTTTGTGCACGAGGCATTGTGATGCTGGAACATGACTGGGCATCTTAGTTCCAGTGAAGGGAAATTGTAACACTTCAGAACACAGACATATGTCTATGTAATTGTGTGCTTTCCACTTTGGCACAACAGTTTTGGGAGGACCCACATACCATATGGGTGTGATGGTCCGGTGTCCACATACTTTCGGCCACGTAGTGTCACTTAGATTTAAATGAAGGTGAAATAACGTGAGCATTTTTTCTCTGCCTACTTTATGCAGTCCATCAGTTCCATAGGAAGCCCAGAGAGCCACTGCTGACCTGATGTTATTTTTATGGGTGTGGCTCAATGATGTTATCATGTCACCGCTGCTTCCTAACAGACTAGGCTAAAAGGGTATAAAGCTAACGTAATATAATAATGTATGACCCCCAGCCAGTTAGCTTATGCATTAATCCACACTAAAGAAAACGATATATGATCACTTTCTTCTTTTTAATGTAGCACACCATATGTGTGGCCTCGACTAAAAGTCATTAGCTTATGTTTTCATCTATGAGGCACATCCCATGTTAAAGATATTATTCGAATCTGCTTAGCGTCTGTATTTTCTCACTAATGGTGAGCATCCATGTTGCGTTTTTTTTTTTCTTTCTGAGCTCTGGTGTCTTTTTAATTGTTCCCAATGAGAACAGAGCGTACGGGGTTGTGTTGAGCAAAAGTACAACAGCATCTTTTTTCAAAGAGAGAGTGCTTCTTAGTGAAAATCTCTGAACTTTACAGAAAAGTGCCAGTGTCATGACTGATGCTTCTTATCAGGCAACCAATCATATGAGTGGGACTAGTCATCCTAGTAACCGAGAAAATGAATGAGAAACTTGTTTTGGCTGTGTCTGTCTATCCTAAGCCTAGGAATAATATCAGATAATAAAAAGCAAAGATGTGATGATGGACTATCGTATAACAGCTGTTAGAGTGGTGAGATGTTTACAAGATATTGTTATTATAGAAAGAAACCCCATGTACAGCGTAGGCATGCATTTTTTTTTTTAAATAAAGTACTGGGATGAAGCACTCCCCAGCACCCTGCCAGCACTTTTCTACCAGGGAAAAACACTATATCCTCCTGACTACCAGAAAACAAAAAGTTGTTCAATCACATTGATTTTTAAATCCCCCAATCTTTGTGAGGTA
>JAQMCW010000018.1:12532134-12542478 GCA_030068335.1 Chrysichthys cranchii
TTATCTACTTTGAGGACTTGTGTGAAAATGTGACGATGTTTCAGGTCATATTTAAGCAGAAATGTAGACAATTCTAAAGGGTTCGCAAACTTTCAAACACCACTGTAAATACGATATCTCTTATATAAATGTTTATAGCATGAGTCATAGCTGATATCAATGCTAATCTTAATCGAGGTTGCATGTTTGCATCATGCTAGGCCTGTGCTTCCTCAGAGAGTGGAATAAACATCATATTTCACATCAATAATTTATTTCTGAACACTGTGTGTGTGTGTGTGTGTGTGTGTCACCTGTTTAGCAGAAGGCGTCATGCCCATCTGGACCACAATAATGGCGCGGGTGATGTTCTCCTCCTGCATGCGCTGGCAGTACATTTTGATGGTTTTTATTCCCACCTTGGGTTCCTCTGCATAGAAAAAAACCAAAACCAATGAATTCAAATACGGTCGAACGTTATCAGCCACAGAGTTCACTCTTGGTTTCCGTTTCTCATCAACCTCAAATCTCCAGTGGCAAACTAAAGAAGCAAAATCCGGCCATGAATTGCGTCTCGGCTGACTGACACCAAGACGTCTTCAAGATTCGTACAGGTTTAATGTTTATGCTCGCATTCAGGTCGAAGCCTCCTAGACTCTAACTGTGCAATTTCTCAGTTATATATAAAGAGACTTTGACTTAAGGTAAAAACAAGTAAACAAATGTTGCCATTTTGTAAAATGTTGCAAATTTGCCAAACAAATTTGTTGCCTTTGTAAAGCCACCCCACACTCACCTGGAAAGAAGACGAACATCTGGTCAGTGGGATCGTCGTTGTGAGCCACAAGCACCGTGAGATCTGTCCTCCGAGGACGGCCCTCGCTCGGCTTGTCCCCGAACTGACTTTTAAACTCGTCCAGCGTCTGGTCCAACTCGTCCTGCGTCACCAAATATCCCCGATCGTGGCAGAGCTGCAGGAAGTAAAGGAAAAATCCACCCTGACTGACTTGCCTCTTAATCTTTATCGTGAACACATGATCTTCAATGGCGCCCAAGATTTCTTTTGTAATGAAAGTTGACTTTTTAATATAAACTTCTTCCATCGACCTTGTGGTCCATTTTCATCTCTACCTAAAGGCAGCCATACAGCAGGATTTTAGTCATTTAGTCTGTCCATCTCTCGCATCTTGTTACATGTACATTCTCCTTAACCAGGTCAGCTTAACTAAGCTTAAACTAACCTGCTGTCCCAAAAAAACAGCACCACATTCTGGGACTTTGAGTCTAGAGTTTGTACCAACGTCTCCACTAAGACCGGGTCGGATTTCTCATTAATACGGCATTGACTGAGCAACAAAAGAAACTCTTACACCTTTGTTTTTAGGAGTGCACAGAGAAACCTAAGTTATTTCAGTTACCCCAACACACACACACACATAAATCCCCATCATAACTCCCCCTGTGACATCACAACACCAGACAAATCCCAGGAAGAACGAACATACAGCACCGACCAACTAGGACTGGGCGATATATTGATAAATTATCATTACCGCGATACAAGCATTCATATCATCAGCCAACTGAATACTGTCAGTATTGTGATTTACCAGAAACTTCAGCTTTCCTCCGGCAATGAACAGCTAGCTGCAGTTTTTACCCCCCATGAATGCTTCAATGAAGAGACTGTGTGGTGCAGCATGATGTGCAGACTTAATTGCTTACCTTAATAATCACTACGCCTGTAATGCAGCAATCCCCCGCTATATCGCGGTTCACATTTCGTGTCCCTGGGTATTCACGGACTTTAATTTTGAATACATTACATATTTCACGGATTTCCCCGGTATGTCGTGGCATCCGCAAAACCTCTAGTGAATTGTTTTTATGGGTTTTTCGACGGCGGAATTCGTCGCTCAGCTGTTTCTTGATTCAGTTGCTTATGTCGGTACAGTGCCATCTGTTGTTTATGACAACTGTAGTGGTTCTGAAATCCAGTCTGTAGCAAGTGGGTGTTAATTACAGTGTTATACAGTATAGAAAAATGCCTAGTCTAGTCTAGTGTACTACATACATATAGTACCTAAAATATAAGTCCAAGCTACGCTAGTATAGTATACAGCACATTACAGTACTCGCTATAAATGTGACGTTTCTACGAATTCAACACAATATGCACCTCGCTATATGCTCGCAAATGTTTTCTTCATGTGTGGGGGGATTATTTAGGGCTTTTAGAGCATTTGGGGTGGCGTCCATGTATCATGGTCCCTCTTTAGCGAGGGACTACTGTATTACAAACATACTTTGTGCACAAGAGCTCGTGAGCGCCCCCTGGCTCCAGCCTGCGTGTCCTGCATGGTCTTTTGTCTTCAAACATTTTCATAGCATAATATATATATATCGTGATAACTATTGTTATCGTGAAAATATCGCGATATAATTTGTAGGTCATATCGCCCAGCCCTAGGACTAACACGATCACTAACCATGGCAGGAATATTTCAGTATAAACATGTCACGTGTGGGATGGAGTTCATCTTTAATGGAGTGCCAGCACTACAGCGCGTTCACCGGGACCTCGGCGCGTTCACAAACACTACAGTCTCGATCCTAAAGCACCCTCTGCTCCCTATAAAGGGCAAGGAATAAACGCTGTATGGTACATGATAAATTGATTCAATAATAAAGGATTTGGGCTTCAGCGACGGAGACATAAATAGTAGCCCAGGTTAAACACGAAAACACTACAGATTTTTCTTTAATTTTCTTTTTATTTTACAAATATCATTCAGAAGTGGGAATCCTGTGAAGTAATAATACTAGCTGAATCTCTTTACTAGTCACGTGATCACAGATACACTTGTCTCATCTTCTGTGGTTCCTCATTCTTCACTCACAGTAAAGTGGGTGTGCTACCGTGGATTAGATGTTGATGTTGCTGATGTGGGTTTCACTGAGTGAGCTCTCTGTGTGTAAAAGCGCACACCATGTGGCAGAGTGTAAACAGAGTGTAGTCTCCAACCTGCATTATTGTCTTCCGGATTTTCCACAGCCGGTAAGTCTCCTCTTCATCATCCATAACGCCTTAAACAATTACACTATTGTTGTTATTATCACAAACGTCCTTTAATTCTTTAATACGAGTGTGTTTTACAGCGGTAGAGAACTACCTAGGCTTTCAAACGAAACACACTACGGAACAATCACTTCCGGTAAGTGACGTCACCGACATTAGGTCCCCAAAATGGTGCCTAAAGAATTGCCTGCACGTTACTAGTGCAGGTTTAACCAGTATGAAATACCTTTATTTTTATTTATTTATTTATTTATTTATTTATTTTTTAAAATAATGTATTGTATTTTCGACAAGGCATATACTGGGGGTTAGTATTCAAACCTGTATGTTTTGTGTTACAATATTACAAAATTTAAAAAAAAAAAAAAAAAAAAAAAAAAAGCACTGTGCTTAATTAATTATTTTGTTTGTTTGTTTGTTTGTTTTATTATTACAGGATATGAACCAGAATAAGTAGACGGAAGTCTCCAGTGCCTCATCAATCAAGCATGATTTATAATTAAAGATATATTATACAGTGCACAGCCATAATTTTGTTAAGCGCTTTTACTGCAGTTAAACATGACTGTTTGGCATTGCATCATGCACCCAGCAATGACTTGCAGTTTTCCTTATCAGATTTTCACATTTTCTTATAAATTTTTTTTTTGACGGATGGACCAGACTAACCCACAAGTAGTAGTACACTACCAATGTAATAGTAGAAGTAACAGTAGAAGTTCAAATAAATAATCGTAATAATAGTAGTCCTGATAATAGTAGTAAACATAAGCACTATTAGTGGTAGTAGTAACAATACAAATAAGTAATGGTTACTAGTGATATTAGTGTAAATATGTAGTACTAGTAGTAGTATAAAGAGGTGGAAGCAATAGTAGTAGTAATAATAATATCAAAAATAAGTAATATTCGTAGTACAGTGGACCCTCAGCTCGCGAATGCGTCGGATGGCAAACAAATTGACGTATGAACTAAATTCTAGAACAGATTTTGTACCGACCGATGACTAAAGCCTCGACTGACGTACAAGCAGCCATCCCACGCTTCACGCCACAAACATTCAGTTCCGGTCAAGCCCTCGTGGTGTGAACGTGTTCGACGCATTTTTTCATTGTGTTTCTCTGCATTTTTGTACTACAAGCCTTCATTATGGATCCCAAGAAAGTGAAAAGTGGAAATGGTAGTGAGAGTAAGAAGCCTAAGTGTATAACAGCTGAAATAAAGAAAGAAATAATCACAAAACATGAGAACCGCCACCATAACCCTCCGCCAACAACTACGCATCCACCGCAAAGGTAATGTGCCTTAAAATCATCAATTTATTTTAAACTTAGTTTTATTTTTCTATAACTAAGGTTGTTTTAATTTTATCCCATGTTTTATGGCCACACATAAACCCCTAATACACTTTTTAAAAAAAACATGCTTTGAAGGCTGAAACACATTAATTTTATTTGCATTCATTTCAATGGGAAAAACTGATTCGGGTCGCGAACAAATCGGTTCACAAACAGAGTCTCGGAATTCCCACTGTAGTATAAAAGCAGCAGGTAACGGTTCTTTGCCAAGACAGAAGGCGTGGTCAGACGTACGTTTACGTGGGCGTGGTCACGTCGTCAGGCACATGACACAATGTGGCTGGTGCACAGAACGCTGCTGTTTGTTGCACTTGGAGCCAGAGGCTTGAACAGAGCTATGGTAAGACGTTCACTCATCCGTCCACCTGTCTGTCTGTGCAGGCTTTAACATGTTTAGTTTATTGGTGATTTTAGACGTCGTGTGTGAACGTGAATCTGAACAGTGAAGAGTTTTGTGTAATAAGTGGGTAAAAGGGCGGTGTGTGTGTGTGTTAATCTGTTAGCTGTGTTTAATCCTACACTCAGTGAATTACTAACACTGTCAGTCAGCATAAAACACCTGCTTCTCACTTACACATTAACGTACAGGGTGGAGTCTGCTGTGTGTTTATTCCACGACTGACACGGCGGGTGGAAGTTGGCGGATGGAGTTGTTTGGTAACTGCGACACCGACTCTGGAAGTCATTTATTATTAGCCCGTGTTAGCCGGTTAGCTTAGCATAGAGGATTAGCTAGCTAGCCCCGGATGATGACACGTTCTGAGGTCCTAGTGGTGAAAGGACGGAAAGGGGAACGTAACTGCAGGTTCGGGATCACACCGGACATTAGTCGGGTTTAAAACAATAAATAAATAAATGTAAAGATGTAGTTTTGTTGAATTACACTGGACGCTTAACGACACTCTGGTTTCTCCCTAAGCTAATAGTTTGGTCAGGTGTAGCGGCTAAAGCACTGAGCGCTGCAGGCTCTGACTGAGGACTGTGTTAACGATAACGGAGATGTCTGGACCAGGTAAATGGTCCTCTTTGGAGGTCACGTGACTGAAAAAAAGGGCCGCGAGGTGGGCGTTTGGGGCGCTGACGTCATCACGCACGCTGCGCGTTTCAGAGAACTGCTCTGACTTTAAGGACCAATCTAATAACCCGACAGGTTTCTTTTTCAAATGGATGTGTGTCATGTTTCACGCACGTGAAGAAGGAAAGAAGACTTGACATCACACCTGTGAAGCTGCTTGCTGTTAGGGGTGTGTGTGGGTGTGTGTGTGTGTGTGTGTGTGTGAGAGAGAGAGAGAGAGAGAGAGAGTGTGTTTTTTCCCATTTGGGGTAGAACTATGCCCTGTTGTTGACTCTGCAGTGCAGCAGAGGGATTATTATTATTATTAGTGTGCTTGCTATGCAGGCACACTGTTGTTCTTACGTTTTAATCGTAATATTATTTTTATTGTTCCGTTCACCCGTTTTGTCAGTCCCGTACTCCTCCTAGGGCTTTCAAGCTAGACACCCCCATTCCAGCTCTGAAACATCCGTGCTGATGCGGGCATGATGCCTTGTTCAAATGGTTATGTTACCCCTTGTTCTTCGTTTGGTATTCCCGTTTTTTCTGTGCAGTTCTGAGGAAAACTGGTGCTCTCTAGGACCTTGAGGAGTCATTTGTGTGCTATTCCATGCCAAAACTGATGCTCTCTAGGACCTTAAGGAGTTATTTGTGTGCTTTTCCGCACAATTCAGTGCCAAAACCGGCTCTCTCTAGGACCTTGAGGAGTCATTTGTGTGCTTTTCCGCACAATTCTGTGCCAAAACTGGCGCTCTCTAGGACCCTGAGGAGTCATTTGTGTGCTTTGGTGGTGCTGGCAACATTTGAGCAAGCACAATTTGCAATTTCTCTGCGGAACTACAGTCTAGTTGTTGTTGTTATTATTAGCAGCACCTGCCTGTGTTATGAGCTCATCACAGCAGCCACATTTAAAGACCTTTGGCTCCATGTTGTGTTCGCACTAAAACACGACGTGGAAAATAATCCACAATGGTGGATGGGTGGTGATGTGAGGCCTGACGTGAGATGGGTTTACTGTTACGACTCTGAAATTCGTTTTCCAGCAACGGCACAAGGTGCTCTACATCTCTTATACCACCACACATTGCCAAGGGTGGCATTTTTTAAACAACAATGTCATGTTTCTAATCCATTTGTCATTATGTGTAATGTTGACAAAACTGCATCACGAGGATAAGATCCTGTTCTAAACAGTGGTTCCCTCACCAAGATGTCTCTTCGTGGCTCTCTTAATCAACTCTCAGTCCTTTCACGTGGAAGGGGATCGAACAATAAGATGCAAGAAGTTAGCAGGATTAAAATCTAGCTGCTGTGTCAACGCAGGAGATGGCATGGCGGTGCACAGGTCAGCACTGTCACCTCACAGCAACAATGTTGTGCGTTCGAATCGGCCAGCTGGGGCTCTTTCTGTTTGCATGTTCTCCCTGTGTCTGCATGGGTTTCCTCCCACAGTCCAAAGGCAGGCAGATTAGTCACCTGTAATCAGGCCTGTAACTTGGCCTTAGGTGTGAACGTGAGTGTGAATGGTTGTTCGTTTCTGTGTTAGACCTGCGATAGAGCAGAGATCTGTCCCCGGGTGGACCCCGTCCCTCTCCTGAGGCCAGCTGGGATTGGCTCCAGCTTCCCTATGGCCCTTAATGGCTAAGCAGGACGGATAATTAATGGATGGACGTCATCTCGGCTCATAGCGTTTGCGTTCCTGCACTTTTTCTGGTTGTGTCATGCGAAAGAGTATGTAAATGTTATGGTTTTGAATAAAGTCTTCTTGCACTGCACTACCTTCAGCAGGCAGGGAAAATGTGTTTGGGTGTAAAATACTGCAGGTTTTTTTTTTTTGGGGGGGTGTTGTGAAAAGTGGGTTTAGGGAGATGAACAACATGCCTGCACTTCTGTCAAAACCACATCTGTCTCTGGTGAATTTGCACTTATGTCAGAGGATTTTCTGTCATTGTTGACACCTGACCTGATTACTGTTTAAGAGTCTTTTTCTGCAGTTTAACTCTTTCCTGCCCTTTGACCCTAATTGCCCTTCCCTGATTTATTGCAGTGTGCGCAGGCCAGTGACTGGAAGAGCGCCAAGAGCATTTACGAATTCTCTGCCAAAGACATAGATGGGAACGAGGTGTCTTTGGAAAAATACAGGTGAGGATCGAGTCCCTTTTTTCCCTACCAGTTTTGTCTGTTACATTATTTATTTATTTTTTTAGTGTTTCTGTATAACCGTATAAAAGGTTTAGGATTGAGGTCCAAATCGATGTCTGCGCAATCAGTTCTAGGGCCGGGCGATATGATGAAATGATATCACATTACGTTTTGTCCTGATCCAAGTTTCTATGTGATTTTAAGGCAGACTTATTAAATCAATCAAACCCCAGTGTGTTTACAGACCTGTTTGGACAGCTGGTAATACAACGATTATACAACCCTCAAATTTTGTTTTTGTTTTATCTTTTTTTTTTTTTTTTATATGAATTTTATCATCATTATGATGGAGTAGACACAATGAGAAATTCCTAAGCTGCCCTTAATCAGGAAAGTAAAAGCTCTCATAATGTAAATATGTGTGGCCAGATAGTTATATAATAGTTATATATATTAATAAAGGCTAAGTGAAATAAGAGCTGTATTTCTGCAGATGGGTGACTGTGTAACCCGAGTCCTTATCGCCTCCTGATAAAGTTGTAAAAGTGTCCAAAGTGCGGCAACTTGTAGATAAACGTTTCAGCCGCACAGTTCCATCATAAAAATATTATTCACATACTTTTGCCCTTCACAGATATATAATATTGGATCATTTCCCTTAATAAATAAATGACCAATGATGATATTTTGGTCTCATTTGTTTCACCGGGTTCTCTTTATCTACTTTTCGGACATGTGTGGAAATCTCACGCTGTTTTAGGTCGTATTTATGCAGAACTCCAGAAAACTCCAAACTCTTCATGAACTTTCAAGCACCGCTCTGTATTCTAAACACTTTCCAGTGTGTGATGATATAATCTTTTTCCCCCTCGCATGTCCAGAGGCTTTGTATGCATCATCACGAACGTAGCCTCTAAATGAGGCAAGACTCCTGTAAACTACACTCAGCTTGCGGCCATGCACACCACGTACGCTGAGAAGGGTTTACGCATCCTGGGCTTCCCGTGTAACCAGTTCGGAAAACAGGTACGCATCACACTACACTTCTAAAAGCCCAGAGACATTCTGAATGTAAACTGTCCAGGAGTAAAGGAGTCATCAGGTTTCGATTGTAACGACCAGAAGGGCGCAAGGTCAAATCTCAGGACGGGAAAGGAAGTAAATAAATAAATAAATGTGACATGTAAACATGGCGTTATATCTTGAAAACCATGTTTAAGTTATCCTGTCATCCAAGTCTAGACTTTAGTTAAACATGACGCTGTTAATAGTGAGCTATAGTGACGTCCTAATCTCCTCAGCTATCGGTCCGTACTCCAGCAGCAGCAATCTAATGAGAAACATGAGGAAAAATGAGTGTGGTTTATGTTCATAATGTTGATTTAAACGACTTCATACCGCCGTTGAATTCTCAAACCTGATTGGTCCGGTCACAGGTAAATAATGCTGTCGTTAATATGTTAATACATAATAATGCTCTTGTTGTAATATATTGTACATTTCGGTGGTAACCGCTCATTCGGAACTCAACCTATTCAGAAGTAGAATAATAAATTATTTTAGCAGGACGTAAATGTTATTATGGTGAAGTTTTACTGTAACGAGATGTTTATTTAATATTTACGGAGGGAGTCTCCAGTGACGGCTAGATATGCAACGATTCGTCCAATTCACGATTCGATTCACGATTCACAATTTGATTTTGCCAGTTTAAAAAAAAAAAAAAAAAAAGGAAAGAAAATGAAAATAATATTTTATTGGCAAATCAGGCAGCATTTATTTTCCTATTATTTATCAACTTAAATATTCCTTTGTTCTGTAAGAGAATTATACTTTTGTTTCATTTTCTTAATATCCAACAGTGATTATTTATGAACATTTGGAACGACTGGAGTAAAACGTAATAGACAATTAACTAAAATATTCCTTTTATTAAAGATGAAAAAAGTTCATAAGCCTTTGCTTAATAATTGAAAAAGCTTAAACAAAAAAACCCCCGACTCCCTCCATTTGCTCGTCTTTTGTTTTTCGGCGGGCTGTAAACAGATGGTGCCGGTTTCTTGTTGAAATTTGTGGAATTTCTCCTGTTTGTAAGGTTAATTGCACAAAAGCTCATTTCCCATTTTAGGCTTGAATTGTGTGTGCACTTTCACGCAGGTTGAGCTGTGCGGTTACAGCTAGGAAAATCTTAGAGATGCATCATTTTTTAATTTTTAAATTTTTTTATTTCCTTCAATTCGTCATAAACTTGTACACGCTAATACATTTGCGTCGGCGCTTTGTAAGCGTCAGTAGGTTTCTGTCTTCTTCAGTGGAGAACTTTGCGTGCTCCAGTTTTGCAATAACAGGAAAAGCTGTGGGACTTGACTTTACTCAGGGATCTTCCACAACATTAATGTACCTATAAAAGCATAAAAACTATGACTTGGCATATTACTCGATAGTAAAACATACAAAAAAAACAACTCTGATAACTGCAATCATTGTAATTGCTCTGGTATATAAGCAGCACCACACTTTGAGACATGTTGTTACTGGAAAATGATCAATTTCGTTTCTCGCGATGCCGCATCGCTCCACCACAGCTGATTATTTTTCCTATAACAGCATGCTCGTCTTGTCTCGTCTCGTCTTCTCCCGCTTATCCGGAAGGGACGGGTCGCGGGGGCAGCAGCTTCAGGAGGGAGGCCCAGGCCCTCCTCTCCCCAGCCACTTCCACCAACTCCTCCAGG
>JAQMCW010000018.1:12551026-12564774 GCA_030068335.1 Chrysichthys cranchii
CGTTGGTAACAGTTAGATGTGATCAATGCGAAGAACCAACAGAGCCATCTATTTTCACATTCACATGGTGAATATATTATAATTGCTTTTTGGGTTTTTCGTTTTTTTGGCTCTACTGCCTCCCAGTAATAACCTGGCTAGGCTAAGTGCTCTATACGTTTATTGGCCTGGCCGTCCCCAACAATACACCGAAAGTCATTTTTAGAAAAACTGCTTTAGTCAGGCTGTTGGTCCAAAAAACCGTGGGAGTTAGTTAGCAAGTTAGTTAGTTAGGTACCACTCAAACTCTTGATGGAAAGTATCTTTTGACTTTGGGTTTTTAGTGATAACAAAATCGATTACACGATTCATACATACATCATACATTCATACATACTCATACGTTCAAGACTAAAAAATAGAAAATAAAAATATATTAAAAAAAAACTTTTTTAAAAAACGCGCTTATATTAATTATAGATAGTGTACTAAAAAGTAAAAAATGATTTTTCTGGTCAGAAAATTTATGCGTTCATCACTCGGAAAATAAAAGCGTCGGCGCTTATGGAATGGTTGTTGATTAAGGAAAAGCGCCCACGCTTTTATTTTCCGAGTGATGAACGCATAAATTTCACTCTCTATAACTAATACAAGCGGGTTTTTTTAAAAAGTCTCTTTTAAATATATTTTTATTGTTCTTTATTTGAGTTACAGTTAAGACAAGAAAGGAAGGAAGGAAGATAGAAAGAAAGCAAGAAAGCAAGCGTCTTGTCATGTTATCGAGAAACCAGAAACTTCTCAGTCCTGAAAGGCGTTGGTGGTTGCCGCTAACGCAAAACTTAATCGTATCAACTATAGTGCATATTTATTTTAAAGTCATACCTGTGTGGTGGGATTTTTTCCATTTGCTTTTCATCAATATTAGTCCTGGCTTTTATTGAGCCATACATATTAGAAAGAGCACATTAATATAAACCCTACAGCTGACACCACAGTCAAAGCTGCTGTTATGGAAAATTAATCAACACCTATCATTTCTGAGAATGCAACCATGTAAGAGGTGATGTTTAAATTGCCGCAAGTGGGTAGTGATTGTTGTGGCACCTTGGTTTCCCGGTTGTAAACTGTGATGATGATAACAGATTCACGCACCACTGTGATTCTCATTCTGCAGTCACGTACAGAGAAAAACAGAGAA
Organism: Chrysichthys cranchii; assembly: GCA_030068335.1. Taxonomy (NCBI): domain Eukaryota; kingdom Metazoa; phylum Chordata; class Actinopteri; order Siluriformes; family Claroteidae; genus Chrysichthys; species Chrysichthys cranchii. The sequence continues at coordinate 12,552,204 of JAQMCW010000018.1, forward strand.
TAGAAATAGACGTGCACTGTACAACCCGGGATTTTTTTCTGCTCTAACGGCTCATTCAATTACATTAAAGTTGAGAATAAAGCATGGCTTTCCAGAACTAAACTCACACACACTTTCTCTGTCACCAAATGAAAGTGTATCTGTTTTCTGTAATGTTTCCATACAGGGTTATCTTAGCAATAGTCTTTATATCCTTGAGGAAAGTATTAATAGTGAAAAAAAAAAACATTCGTGCGCATTGGAAGCGTTATAGAAATATTAGGATACACTTGAGGGCTTGTTATGACAGTCTGGATGCTGAGTGTTATGCAGTGTGTGTGCGTGTGTGTGTGTGTGTGTGTGTGTGTGTGTGAGTTGGTGTGACACTTATGCACATGCATGTCACCTGGGGATTATCACAGCAATAACACTGCAAATCCAGCACTGGTACAAAGGTGGTTAAATACTCTAAAAGTTTTATTCATGTACCAGTAACAGGAATGCGTTGTTTTTTGTTTTTTTTAAATAGTATGAAAAATCATGCATATCTTTTTTTTTTTTTAAACCTAATACATAGAAAATACGATGCATCATGTGCTTTCAACTAATTAGTTCTCCGATCAAATTATAGAATATAAATAGTTCATATTTGCACATGTGTAAATAGTAAGACATTAATAGTTGTAATTATAATGATATTGTTATAATCATGCCATTGTACAGAACTGATAGTGGAGGGCGAAAAAAAATATATAGAGTCATCAGATATGGAGAATCACAGCCTCATGATGAAACGATGAAACGTAATACCTTAATAATAAGGTTTTATTCTTGGAAAATGACTACTGCGTATATTCATGCTTATATTGCGAGGTTTACTTGTTCTCCTAAGCTACGAAATATAGTCCTCACACTTTTTCTTTCCCATGTATGACTGTAAAGACATTTATATTTTTATTATCTCTCTCTCTCTCTCTCTCTCTCTCTCTCTCTCTCTCTCTCTCTCTCTCTCTCTCCCCCCTTCTGTCTCTGTCTCTGTATAGTACTCTTTATGTAATGAGCCCCTGATCGAGCTCTCGAACCCCGGAGCAAGTGGCTCCATCTTCTACGTTACCCGTGATGATGAGTTCATCCTCAAAACTGTGCAGCATAAAGAGGCGGAATTTCTGCAGAAACTGCTTCCTGGGTACTATATGGTGAGTTTGTACCCACTTCTTACCTCTCTTACCTGTCCCATGGTGTGTCCTGAGATGCTTTTCTGCTCAGCACAGTTATAAAGAGTGGTTAAACACACAATAGCTACATTATTATTATTATTATTATTATTATTATTATTATTATTATTATTATTATTATTAATCATTATAACTAAAGCCTGTTAAACACTATAGAGTTTTTAGATTTATTTGAATAATTGAATTTACGGAGTCCGTCCTAATGCGCACTCATGTCATGTGCAGACTTGCATTCAATCCACAACAATCGCTCATTTAAATTCCTCGTTTTTATCCAGGGTATGAAATGAGTGCTTTACAAACCATAGGTGCAAAGTCCTTTATGAATCCTCGTACCCTCTGAGCACAGTTCCAGGCTGTGCATGAATGTCCTGTAATAAGCTACAGTCTGCTGTTTATGTTCTAGCCTTGGCGCTTCTACTGACCAGACTGTATTTAATCAAGTGGGAGTTGAATTCTTTGAAGTGAACAAACGAGTGGGTGGCAGCAAATGACTCAGCGTGCAGTCTAAACCCTGCAAAGCGAGAAGCTTCCACAGCTCGTTCTGACCTGGACTTATTCCAGGACGTCATTAAGAAGGATTAGCGTGGCCTTGGTACACTGGTGCCTCAAACGTGAAAAGTGTTAACAGAGCTAGGAGCGTGTGTGTTAGTACAGAGAGAAGACAACACAGTCAAGTAGAACAAGTGCTAAGCTTTCTGCCAGGAGCCTCGGAACGCAACTAGAGCATTTTAGGTCTTAAACTGATCCCCATTGTCTCTGAAATAGCTCCCAAAGTGCCTCTTGTTCATTTCTAATACCAGGGATTTTTATTGGAGCGCTCAAAAAATTAGCAGGCAATACAGTAAGAAATGCAGACTCTGATTAGAAGGGCATTCAGAGAGTGCAGACCTCCGCTACGGACAAGGCAACCGCAACCATTTTTATGTCTGGATTTATTTCCAATGGAGTCTATGTATTTCTACATTGGCTATGTTTTGTCATTGTTTAACTTTACTGCCCTTTACTGGATTTTGCATGGCATTGCGTAGCACAGACGTTCACTGCAACAGAATGCAGAATTTCGGAACATTAGCGAAAATGAAACTTTGTGGATCCGCACAGCGACTCGGAACCTTGGCCCGTGCTGCACCCCGTCACCAAGTTTAGTAGAAATCGGTTTGTTGGGTTTTGCACATGTAACTTGCTTACAGACAGACACAAAAACAAACTACACAGAAAACCTAAGGGAGGGAAGAAAGAAAGAATGTCCAAGGTGGTGCCTTGGAGTTGCTCTGCTCAGTTGATTGTCGCAGGGTTTTACGGTCTATTCCACAAATGGCCAGTGAGAAGGCAGGCTTTTGCTGTAACCCAGCAGGAGCTGCTCCTGATTCCACTTGTTTAATTAGTTCACTTAATCTCCAGTCATCTATCAGGCATGGCTGGGATGAAAGCCTGCAGTCACACCGGCCGTTTGTAAAATAGACCGTAGACCTCTGTGACAATCCAGTAAGCAGGGCAACACTTTTTCCCTTTTCCATTTCCTTCCCTTCCTGTTTCCCTTCCATTGCCTTGCCTTGCCTTGCCTTGCCATGCCATGCTGTGCTGCCCTTTCCCTTACCGTCCTTTGCATTCCTTATCCTTCACTTTCACTGCACTTCGTTAATTTTTCATACTTGTCTTTTCCTTCTCTTCCTTTGTCTTGCCTTCCTTTCAGAATCTGAACCAGAACCCTCGGACTTTGCTTCCCAAATTCTTTGGCCTGTACTGCATACAGTCTGGAGGGAAGAACATCCGGATTGTGGTAATGAACAACGTTCTGCCGCGCATCTTCCGCATGCACCTGAAGTTTGATCTAAAGGGCTCGACCTACAAGCGCAGAGCATCCAAGAAGGAGCGAGAGAAATCCAAGCCTACCTTTAAAGACCTGGACTTTATGCAAGACGTGCCAGACGGGTTACTGCTGGACACGGACACTTTCAACGCTCTGGTCAAGACCCTGCAGAGGGATTGCCTGGTTAGTGGCAGGCATTGGGTTTATGTGTGTATATGTGTGTGTTGGTCTGCATTACCATTTTGGGTAAAATTGCACCAAGCTTTCCTTTAATAAAGAATATAAAAAGAATACAAAGAAAGAGATTTGGGGAATCTAGAACTGATTTGATTTTGAAGGTAGAGATATCGTGCTGCGTATAAACGTATGTGTTTGCGTGTAGGTGTTAGAAAGCTTTAAGATCATGGACTACAGTTTGCTCCTGGGGGTCCACAATGTGGACCAGGCTGAACGTGAGCAGCAGATTGAGGGTTCTCAGAGCAGTGACGAGAAGAAGCCTGCAGCTCAGCGAGCACTTTACTCCACAGCGATGGAGTCTATTCAGGGAGGAGCTACCTGCGGAGACTCCATTGACACGGAGGACACGTAAGCACACACGTCACCAAACTCACACACATTTAGGGTTAGAATCTTCCTGAAAGATTTTAGTATAACCAAGTGGTGACAGAAGGCAACCATGGTTTGGGCTGAAATATCCACAAATGCCGTTAATTATAAAAAAGCTGGGTTTTTGGGTTGTTTTTTTTTTTTTCATTTTGGTCAAAGATACAGTTAAAGAATGCAAGCAGTTATTATTTTTTTTAACATGACGGTTTGTATGTATTTAGTTTAAATATTCTTAAAGCAGTATTTTTGCCACATGTTTTGAGTGAAAATGCTTCTATTTGAAAAAAGTCCTTATGAATTTTAATTTTTTTTTTTTGGAGAGGTAGTGTAAATAGGTCCTTTAGTAGATAAAAGTTAGATAAAAGCTGAAATTATTTTATGTAATATTCATCTTGCATAATTATTACTGCATTTTCTCTTAAAGGGTGCCAGTCATTCTGGAGATAACGGTGATTTCAGTCTTGTAAAATGTTTGAATATATGGTTCTAGCCATCCACTAACCTTAGCTGGTTAACTGCTTAAGTCAGCTGTTTAAGCTGGTAAGAGGCTTGAAAAATTTACATTTGTGTAAATTATGCAGAGAAGACCTCTGTATGATCACTGTGGTATTAAACACTGATCCATCCTGAAGGTCACAGTACAATTCACAGTTTGGGTCAGAAAATAGGCTTCTTCTTCTTCTTCTCCTTCTTCTTCTTCTTCTTCTTCTTCTTCTTCTTCTTCTCCTTCTTTTTTTTTTTTTTTTTTATCAACATGCATGTTGTTTTGGGAATGTGTTTCTGTCCATTAAAGGTTTAGTTTTGTCCCTAATGAGGATTTAGTGGAAGTTGATTTAATAAGGAGGAATTTAGGGATAAGGTAGCAGAGTGGATAATATAATATGAAGGATTCGATGGCACTGTGTAATAGATGAGCCATCTGTTTGCTTTTCTCTCTCTTTTCGCAGAATGGGGGGAATCCCAGCAGTGAGTGGGAAAGGCGAGAGGCTGCTGCTCTTTATTGGCATTATAGACATTCTGCAGTCTTACAGGTGTTGTGTATCCACATTTTCCCAGACATCTAAAATATCTCATGATGGATTGAACCTGCTGGGGTTTTTTTTCTTTCTGAAACTCTTGTCTGTTGTAAGCTATTTGAAACAGAAACTAACATGAAACGACAAAAGCAATCAGAAACGAATGCACATTGATGAATATTTTTAAAGTATCCCATCACTCAAAGGGAGATTATGTTATGTTTACACCATTTAGCGAAAGCCTTTATCCAGACTTACATTCAGAAATGTTTTGTAGTCTGTCAAAACCCTATCCTCATGCAAGTGCAACACGTCAACAAGATTTAAGACCTATTGGACTGATATACAGTGGACTCTTGGCTCACGAACGTGTCGGATGGCGAACAAATCGACGTACGAACTAAATTCCCAAGCAGATTTTGGACCGACCGACGAACAAATCTTCGACCAACGTACAGACGGGCAACCCACGCTTTGCGGCACAAACATTCAGTACCGGTCAAGCACTCGTTGTGTGAACGTGTTCAACACATTTTTTTGTTGTTTCTCTGCATTTTTGCTCTGTCAGCTTCATTATGAGTCCCAAGAAAGTGGAAATGGTAGTGAGAGTAAGAAGCCTAAGCATATAAAAGTTGAAATAAAGAAAGAAATAATCAAAAAACACGAGAACCGTCACCATATCCCTCCGCCACCGTCCACCTACGCCAGTAACTACGTATCCACTGCAAAGGTAACGTGCATTAAAATCATCCGTTTATTTAATTTAGTTTTATTTTTCTATAATTAAGGTTATTTTAATTTTATTCTAAGTTTCATTGCCACACATAAACCCATAATACACTTTTAAAAACATGTTTTGAGGGCTGAAACACATTCATTATATTTACAGTCATTTCAATGGGAAACATTTATTCGGGTCGCGAACAAATCGGGTCACAAACAGAGTCTCGGAACGAATTAAATTCATGAGTTGGAGATCCACTGTAATTGTTTTGGCTTTGTAAAATGTAAATACAAACCAAAGTATATTACCAAAGCATTGTAGTAGGCTTTTTCACCATGGGCGATTTGGAATCGTATTAAAATGCCCAGATATAGATGGACATAACAGAATTTAAATGACATTGCCCACTGGCATTCCAGGAAACTTGTCAATAAATGTTTTTTTAAAGGGTCACTTAGTGTTGCTTTGCAGTGCTTCATTTCTGCCATATTTTTAAAAATAAAATGACCACACACTCCATCCCAGACACTAGTCTCTTATCTAACCTGATACATCTTGACATTCATAAGCTGTTCTCTGGAGTTTAGTGCCATCTCGTGTAAAGTACACTTTTACATAATCACTGTGAAAATGAGTGCAGAGAAGAAAACCCAAAACATAATCCTGTATTGGATTTACTTTGCTGGGACTGGATGCCAAGCCGCATCTCAGTAAAGCTCGTGTGTTTATCTTTGCAGACTCATTAAGAAGCTGGAGCACACATGGAAAGCACTGGTCCATGATGGAGTAAGTGTGACAAAAATGAGCACATTTAGAGCTCACAGCATCTGCACTGGCTTATTGCTGTCTTCCATCTAATGCAACACTTTCTCTAAGCATTTAAAAACAAAGCACTGAATAAGGCAGATCATCTGTTCAATAATGTGCTAAATATAATAATAAATGCCATGTAAACTTTTAAAAGGAGATTGCTTTCACAGTTACAAGGAAGTTTGAAATTTGTGTTGTCCCGGGACTGATGCAATTTAATTCATTAGCTTATCATGTCGTTATTCATTCGTCTCAAAGAATATTATACAATAACGTCTGTGAATTATTGCATTAGTATTAAGGGTAATAAAACTAATCGGAAAAATACAACATTACGAGAGGGAGGAATATACATCTCTATCTGATAATACCTGATAATTGTATAAGCAAGCATGTAGAAACTTGGCTAATATGCCAAACGAGCATTAGCTGCTTGTTACGACTCCCAAGAGCCCTGAGATTAGGTCTGTTCCTCTGAGAAACTCAGAACCTTACAAGTAAGAGTTTACCTCTTAGACATGGCTCTAAGAGGTAATTGTTGTTGTTTTTTAAGGAAGCCAGAACCATTAATGGTCCATATGCATACCTGCATGTATAGTCAGTGTATATGTTCACGTTTGTCTTTTTAGCTAGTAAACGTCTGTGTGTGTTTCTGCTGTGTACTGTTCCAGTACAGAAAAGCACCATGTTAGTGCAGCAGTAACTGTAACATGTATTGGATATCAGAGGCTGGTCCCTGTCTGTTTCCTTGCTGTGAAAGTAAATTATTAAAACCAGACACCATCTGGATGGCATAATGCCCTGCTGGGTAATCCCACTCTGTGGGCTCATATATCTGCAAAGAAGAACAAGAAGAGTGGGCGCATGCGAAGCACTGGGCTGCTGAAGATGATCTGAAGCACACACGTAGATCTTAGATACAGATTTGTTGGGTCTGGTTTTCCAACCAAAGCCTGGAGATAGAATCACTTTGTGGCCAAATTTTTCCTGCTCTTCTACTCCTCTCCTCTGTCCTCTCTCATTATGTCTACTCCGTCTCTGCAGGACACAGTATCAGTGCACAGGCCAAACTTCTATGCTGACCGCTTCTACAAGTTCATGAGTTCTACAGTATTCAGGAAGAGCTCCTGTAAGAATTGTACACACTGCAACACTTTTGTCATCCTGTACTCAAACCCAGTAACATCACACAGACATCTCAGAAGTAAACAGACCCCCTCCTCGATAGGTTTTATCTATGCGGACACCACCTGGCGCTTCAAACTTGTTAATATATTCTTATTTTTCATGTCAGACTATAGGATATTAATAGTTTAGAGCAGCTAGCCATGCGGCGAACACCAGAAGCGAAAGAGTTGTGTGATTTTCAAAGAATTTGTATTGTGGGTCAGTCTGAGGGTGGACTTAGCCAGCGTATGATTGCACAAAACCTTGGGATTCCTCTAGTTCCAGTCAACAGAGTGATTGTACAATTCAAAAGCAAAGGAAAGGAATCAACTGCATCCCGCGCAGGTCGACCTGGGCTCCTCTCACCGGCGTCAGACTGTCGAGAGGATTGTTGAAACAAATCCCAGTTGTAAGGCCGCTGATGTCGCAGAGCGACTCAAAATGAGTCGGAGAACTTCTGTGAGGGATCTCCATCAACTTGGATACTATGACAGAGCAGCTAGAAGGAAGTGTTTAGAAATATTTTTTTTCAAAAATGATGGTGTCTGTTTACCTTTGAGATGTCTGTGTAGAGTATGGTTCTATTCAGCTTCCAGATAGCAAATGGCTCAACCAATATTAAATACTACAAAACACATACAATACAATTGTTGTCCAACCCATTCTGTATTCAAGTATTCATGACTACATCTCCCATTTTATTTGCCAGTGGCAGAGACCTCATATGTTCCCGACTATTTAAATCGGAACAGGCCAGACAGGCATTCATCTCCAGCACACATTACACTGGTTTTTCCGGGTTGAGTTCGCTTGCTACTGATTCGTGTTTTTTTTTGTTGTTGTTGTTTTTGTTTTGTTTTGTTGCTTGATGCTGCTTGACCCACCTCTTGTTGGAAACGAATGCTAGAGATTCTCATCCATCATCTGAAAAGCACTTTAGGTCTACACAATCCAGCAACACTGCTGTGTTAACTTCAACCTTTTTTTCTTCACATTATTAATTCAGAGAAGGGATTTTTCTGCATTTTTCACTCACTCCAGCATTGAAGTCGTCTCCCTCGAAGAAGAGCCGCAGTGCACTGACGGTGCCCAAACATAGCGGCCCTGGGGCTGCCTGGTCAGCCAGTCAACTCCCCTCAGAGAGAGACCATCACATTTTTGACCTGCGAGGAGCACACAGCTTTCCTGTGCTTGAGAATGACGGTAGGACTTTCACTGATTGTGAACTTGGAGGTTTTTTTTACTAATACAGTCCAATTATATAGGCAGAGAGTCAAAAAGGTTTTTATATGAATTCTGCGTTCTTCCTTTTCTGTGTTTTTCTCAGGTCTGCAGCCGTGTACTCCTCCATCATTTGAGGAGGCCACCACAGCCTCGGTTGCCACCACGCTGTCATCCAACACGTCTATATCGATCCCAGAGCGATCTCCCTCTGACACCGCAGAGTACCCCCGTTACAGGTGCACACTCCCTCTATTCTCCTTTCTCCCTCTCTCACACACACACACACACACACGCACAGTCCCAAACCCTGTCTGAAATGCCATGCAGTCCCAGAGATCATCTAACACTGAACTGCTTATGAAAAACAGTACATACATTAACAAATAAAAAACAAAAACCTATATATTGTTGGGCTTTGAATTAAATTAGTTAATCAGATATAAACCACTGTTTTGCTTCACTTTGGCTCTCAACCCAAAAGCCGCTCAGTGAGACATTAACAGCAGAATGCATTTTAAGACTTAAATTTCAAGAATGTTTTCACATTTTATCATTGTTGGCGCTAACTAATTGCTGCTCCATTGCTAAGACCGCATCACTGTGAATTAAGTACTCATTAAAGGACATTTGTAAACACGAATTTGGAACCTGAGCATAAAAAATGGGACACCCCGCAGCCTTGCAGTTGATATTTTGTTATGTAAAGGAGCTGCATCATGACAATCGACATTGCTCGACTTATTTATTTATTTATTTATTCAGATTACTTATGATATGGTGAAGTGACTCCCAAATATACTAGCCGTAGAAATCTCTGTCCAGGCCTAGGGCGTGACATTATCTGTTTTCCCATTTCTCGATTCTTACACCTCAGTTCTCGAGTTTGGGAAGTAAAACGTGTGTGGTGTCCTCTTTTTGGTTTCAGAACGTTATTTAAACAATACAAATATAAGCGAAAGTAAAAGGCCGCTCTGTGGGGATTGCGGCGCTCAAACACCTGCAGTATTTCATATTGTATTTTAAAAATTCCTGTATTTGTTCTAACTTGTTACTGACTGGGGCCTTTCTGTGCTGAGGTTGCATATTGGGTTTCCTCAGTGTGCTCCAGTTTCCTCCCACAACCCAAAGACGTGCAGATTAGCTCGACTGGCTGTTCTAAATTACCCACAGGTGTGAATGTGAGTGTAAATGGTTGTTCGTCTCTCTGCGTTGACTGTCATATTTTGTCCTTCCTTTTTTCAACCATCTGATTACTCAGGAGGCAAACCATGACTCTAAAAGACAGCAACGGAAGGTGAGATGAAAAAACAGAGCTGAATGCTTTAATAGACGGGTATTAAAGTTGCTTTGCTTGTTTTTGGAATTGTCCTTTGTTCTCTTTTTTTAACATCTGCCTTCATTTTGAAGTTGTGCCATTGTCCTTTCAAGCACTGAAATGTGTGTGTGTGTGTGTGTGTGTGTGTGTGTGTGTGTGTGTGTGTGTGTGGCCCTGTGTCCTTGTGCTCAGGATGGTTGATGTCCATGAGGAGGACCAGCAGACTATCACAGTGCAGGTGGAAGTTAAGAGAGAGACAGAAGATGAGGATGAGAAAGAAGAGATGGTGATAGAGATAAAAGCAGAGTATGAGGTTGAGAAGGAGTGTGTGATCTCCCATACACCACCTCCTACAGATAGCAGGTGAGCACATACACATTACACCTGTCACCTGCCACTGTACCTCTCTCTGTACTACAAAACGTGCTCTGGGATAATTCTCTACAGTTCTGGCTCAAGCATAACCCTTCACTCAAACACATCTGATTTATTTAACACCTACTATTGTTTCTCTGATTAGTACCAGGGTTGGTACACAGTCTGCACATTGACGCATCGTGAGTTTTACCTGAATTTAACTAGGATAGCTAGCAAGGTAGCGAACTGCTTGACGACTATCATGCATTTTTGTGGAATCATTAAACAGACATATTTTGTTCATCACTAATGTCAGGTTATAGTTACCTAGGTAGTTTAGTGCACAGGTACTGAGGCTAAGACATTCATGTTTCTAATCTCAGATGTGATTGGTCTACTGCTTTCCAGCCTATTTTATGACATCACTGACTGAGCTGATATGCCCCATCCTCTAAGTCCAAATGATCCAAAGGATGTGTATGATTGAAATGAAAAAAGTGACATCTTTTGCCACATTAACAATTTTGATCCAAATCACCAGTGTAAATGTTCCTAAGCCTTTTTTTTTTTTCAAATTCAGGGGTGCCGTCACTGCTTTCGGCATGTAGGAAAGAACCGAAACTGTTTTAATTTCTCGTCGGTACCTTCTAAAGTCCTTTATTCAGTTTCTCTAATATTACCCAAAGTTCAACCATGACCTGTTGTTATGTTGAGCGTTTCTGTGTTTTTTGTTTTGTTTTGTCTTTTTTTTTTTTTTTTTGAGTTTGAAATTAGAGAACAGGCTTCAGTAGAGGGGGAGATGAAACACGAGCATATGGTCCTGAGGGCTTTAGTGTTCACTGCTGCTGAAAGCTCAATCAGCCATCTGCACCCAGTCGCCTCTCTCCTGCTGTTACAGCACTGCACTGGGAGAAATGAGCACCAGCTTTATTAACTTCTGCAGCCTTTATCTCATTACCATTTGCTTTTAATTGAGCGAGTGTAGGAAAATACAAATACTGGAGTAAAGGGTGGTGATTTTGGAAAATGCGACGGTGACGCTTTACTTAAATTATTTCTAAATTTGTAATATCTTTCTCTGTTATTTATTTTATATCAGTTGGAGACTGCAATACACTGGCTTCTTTGCTTCTTCTTCTTCTTCTTCTTCTTCCAGTTCACCTTTGCAATACTGATTCCACAGAAAGAAACCTGCAAAAATCCAATATGAGCCATGCTGAGCATTGACACCCCTCTAATTTGTTATCTGTCATCTAATCTCTAATCGGTTCCTTGGAATAGTTTGTTAAATTGTCACTTTGGCTTGATGCAGCCTTTTTTTTTGTCAAATTATTACCGGCCAAGTTCTAATTGTGACAGCATCAGTTTCTTTTATTGTACTGGAAGGCAGTTACTATATTTCGCAGTATAATATGAAATGTTTCATGTTGAAACTTTGTTGTAAAATGTGTAAAAGGTTAGGATGTGCAAGTTGCGGCTCCAAAGGCTTCAAGCACATATAACCCTTGCAAATTTGAGAGAAATAACATGGTTTTAAAATGTAAAATAACCTTGGAATGACTGAGGTCAGTCGTGCCAAACTATCTGGTTATGTGGTGTGTGTCCCAGTGTGCCCGGGGAAGCCGATGTCCTCTCCCTGCCCGAAATCAGAGAGACTGAGATTCTGGACGACATCATCCCAGAGGTAGTCGACCATCCACAGGCAGCAGATCTCCCTCCAACGGCATCACCACCGGCAACCGTCTCTCTTGAGGATGTCACCCTGGAAACGGGCACCGAGGCAGAAGCATCAGCGGCCCGGGAGTCAGGGGCTCCAAACACCGCGCTCGGCAGACAGCAATCCAAGTCCCCCAGCCAGGCATCAGCAGATGAGGAGGTTGTGCCAATCACCGACATCTATTTTGTAAGTCCTGCTTTGTAAGTGTGTGACACCATTGGGCAGGGTGGGACACCCCGTTCACCCCGTTTAGCCAGTGCTAAAAATGGGACTTTAGGTTTGTTTTCATTACAGGGACCTTTTAAAAGAAACTCTTATGCTTCTAATACAGTGGTTCTTAAACTTTTTTGGGCGTGACCCAAATTCAGGTTCTGACACTATGTCGCGACCCAAAGCCCCACCCCCACCTCCACAGAGAAAATTTTGCAAGGGGGGGTGCACGCACGCGCGCTGTTAGAATGTTGCAACCGGGGTGGGGGGTTATAAATCTCAAGCATGATTCTCAGAAATTATTTTTAATTTTCGGATATACAAAACAAGCAGAAAAATGCTCAGGAACAATTATGAAATATAGATATAATAATAGAAAAGTTAATTAGTGAGAGAGT
>JAQMCW010000018.1:12591770-12606770 GCA_030068335.1 Chrysichthys cranchii
GATGGTGATGATGATGATGAGATAAAGAGTAGGTTGCAGTGCTGAGGATATTGATGGGGTTAAACATGATGATGATGGTGATGATGATGATGATGATGATGATGATGAGATAAAGAGAAGGTTGCAGTGCTGAGGATATTGATGGGGTTAAACATGATGATGATGATGATGGTGATGATGATGATGAGATAAAGAGTAGGTTGCAGTGCTGAGGATATTGATGGGGTTAAACATGATGATGATGATGGGATAAAAAGTAAGTTGCAGTTCCTTAAGTTGAAGCTTAATCGTGAGTGGATCGTGTCTAAACGCGTGCAGCGTGCAGCCAATAGGGCTGCGCGCGCGCAGGGGGACTTCAGTGAGCTCGCGGAAAAGAGCAAAAGCTGCAGCTCTCAGTGCGCGCGCCTTTCAGAAACCAGGACAGCATGGCTGGGTGAGTTTCATTTCTAACAGCTTCCTTTTGTGATATGAAGGTTATGACGTATGCTAGCGCTGATTTCCTGGAGATACAGACCGGTGTGACAGGTTGGAGATACAATCCTGATTAAAATGAAATTAAGGTTTATATAATAAAACTTTAATGCATGGTCATACATGTATCTGGTTTTGCTTTATTGTGTCCATAAGCTCACTTTTCTGAATGAAATGGGAAAAACCGCACAGTGCATAATTATTTATCTGTGTGTGTGTGTGTGTGTGTGTGTGTGTGTGTGTGTGTGTGTGTGTGTGAACTAGTCCCTATATATTTTTCTAATTCAAATTATAATTTTAATAATGGAACTTCTTAAAGAATCTACATGCCATTTGGTGAGTCAGGACACTCTAAACCTGTCCCCTGAGTCCTTGGATCTAAGAAATCTTGCTATTTCTTTCAGAAAAGTACTACAAGTGTGTACAACATGAATCCCGTATTTCCCTGCAGTAAATTATGCTTTCATAACTCATTCAGATTTTTTCTCCAACACATGGCCTCTTAGAGAATCACAGTGATCACCAGCCATTTTATAGTTGCTCTAAAGTCTAGCCTCTGCAGTCTGGTTTCCCTTTAGCGCTAGTAAAGACAAAAAGTATTTGGCTTATCTTCTATCCCTGGATATTAACCTGTCTCTGTGGATGAGGCAGAGGTGCCAGTTGGACTAAAATGTGCTGACAGTAGCTGGAGTTGCTGAGCTCCACTATTCTACTAAGGTTTTGGAAAGATGGCATTCTTTGGGTGCAGTTTATTTTGTTGAGCTGTGGTCTTGTTTTCATCTCATGAACAGTATCCAAAGAAGAGCGCTGTCCAGGAGAACCCACATATAGGCTAAAGAGCATGAGCAGAAAATGCACTTCAGTGATGTTTTTCATTGCGTTTTTCTCATGCATGTTCATCTCGTGCACAACTAACACACATCCAACCTCTCTCGGTCCATCATGAAAATGGGCTTCATCTTATTAGCCTGGATGCATTATAATTTAGCAGCATGCCTGTCTTTTTAATGTGGCAGATATTGATCAAGTGTTTCTTAAGATTGAAATCAATTACTTTCCCTGCTTCACCTCATATTTCTTCCTGAAATAGCAGCTTTGATCAGTCTGCATGATTTAACCTTGCCTATGTCATTCCTTTTAGGTGAAACATTATGCAGCTTGGCTTAGGAAGACACCCGAGGAGGTACCTGTGTGCACAATTAGCCACGATCAACATTCCACTGTATCTTTATGAATCAAAGTGTGTTGCTCACCCCATTGTGAGTGTAATGCAATGCACACTAAATAATGTGCCTCTAATTTGCAATGATTTTTTTTTGAAGAGTGTGATTGTTTGTACACAGGTATTGCCATTATTCAAGCTGATATAAAAATAAACATTACTCACAATTCTTTTCATTAACCACTGAAACATCTGGAGAAAAAAAACCTAGTTATCTTTAACTTAGAAAGAAAGGTACTGATGCCTTGATGCTGTTTAATGGTTAGTGGTCCAGGCACCTTTGTGAAGATTGTGAAGATCATAAACTACCAGGATATTCTATCCCAAGACTTCAATATGTGTTCTGCAAACCTGCTGGTGTAATTACTAGTGCTGCTATTTCTTAATTGAGGGGGTGCCAATAGTTTTTTGCACCAATAAGAAAACAGTTCTGTTAAAAAAAAAGGTAGAGCTATGCTACATTTCTATATGTTTAAGCTCATAATACCACCTATTGCATGTGCTATTCATTTTTTATAGCACATTGTGGAAACATTGTTGAGTGCTTGATTCCGATTGGTCAGAGGGTGTTGATCATTTTTCTACAGCAGTAGTGTATAGTAAATCTTTTATAAAAAGGTTTATATCTGTGTGCTTGTTCTAATATATTTTCTATGGTAACAACACACATAGGGACTTGAAAGACAGACGTTCCATGATGCTTATTTGACATTTTTTGAAAAGCGTCTCCGGGTTCAGCTCTGTAAAGCTAGAAAATAGTATAAATTGACTTGTTTCTAGCAGAGGAAGTATTCGTAAGAAGTAGTGAGGAAACAACTGAGCTGCTATGATATAATGTAAGCTATAACAGGAACTAGCTTGCTTTGTGGATGTTTCAGGACATTCCACGTAACTTCAAGCAGATAAATGATGTTCTATTACGTTCAGTCTATGTTCTATTCCGTTATATATTCTGATAATTTATATAATTCTTTAATTAAATAAAAATGTTCATCTTTGGCTGTGATTTAAGAAAAATAAAGCACTTTGCTGTGATTAAATGTAACTCTGCTTGCTTTAGCCTGCATCGCACCACTCTGTGGTTAATTATTTTCCCTAAGTGCATATATATTTAGTTCGGTTGACTCCTATGAAGGGTGCCAATAATTCTGCAGAGTCAACTGTATCATTAATACTATGATAATATAAATCTGACATTGCTGTAGATTTATTTTTTAAATAAATGATTACATTAAGGTCAGTATACATTTATTCTCTCTAACTTTCAGGAGATTTTTTTTTCTCGGCATCCAGTGAGCTCGTCCTCTGCTGTTCCTCACCTCTCCACCTGCTGACCATCCAGTGACCAGCATCATAGCTTCTTTCTTAAGTAAAATGAGTCAAGCTCCTCTGTTGGACTATGGGCTTCAGTCTCTGACTCCAGGTCCAGGTTACGGGGTTACAGCTGGCCTGCCTCTGGGTGCAGACACGGAGCAGGGCACAGCCCTGTGCTTCGTAGGCCTTCTACTACTCTTCCTAATCTTCCTGTTGGTGCGGTGTTTCCGGATCCTCCTGGATCCATACGGCAGTATGCCGGCTTCCTCTTGGAACGACCACAAAGACGGACTGAGAACAGTTTGATATCAGGCTCGTATAATAAACTGGAAGGTGTTAAATCAGAACTCACCCTTTATGCTTACAGGGGATGTAAACTGAGATCAAACGCTCAGTGACCTGAATGTGGCTTCAGGCTTGACAGATGCTTAGGTGAGATATGATTAAAGGAAAGGTGGGAATTCTCTGAACAGGCTTTCGTGGGAATGGTCAGCACTTGTCTGTTTGTATATTCAAACCATATTCCAACAATCCCTACACAAATGGTATACAAATTCACAGGTGAGTATCACCACAGACTGCAAGACCATTCAGGTGGAAGGCGTTCAGGCAAAAGAAATTGTGAACATACGGCAGGTTTTTCAACACTCACTAAATATTTGTTATATAACAATTTTATGGCGTCATAGATTTACACCGATTTTGCATGTGTGTATGCAATGACTGTTTTTTCTTCAGAGTGGATGTGTTGATTTCATTGTTTTTGTTCCGTTTTGCCTTTTTTACTGTACTTCTGTACTTACTCAGTGTACTATGTAGTATATTTGCTAATGCTGAAATTCACCTCGCTGATGAGCTGAGAAATTGTGCCTTTATATCTGTCAGGAAAGCTTTATTTTTGTATGAACCTTTACTGCAGGGCTTCCTGTCACCTTCCTAGTGTTGTCCTGAATGGACACACTGCAACACCTACGCATTTGGACAGTCAACATATACCAGGTCCTGAAACTTGAGCTATTTAGGAATACTGTTTTCTATATCTTCAGGATTGATGGCTGAGCAAAGTCGCTTTAATCATTAAGATTCCTCTTGTATCAATGGCTAATTATTAGAGATTCTATTTTCACATATTGCACCGTATAAATCTGGCCTGAGAGTGATTTTTTGTTTTAATCGAGGAAGGAATACTCTGCTCACTCAAAACATCCTGCCGGCGTCAGGCATGTAATCAATGTTTATTACACCCACAGTATTTGAAGTGAAGTGCTGTAGATGGGACAGAATAATCAACCAGAGCACTCTCCGCCTGTTCACATATTTAGCTTCTGTGCTCTATGTGTGTGTTATGCAGATACACATTTCAGATCATCTTAAGTCATATTTACATTTTTCTTCTGCTTTAACAGGCAAATCATATTCATGTCTGCATTGATTTACATCCCATTATTTTATATGTTTGACTTTTACTGTTTAATGTCCTCTTTGCATAACACTTAAACTAGCATGTGCCTCTTTCGCTAAATCCAAACAAATCTCTTTAGTTGCGATCCACAATAGCACAAAACGTATGCTAAGTCCCATCACGCTGAACGAACTGACCCAATTGAAGCAGGTATGCTCACAGTTATCAAGCTGACTCAGGTACTTTAGCAAAGGGCTGCAGCTAAATCCTGCGCAAATGCTGATTTTCTGGCCACATTCTCTGATATGTATGACCATTTATCATTAAATATGCTGTTTATTACTCTCTTTTCAAAGCAGGTATTTTCTTGGTCATTGTGTGTAGCAGTGCATGTGCCTATTAGATTGTTGGTTCAGCACTAGACCTAACGAGTGAGTGTACAGAAGAGACTTTAAAATAGACTCTAAGGTTTATCGATCATGCGATTGATCCCAGTTGGTGTTAAAAATCTCTGTGCTGGGGTGTTGATGAGCAGTACAGATTGGCAAAACTCCAGAGACAGTCGGGTTACATAAACATTCAGCAGGTCCATCACATTTTGCGTGTGTGTGTGTGTGTGTGTGTGTGTGTGTGTGTGTGTGTGTGTAGTGCTTATTAGGGACTTGTTAACATCACTCAGGTGGGTGCTACACACTGGTGTTTGTTAGTCATCATTATGTGTACAGCACTTAAAATTGTGTTTGATAACTACATCAGCATATTGCTCAAAAACATCAATTTGTCATGTAAATGTGAGCAAAGTGGCATTTGTATCACTCTCAGCTCCTGGATTTAACATCTGGATTCCTGTGCAGTCACTGGGGAGATGACATCTACCAAATTAATAAATGGGAAATTTTTAATTGAGTTATTAAATACAAATAAATTGCTTTTGTAGAAGAACTGTTAGCGAGACGATCTGACGGTTTATATGCATCAGGGGAACTTCCTGCCTGCCAAACCAGGGACTAGGATATTAATGTGTCTCTTTATTTTTTAATTAAGGTGGCTTTTATATATAAGCAACTGTGCAACTTTGTTATATTCCCTACTAATTATCAGCACTATACTGTACATCGAAGAAAAAAAAAAAAAAGTCTCCCAAATAATACAACAGTGTCAGTTTAGACACAAGAAAAGTCAGTGACATAAATGAAGTGTTCAGTGAAATTACAAAGGTTTAATCGTTTTAAATTAAAATTTGCTTTGATGCCGGTCAATGTCCTAAAAGGTTTGCTAATACATTAACTCGGATCCTGCTACTTCCTGACAGATGCACTTATGAAACAGTGAACAATGGCCCCTGTTGTCGAACGAAACAAAGAAGAGATGAATCATCATGTTCGCATAATTTCCCAACGGAGATTCGGTGAAGCCCAGTGAGCGGAGTCTACAGGAGGACGTCCTCTCCTGATCATTAGGCAGACTTCAGAGTTCTGTTTCAGCTGAGAGGAACACAAAAGGTGGACCTCACAGCAACAGACGCAAGCTATAACAACTCCTTTGTACTGTAGCCTGCAAAACCTTTAACACGCTTCCCGACACTATTCAGTCTCAATAAAGGAATTACCACTTGGGTGACCGCTAATCATTAGTTTCTCAAGCTCAAATCACATTTCTGAGTAGTCTGTTACTCTTATGCAATTAATACATTTTTATATATAATTAGTATATTATTTAATTGATATATTAAAGATCCCTTATGTTGGATTTAGGGGGCTCGATTACCACAAATGGAATATAATATTCATAAGTATGTTTCCATAATGTATAATTACCTGTACCTACACATTGTTGTGTTTTTGTCAACTTAGAATTAGGCCTTTATATTTACGCAGGGAGCAGGTCCTCTTCCACAGAACTGCCATGTTGTGACACTACAGTAGCCTAGAAGGGACAAACCGCTAGAGAGCTTCTTCCGTGTTTTGCGTTTTCACAAATGGCAGTGTGCATCTGAAAGAAAGCACCAGAAGAAAAGTGAAGAAGAAAAAAGAAAAGATTTTCGAGAACCCAAATTTGGAAAAAATGGAGAATTGTATTTATTATTAAGCACGATTAAAAGCAAGCTACTAGATATTTAAATTACAGGGGGTCCTCGTGTTACGACACAGTTCCGTTCCTACAACAGTGATGTAACCTGAATTTTGGTGCAAGTCGAAACACACCGTAGCCTAAGTCACTTCCTGATCCTAACACAGTTGTATAATCATAATCTAGAACATAAAAACACAACTAAGCCACAGAAAAAGGAAAAGGACATAAATATACAGTACTGTACACTGCACTGTAGGAACAGAAACACTGACATCCGATATCCGTCGTTGTTTCTCCCTTTTCTGATCTCTTTAAAATGTCTAATTTCACTTTCATCCTGATGGCTTTCCTCTTCGTTGAAGCTCTAGCATCTGAAGAATCTGACTTTCATTTAGGAGCCATGATAAGGGCCAAAAAGTCACCGAACAAAGCAACACAAACGGAACATTTGCACTTTTTTTTACAGTCAACTTCGCCAACTTCCTCACTCATACATCGCATTACTGCGTATTCTTCCGCCGAGCGCAAACTAGTTTGCCCGTAGTCCGTAAGTACAACGCTAACGACATAAACCGAAACACTTATGTCTCAATTTTTTTCCCGTTTTTATGGGAGCGAGCGTCATAAACTCGAAACGTCGTATGTCGAGACTGTTGTAATCCGAGGACCTCCTGTACTTGGAAGTACCCTATGAGGACCTGATGACCACTGTACGTTCTAATACACGCTTGGAGAGGGAGGGGTAAGGGAGGGGCATTCAGTTGGTTGCAATTATCTCTTTTATATATTATATGCAATTAATTTATTAATAATCATATCTAACTCATTACAAAAATCCTTGGAGTACTAGGAACTCTGTACAGATGTGCAGCAACTATGAAGCCAGTGCATAAATTTCATTAGGTGGATGCTCATTTTGCAGCAAGGACTAAATCAGATATTCCACAAATGCACCTTTGTTTTATATATATAATCTGTTGGTGCTCTAGAACCTAAAGGCCTGTCTAAAAACCTGGACACACTTAGTTTTATAGGTGCACTTTGATTTTTATGCACACGCTTCAATCCCAGAATAAAGTGTTGAGTATCTTAAAAGAGCTTTTAATGGCTTCCTGCTGAACATCAGCACTTCACAAATGAGATGAACTTGCTTGATCTTTAATGCTTGTTCCTGAAGTGAGTTGGTTCTCAAATGTTTTGCAGCCCTTAAGCTGTTTAAAAAAAAACAAAAAAAACACAGAGTCTCACTGACCAGATGTATTTTATGAACTATTCAAATATTAGGCTCATTAATCAAATGTGTACAATAACATTGTGGGTTTTTTGGAGCTTTTTCTCCCCCGGAACTTTCCACCAACAGAGCAGGTTTAAGCTGACGTACCATGTAGGCCTACGTCCAGGCTAATAACTGTAAAGCCTCAAAAATAATAAACAATCTTGTGATAAAGGTGGGTTGTTGTTTCCATTCTTGTAACACAGTTTGGAAAGAAAAAGTCCCAGACTCCCCGGCTTTGCTTCACGGATCCCACTTTAAGCATTCAAATCTTATGAGTTTACTTTAGTTGTTCTCTCTTTCCTGTCGCACTATGGACACCACAAGTCTCGTTGGGAATTCAGGGCAAACTGCCCACTGGCTGTGAGCCACTTGGCTGCTTTGTGTGGGAAATCTGTGAATATAATAGGGGACAGTTTAACTGAAAATATAAGGTTACATTCATGTTTACATTGTTTACTCCAGCACTAATTTTTAAAAAATTATATTACTCAGTAATAATTATGAATAAGACATGCGCTTGATGCTTAAACTCTTGACCTGCTCCTGATGACTGGCAAATATGCAAAAACAAATGCAATGTGACCCACCCAGTTTAGTGGACACACCCAGCTAGTGTAAGCACATGTAGGCTAATCTAACATCAGGAATGCATGGGGTATTTTGTACTGCGTAATGAGTGAGGAAGAAAGCATGACTGCCTCAGGTGCCTGTCCATGACCCATCACAGCATTTTCACACGTCAATCTTATCTCACACTCATCTAAATGCACAAGTCCTGGTCATGTTCAAAATCATGCTCAAAACTTGAGAAGCTGGTCCACGTGTGACTACTGTTGCATGATGGGAGATTTAGGCAAGAGATCAGGTGAGAAAGATTAAACTATGACAAAATCACCTGATAGCAAACGTTAGTGACACTGAATCCTGCACAAGGAAACAGAACAAGGAAATCCCACAAATCTAGAAACGAACATGCATCTGCTCTCATCTAAACCATAGCATAGTTTCGCGTTCTAGAATGATCCTAACACCCTTACTTGATAAGCTTGTTGTATCTGATAAGCTTGTCTGGTCTTAGGCCAGCACTTCATTCTCTTTATATCTGTTATTCACATTCACACTTCATACTTCTCTTGCTCTTTCCACAGGCCAGGTGCAATCTGGCCTCCACTCAACTTTAAAATCCCAACTGGGAATGGAGATAGGTGCAGTGAAAGAAGCTGACTTTGTCTGTTTTATAAGTTCAGTGTTCCGGGTGACTTAACAGTGTGGAAGTGTGCATCCCTCATGTTGTCTGGAAGCAAAAAGAAAACATTAATATTAATATTTATCTGCAAAAAAAGAGCCTGCATCTTGTTGCAAGAAAACAATCCAAAATAGCTATAAGGGAAAATCAAAAGAGAAAGCCTTTAAAAGAATCTGAAGGAAAAAGTAAAAGTTTTTCCTTTCACCCTCTTGGATTTCAGACCCAATTTGAAGAAAGCAGTGGATGACATCCCGCCGAGCTATAACAAAGTCATCAGGAAGAACAACCATTGCTGTTGGGTAGACAAGTTGTGTGGAAGTACATTTGAAAAAGTATCAGGTGCAAACTTTTACAATGGTGACTGTGTCACTAATAAAGTCTTCTCATACACTGTTTGATCATATAAATAATGATCAGTGAATCACAGCCATACTACACGGCGTCAACTACGTTATTGGAATAAATTCAATCTCTTTGGCTTCTTTATTATGCATTTAACTTCATGTCTAATTTATTATAAGGTGAAATATGAAAAGTTAAAATCCTGAATGTGGACTTGGCACACGTTAGATGGAAATTCCTGGGTCAGTGTTGCTGGATTCTGTTATTTTGTTTTTTTTTGTTCATCTTCCAACAGAGCTACTGTATTTAATTAAATTTACAAAATTACTAAAAGGCTTTAGAAAAGTCCATCAGATTTACACTGTTTATATTATTCCACATGGGACTGGTTTGTAGTGTATTGTCCACCTGTGCTTCTCGTGCACTGAGCAGGTTTTAAACTCTATGTGGGTTAGATACGCAGCACGATCTGGCAACCCTGATCCAGTCCCGGACAGTAATGATGTAAAATTCGGACTCACTTTTCTGATTCGATTCCTTTCTCCCCAGAACTTTTGATTCCTTTGAGTCAGAATACTGAGCCTCAAGACGAAGTTGTGGGTTTGTTTGGGTCATATGTTTCTTAAAGGACTAACTACAGTAGTTATAATAAAACTTTATCTTATAATATTATAGTTTATAATAAAACTCCCTAATTAAATGTAATTATACGTGATTATAAGTGTCTCACACGCACACACGCACACACACGCACACACACACACACACACACACACACACACACAGAGAGAGTCAATAAGTTTTCATTGTAGGCAGTCATATACAGGATGCCCCAGCTGGATATTTTCCCCCCTTTTATTTCCACATTAAGGTTGTTTGTTTGTTTGTTTGTTTGTTTGTTTTTTATTCGAACACTGCACAAACATTGCATGCATCATGCTTTTCAGTGGGTATTTACAATTTGTAGTTTATTTTCATGAATCTAAAATTTTATCAGTGCATATGTGTATGTAAATTCCCCTGAGATCCTGATACACAGTGAATAAAACACAGTGTGTGTGTGTGTGTGTGTGTGTGTGTGTGTGTGTCGGGGGGGAGGATAAGGCTGCAACCAATCGAGATGATTCTAAGCGCCGATTCACTCCTGCTCGACTCGCATATAAAAATCGAGTCGTTCGAAAGGAACCGATTCCTTTGTGATTCACGCGTCAGTACTGGACAGTTCACGCGCCGCTGTGCACCAGCAGCACGCATACCTGTCTCACAGTCTCAGTCTCTGTCTCTGCAGCCTGGACGGAGGACACACCGCTGGAAACATCACCAGGTAATGAATCTCTGTGCGGATTTGGGAGAAATAAAGAGTGAGCCATGGCCAGGGCTAACAACATCCGTGATCAGGTCGAGATAATAAACAGACACACAGTGCGTCTTGTTGGCTCACGTGACATTTAGGAAAAATTCAAGCGGATCTAGTGGCTAGTGAATAATATTGATGCGGTCTCTAACCGGTTGCTTAATAACAGCAGCGAGGCGCTTTGAATTGGGCTCAGTGTGTAATGATGGTGCATCAGCAGGAACATGACAGGCTCTGACCTTCACATGAACATGTCTGATTAGATGGCATCTCTGGAGACAGGTGTCTTATCGCTCGCCATGGTGATGATGTGTGTAACTGACTGGGACACGAGCACAAAAATGCATCATCGTGCGAGATGTCCTCCTGTCCTACACATGACTGCGGAAAATTGCATTACTGACCCCTTAATGGCTGCTTAGGACATAATTAGCCTATAATTAAAGTCTAATTATCATTAGCCTAAATAAAGGGTGTGCCCCCCCCCCCCACACACACACTGGTTTCCAAACTCTGGTGAACTTTTCAGGTTTACAGTGGACAGCTCACAGGGGTGTTTCTAGCTTTGGAAGGAAATGTAATACGTCCCTGTGAGGGACCAATCAGTAAGGCGTGAGGACACAAGGTGTTTAATTCAAAAATCTAGGTATTTTATTACCCGCCAAAAAATAAAAAAGGTTCACAAAGATGACAAAAGCTAAAAACTAGGCCCATAAAGGAGGTCAAGCAAAACATGACTAAATTAAAGACATACACCTGTCGTGACACTGACTGAACAAAAATTGACCTCGGGTTGAGATCTGGTACGTGTTAGGCCCAAGTTTCTTCTGAACCTTAAATGGCCCTTGGCATCTCGCTAGGAGCTTGCTGTCATCACTCGGCAGGAGCTGCAACACCTTCTGTCCAGGGCTGAATGACCTTTGGCGGGCGGACTGGTCATAGCAGGCTTTCTGTTGTTGCTGGGCTTCCGTCATATGTGACTGGGCGAGCTCGCTCATCTTCTCCAAACGGTCTCTCATCTGAACAACATAAGACACAATATTGAGTGCATCCCCTCTCCCCTGGTCTCCCTCCCAAATCTCCCTCAACAGAGAAAGAGGCCCTCGGACTTCATGCCCATAGAGAAGTTCAAAAGGAGAGAAACCAGTAGAGAGAAAAAACTCCTGCCAACATTTGTGACCCGTGCTGGCATAATGAGTCAGAATGAGGAAATTTTCAAAAGTGAGTTATTGTTACTTCCACGTTGTCCATGTAAAGACTTTTAAACTGAGGCATGGTTTGTTGAAATGGGAGAAAAAATGACCGCCTAGCAACTAGCCACTTTTGTTCACGTCTAATGGGGTTTGGAAACATGCTTTCCATTGGTTCATAAAAGCATCATTGGGAATTTCGTGTGTATTATCAGAAAGTAGAGGAACTACACTTCACAACAAAACCAAACATGGGTAGGGGGAGTCGCGAGCATGCGGTGAAAAACATAGATTTATCATGGAATATTATGACAAAGGACTAATTAATGAAGACATACGAATGAACATACAGTATCAAAAAAACCTTAAAATAAAAGACGTTTGGGATGTTTTTCTTGCAGTTTTATCATGGGGATCAATAAATGAGGGCTTTATGGACTCATTTTTGAGAAAAATCTCATTTCGACCGAAACCATGTTTTGCCTCTTAGCTCATAATCATCCTATGCGCATTCCGACTCATTTTGCCAGCATGGATCACATTTAGAGAACGTTCTCTCCAGGTTACTGTTAAGAGCACACAAATAGAACCAAATGGGAACGTTCTCCAAAGGTTCTCCAAAGGGCCCCGCATTGCAAACGTTAGGCGAATGTCAGGGGAATAATTCCATAAACCAAAACATGCGAACAAAAATTAAGGTTAGAATTACGTAAAACAAACTTTCCTGGCAAACCATAGGACAACCAAACAAACTTTCACACGTTGGTCTAAAATAATGTTCCCAGAACATTCTGGGAACCAAAAATGATTAGCTGGGACTTCCGTGTCCATTAACACCTATGTCATTTTTGAGCCAGTGAGGTCGCCTAATGTTTAAATCCGCTTTTGTGTTACTTAGCAAATACGCATTCAACATTAAAAGGCCGTCTTGCACGTCTTTGTAACACACACCCTGGAGCACCCTTGGGGTCATATTTGACCCTAACTTTTATTTCACCCTTATATTCAACCCACTCATTGGTTGGTGGACATTAGTGGACATCCCAAGAGGTCTCATAAGGACCCTTTCATAACATTCCTAGGAAAAGGTTAATTTAAAAAAACACCTGGTTTGGGGTTCACTGAGTCTGTATCATCATTTTAGCTAATTGAGATATTTTCCTATTATGGTAAGGTGGTCTGGCTTTTCCAGGGTTAAGAGCACAACCCCAGTGTCACTCTCTTGTGTATGTGAAATCTCGACTTTCTCAGGGTTAGTGAGCTAGCTATGGTGACACGCTCACCACCACAAGGTTTGACTGATGGTGACATTTGCCTACATGTCATATTCATACTGGCTGTCGTCCTGCAGCATGGAGCTGATTGATGAGTGGTTGTGGAAGCAGGAGTACTGGCTCCCCCCTGGGATCAGCTGGAAGGATTTGGAGCAGATGAAGGGTTCTCCGCTCCCCCGGGACCTGCTCATCTCGCTGCCCCTGGCACTGGGCTTCATAGGCCTGCGGAAGGTTTTCGAGAGGTGACTGCTGCCATCTACACGTTCTTGTCCAAAGCTGCTTGCTACTGCACTCTTTAGTATGACAAAATAGCAAAGCACTACTCCATTTTCACGCACTATTTCATACAGAAGCATGTAGCTGTGGATGTAGATGCACTTCTCATTCTGTTAATGCACAGGTGCACTAGAGCAGGTGTGCTGAATCATGGGGTTGGTGGTAACGCAAAGGTAATATATTCACAATAATAATATTGTGGGGCGGCACAGTGGCTTAGTGGTTAGCACTGTCACCTCACAGTGAGAAGGTCCTGGATTCGAGCCCAGGCACAGGTGTCTTTCTGTGTGGAGTTTGCATGTTCTCCCCGTGTTCGTGTGGGTTTCCTCCAGGTACTCTGGTTTCCTCCCACAGTCCAAAGACATGCACAGTGGGGATTAGGCTAATTGGTGACTCTAAATTGCCCGTAGGTGTGAATGTGAGTGGTTGTCCTTCTCTGTGTGTTGCCCTGCGGTGGATTGGCGACCCGCCCAGTGTGTGTCCTGCCTCTCGCCCGATGGGATAGGCGCCAGCTTCCCCCTGTGACCCTGAACAGGATTAAGCGGCAGAAGACGAATAAAATAATAATATTGTGATATTCTCAGAGATGTAGAATTCTCAAATCTGATTAGTCAGAAAGTGTTGATTAATTTTCTGAAACAGAACCTACGACAATAGTTCTAGCTAAAAAAAGCAAATCACAGGTATATACAGTATATATATATATATATATATATATATATATATATATATACTGTATATATATACTGTATATATATATATATATGAAATACTTTTCGCGTTTGAAACGGAAATGATGTACGACCACAGAACGTATTATACGTGCGTATGTGCGGAAACAGCGTAATTAGCACTTACATTTGAACTAATCACTTCGTTTGTGGACGTCATTTTTATCTCGTCTTTACGGATCGTTCTTATTTGTGCGAGAGTTATTTTACTGATATTGAAAAGAAGTAAACACCTATTTGGTAAGTCATTATTTAAGAAAACTTTGATCTAAATATGTAAAATTCTTTTCGCATTTGAAACAGAAATTACGTCTGACCGCTATTTGTTGAAAAATAAAATTGGTAATTAACAAACTTATATTATAAATACTGCACTTTATTTTTTCCCTTGTACTCAGTGAGCGAAGCCACTGGGGAATCAGCTAGTATGTAAATAATTATTGTTTCTACAGTAACAACTTATACAGCATATGGCAGACACGCCACAAAATCAAAATCTGTTAATAAATACAAAAAAATTGGTTGTTATTTAACAATGAAAGACATATAATTGTCGGAAGGAGTCTCCAGTGTCAGCAGTTTGTATCTGTAAGCTTTCTGACACAGGCACGTCTTTGGAAACTTGGACAATAACATTGAATGTAACTGTAAATGGTTAGCAAATAAAAAATTATTTGTTGGCACACTGCTATGACATAGGAGGGGAAAATACTTCAGGACATGCTGTTTATAAGAAAAAAAAATCCACTTAAGAAAGCCAATGGAGAATTTGCTTCATGCCACATCACACCATCCCTGCATTGTCCAACACGCCCCATGGTGTTTTATT
>JAQMCW010000018.1:12643872-12665755 GCA_030068335.1 Chrysichthys cranchii
TTTACCTTTAAAAAGAATCGTGGCTGGTGTGAGGGAGAGGGGAGAGGACTTTCACTACAACTCACAGAATCACTGCAAGATCCTGGACCAAAGAACCAAATACAGAAGTCCAAAAGATGAGCAGCCTTTCATTCCAACTCTGTATTTAATAACGTAGCCCTCCTGTAAGATTATTGGCTTGTGAAACATTCACAAAAAAAGGGGGGGGGGGGGGACGACAACTAAGTTTACTAACCAACCTTACAACAGGGCTACATGAATAAGAATGGAGTGTGATCAAGTGCTAGCACCCCTGAGTGGTGTTCTGGTTAAATCAGCTAATGGGGGAAAATCAAATGTGACACCCCACCCTTACATTAACAACACTAAGGCAGGGCAAGATGGAATCACAAATAAGGTCATGTTTATTAAAAGTGATGGATTACAGGGGGAAGTGTTATATACAGCAGAATGTGAAGAACGCTCTCTCACTCTCTCTCTCTCTCTCTGTTATACAATGAATTTAACATAGGGCAAGATTTAGGTTTATGCATTTTCAGCTCTTCAGCAGTTGAAGCATTTCACTGATCCAGTCTGGTGGACCCCACAGACATTAAAGAGACATTTCTAATACTCCTAACAACTGACTTCCAGTGCGGAACCACAACCTGCGAAGGTTCATGTGAATGCGAAGTACACAAACACTTCACAAACAACTCGGCAGACTATGCGGTCACATGAATGAATGCGTAGCATGTAATGACTAAGAGGCTCCTAAGCCTGGTCCAGGTCGTTTCTGTCGCTGTCCGTATGACCGTGTTGTGGATGTCTCCTGGTTACAGGGTAAACATTTGAAGGTCGCAGAGCAGTAGCCTCGCATCCTTGCTTCGGTTAGCTCCTCTGGGAAAGACTGAAATCTCCTCAAAAGTCAACGTCGACAGGAAGTGGGATTAAACTCAGCTGGAAGAAGAAATGTAAGGTCAGCGTCATCTGTACTTCAGAAGAAAAAGCGAGGAACACCACCGAGACGCTGGGAGGGAAGGGTTTCCCTCCTGACAGAGTGGCAAAATAAGAAACCCCAAAGTAGAAAGTAGATGGATCGAGCATCGCTGTTCAAAGCTGTTCTGAAGTTACAAATCCCTAATCGGTATTTGTTTTTCTACACTGTTTAGAAATGAATGCAGATGCAAGACTGACACTCCAGGATGGAACTGAAAACTAAAACAGGTGGGTTTTTTAAAGTCCTGTTTGCCGGTTTGATGGAGACAGTTTGTGATTTCAGGCTAAAGGTCTCCAGTGCATTTACCAGAACTACCTTGGATACGGAGAGATGATGCAAAGTGACGCATGACATTCAGGGTATTCGTTTGCTCTCATTGCCTGTGACGAAAGACTAAAAAAAGATGACCATGAATTCGTATACTTACCACCATCCAGTGTGTCCATTTGTACATCAAATCTAGTTCAAACTTGCTCGCATACTTCACTGCAGGACCCAAACATGAATCATGAATGTTTTTGGACATGGAACAAGAAAAATGTCTTTATATATATATACATATATATAAAAAAAAAAAAAAAAACAAATAAAAAAAAAAAATGCACTATATGTGACATTACAGTCGAGTAGATGTGTGACACCATAAAAGGTCCACCATACTATTAAAACACATTGAGTTTAAGTGCCTGATGAGTCATCATGGGAAAGTGACCACTAATACATGATCATTTAAAAACATCAGAAAGGTTCTTATGGTGTATTCCTCGGCGAGCTGGAAAAGCAGATAGAGAAACGCAGTAATGAACGTAATGGTTGGATCCATCCAGTAAAACCTACAAATCCTTGCTGGAGGTTCTGACTCAATGTACTCACTCAATAAAAACATGTCTGTTAGACGGGGGGCACGTCTTGGCACGCCGTCATTGCTGAATGAGTGGAACAAAACCCTTTTAGACATGTACTTTAAAAAAAAAAAAAAAAAACAACCGCCCATTTTTGCCTTCCAGCAAACTCGACACCACTTAGCTATTCAGCTATTGAGCAAGCGGCCATTTTCAATGTCCTCAATATTCCAAAAAAAACAAACAAAAAAAAAAAAACCCCACAACCTACCAACCAAACAAAAAACACAAGAACAAGGCAGCAACATCACAGGCCATAGATCATAAACTGCAACATCTAACTGAAAATATTTTGTCCAAGTATCTATATAGGTAGTCTTCGGTTTACGGCGTCATCGGCCTACGGCGTTTTCATGGTTTCGTCGGTCGCCGTCTCCCATAAATTTATTAAGAGCGTCTTAGAAAGAGGCTTTGTTTACATTCGCCATTGATACTTAAACGAATGCGGCGCTCAGGATCGACCTCTCAACCAAACCCGACTGTTCATACAAACCCGGCGCTCAGGATCGACCTCTCAACCAAACCCGACTGTTCATACAAACCCTGAGCACAAACGTGCGGACCAATCATAACAGAGTCCTTCGCCACGTCAGCCAATCAGCGCAATCGTTTCTTTTTTCTTTTCGTTACCTAGTTGGAGATCTGGGCGCTGTATTAGGTGCTCTATTAGGCTGTTTTAACATTATACAGTATTCCAACTAACGGCGAAAATCGTGTTACATTGATCCGTAGGAATGGAACTCCGCCGTAAATCGAGGACTCCCTGTATTTTAAATTCTTCTGATTGATCCATTCGCTTTTCTTATGGTTTCCCCGTTGTAATGGACCACACCCGGCCTCAGCTGTCTAGCAGGCGGCCACGGATGTAAGAAAAGATAAGGCGTGTTTTGCTCAAAGCTTCCACGTACAACACGTGGACGAAGAAAAGTTCCAAACTAGGTTTCGAAGAGCTAGCATGTAGCGCGAACAAATACGACGCACTGGATTCTGGGAAGTGTTAGCCGGTTCCTTTAATAGCTCCACATATAAATGATTTTTTTTATGACTGTAATGGATGACTGCTCCAGCAGCTAAAGCTGACCTTATTTTTATAGCTGTAATGACTAACTGCAAGCGCCTTGCACGTTATATGCCTTGTCCCAAACAAACCAGGATCATAAACGTCACAGAAAACAAATCGGGGTGGACAATTCCGACAATCATTAGCTGTCCTCACATCACAAGAAAAACATTATCATATTATATTAATATTTAAATATTAATATTACGCCATCTTTATTTTCTCTCGATATGTTGTAACCTGTGATGACGTACTGCGAGTATGGTGCTAGCAGGACAGTTACATGGCCCCTACTAAACTCTGCACTGTCCCCGATCATGATTACAGCCGAAATCTAATTCTCTTTCTCATCTCTGCGTAATCCTTGCTGGATTCCCGTATCACACAGCACACACCACACACACACATACTCACACAAATCGCTAAGATGATTACAGCGCAATACTGATGAGATCACCTTCCTCGGCCACGTCTCTGGGACGCCGCGGGAACCGGAGCAACTCTCGAGGTGGGGCGGAGGACTGCAACTCTCACCTTGCTCTGGGGTTAATTAAGCATTCGTTACACATCCGGTATCTATCACATTATCTGACGACAGTTATCAATCTTTTCTATCAATCAAATGGAAAGGACATTGTGTCGAGGGAAAGTGCAGATCCTGTTTCAAAAACATGAACTGGCCCAAACAGGAAGTTATACATCTAGTATTTTTTAGTTGTTTATTTTTTTTGAGAGAGAGAGAGAGAGAGAGGGGACTGAAATAGCCATATTTCTTCTGCGATAACAAAATCAAGCGCTCTCACATTAATGAAACTAATGTGAAAATGACATTTTCATTTCAAGAGACTAATGACAAAAACTAGATGAACAAAATTTGCACAGGATGAGAAAGAAAAATTTTGCTTCATGGTGGCACGATCGAACCCAATTTTCCCATATTTTAATTCCACTTCACCGATTCATATCCAAAATCAACAAAAGACAGAGCTTCTAGACCTGTCCAGTAAAGCCCTTTGCACAGCAAGTCCAGACGAAATACTCGCAGGAAATCAAGCAGGTCGTTAAATACATGCGTTCCTTACTGGTCTTTAGACCCAAAGAAAAGAAGATGAACGAGACATCTGGATCCATCTTGTTTGGTCGGGTAATCGCTTTCCAATACGAAGATTAGCAGCAATCAAATGAGGGTCCCACTGGGTTCCTCTGATGTCACACAATAGAAAGACTTACAGGAAAAGTGGCAAAATGGGTGAGCAGCTCATCTGCTGGTTAAGTCTGACGCCAAAAGCCATTTCCGAGTCCAAACCCTACTTCAGCGTTGCCAACTTGGAGACTCTCTTCCTAGATTTGGTGATTTTTTTAGACCCCTTTAGTGACTTTAATTCAAAAACATGTACATGTGTATGTATATGGATATAATTGATCCCCTTATTACGTCTTCATCACTTCTAGAGGACACCATTATTCAGACTGGAACCTACTGATAGTCATGGTGCGAAACCAGCATGAAACAAGCATGAAATTGAACACGTGAATAGAAAAATAAAGAATTCGCTTCGGACTCCGTGTTCACTCTGCGTGCATTCTCATTTTTGCCGCGCAGTCGTGTCGCATCTGGTGTACTTTCTGGGTTTTTTTTTTCGTTTCTGGAACTTGTGGAAAACGTTCTCGCTTTCCACAAGTTCCAGAACTGTTACCTGTCTCCAGTGTTTCTCAGAAACTGGAGCAGAAAATACAAGATGCGCGCACACACACACACACACACACACACACACACACACACACACACACACACACACACACACACACACAATTATAAATACACGGATATGCACGTACACCTACAAAGAAAACACTCAAGGAACTACGCTTACTACACAAAAATGCAAATGGGGCTATTCTCTGAACAGTGTGCTACATCCTGTGTGGACATGTTAGTGTGTGTGTGTGTGTGTGTGTGTGTGTTGATGTAGCCATCAAGAAAGTTTTACTGCCTACAATTTTCATTGATTTATTGCCAGATGTATACATTCCTAATGAAGCAATTACTGCCAAATGTTACTGAGCAAACAGGCTCTTGATAAAACTGCTTACAGCTGCTCAGCCCTGGTAAAGCAGAAAGACAAGCTAGGCTTCAAGGACTGCATCAGGACAGTGGGGGTTCCGGGGGTGGGGTGGGGGGTATATTGACAGTATATATCATGTGCGTGACACCTACGATCCTCTAAAGCAAACGATCATTTGTATGCAAGGTATAGCTATAGCATACAAGCTACATTTCAAACATGACGGCCACTCCACTACAACACCTCTACAACACGCCTCCCATTTAACTGCTTCACTTCCATGATGTTGGCTCCTACCTAACGCCTCATCAATCACTTTAACCACCGTGCAATTCAGGTGAACCCAAAACCGAGGGCTACTTCCCGAGTGTTGCCGTGTCAGAATGAACTTTGTGGTTGTCTGAGGCTCTGCGTTTGAACGCGCGAGGTCGTTTGAAGGATGAGCGGCGCCGTTCAGTTAGAAATGAGGCCAGGCAAGACGTCCTCTCACCTTGAGAGCTTCGAGTAAGCCTGATCTAATTAACCCCGTGCTCTTTTGCTATTATCCAGACCAGCATTAAGCTTCGCCGAACTCCCCAAGGTCGAGTCGGTAAAACACTGGAGCTGATGCAAATCATAATGCAGACATTTCAGGAGGCTCTACGGCGACGGGAAATGTGGCTGCTTGGCTTTTCATACCAAATCCCATGACCTTTCAGCGGTGCTCGGTGAAAGATGAGCCCGCTGTGTTTGGTGCGAGTTTTCCCCAATTGTACTGCGCTTCTTCCGGATGAGCTTAATTAAGCACTGCAGCGCAGTTAAAAACAGATTTGAGAAATGAAACTTGGCCCCGAAGCAAAGTGCGATATATTTATAAAATATTCACAGGTATGCCATTTCCGCTTTGCATTTGGCCAAGGGTTCGGCAGTGCGGAAATAAGGGATGTAACGTAACCCGAACCTTGCTGGGAAACATAAGGAACTGGATGGGGGAAGTTGGCGGGGAGGGGATGGTTACTGGCGTACGGCAATGCTTACCTTTCTCTGTGGGACGGAAACATCCTTACTGGACAGATGAGGACCTTTTTCTGTAATTGGAAAAAACAAAAAAAACAAAAAAAAAAAAAGTCATTACGAAGGCATAACACCACCCATGGATACACGGTTTGAAAACTTTAATTAGAAAACACAGAGCAATTGCTTTGCGCGTTTGTGGAAAGTAGGACCGCTGTTATTATCACTTTGAAATGCTTCACACTGTCATGTTGTATAATTCACTCAAAAGCCCTTATGCCATCAGCTGCCATTCAATACATAATACACAGTTATAACCCAATGTCGCTACTGACTATTGATATAATTACAACCCCCATCCTCTCTAAATGACCTAATTACACTTACTCATTCGTGCATCCACCAACGTAATTAATATTTAATAAAGAACGAATACATCACACATGAAAAAACACAATATATTCAGAGACTAAATAAATAAATAAATAAATAAATAAATACCTTCCCCAAGTGCATTTTACCATAACGTCAATTCCCAAACCGGTCCTCAATAGGCTGTGAGGCTATGACATGGATATGACTACAAGTCTGACCTGAGGGTCAAGAAATGTCAATCATGAAGAAGGAACCTCAAGGAACATTTGATAGTGTGGTCAATCTAGGTGAGAAAACATAAAAATTCTGACAAGCCGTATTTTTCGTTGGGGTGTCGACCAGGCGTCCCAGATTCCACACTGTTACAGAAGAGCGATGATTCTACATGAGTCTGTTTCCTCTTGAGGTTTCTTCCTCACGTCATCACGGGGAGTTTTTTCCTCGCCCCATCTCCTCTCTTCAGGGATCTAAATCTACACGCAAGCTGCCAAGCGACGAAGTTTATTGTTAACTGAATTGCAGCTGTAGGGAATTTCTGACATGGACACATGTGTGTAAGTGCATCTTGCATTATTTTGCCTATTCACTCATTATCTAAGCTGCGTATCCGTTACGGGTCATGGGGAAGCTCAAGCCAGTCCCAGCTGACTTTCAGCGAGAGGCGGGGTCCACCCTGGACAGGTCACCGATCTACTGCAGGGCTAACACACAGACGTACAGCACACACAATCACACTCCCGTTCACTCCTATGGGCAATTTTGACACGCCAGTTTGTCTTGCATGTCTTTGGACGGCAGGAGGGAACCAGAGAACCCCGAGGAAACCCACACAAGCACGAGGAGGACATGTGAACTCCACACAGAAAGCCCCCGACCCACCAGCATACTGGAACCCTGAACCTTCTTGCTGTCAGGCGACCGTGCGGACCCCGGCTCCACCGTACTGCTCTTCTTTTCACGAAAACGATTTCTTTATGCATTCTCCCAGCAAGCCCAAATTGTCACCCCAAGAGCACACGTCGAGTCAACAAGTGTCAACCAACGTGCTGAATGAAACCAATTTACAAACAGAAACACAAACAGGATCCATGTAGTATATCCACACACTGCAGGCTTCTGTCACAAGCACTGATATTGTAACAAGGTATAATAAATGATACACTGAACATATATACTGCTGAAGGGCTCAGGTATCTCACACACACACACACACACACACACACACACACACACACACACACACCCTGCTGCATTCTGAGAACCAAAGAAGTACACTTTGTCACAGTGAATGTGATTTTGTGACACAAAGAGTGAACAGCTACAAGTTGTTGCAATACATCTGCCTAGATACAGCTTTTCTCCCTCACTAACACACACTGATTTAATACACACACACACACACACACACACACACACACACATTGAATGAACACATGAACACACACACACACACACTGAATGAATATACACACACACACACACACACACACACACACACACAGAATGAAAGAATGAACACACACACACACACACAGAATGAAAGAATGAACACACACACAGAATGAAAGAATGAACACACAGAATGAAAGAATGAACACACAGAAAGAAAGAATCAACACACAGAATGAAATAATGAACACACACACACACACACACAGAATGAAAGAATGAACACACAGAATGAAAGAATGAACACACACACACACACACACACACACACACACATACACACACACACACAGAATGAAAGAATGAACGAACACACACACACACACACACACATACACACACACACACACACAATGAAAGAATGAACGAACACACACACACACACACACAGACAGGATGCACACACACACACACACAGACAGACAGAATGCACGCACACACACACACACACACACACACACACACAGAATGCACATGCACGCACACACACACACACACACACACACACACTTACTCACCCCATTTCGTTGTTAATGTAAAAAGGCAGGACTTTTCATTGGCCTGTCCTCAGTGAGGGAGCTGCACAGAGGGTCCTGTGTCCCTGGAGTCCGGATGTGTCCCAATTAGCAGGCGGAATTACCGACAGAGGGACCGACAGAGGGACCGACAGGCAGCTCGCGCTCAGCTCCAAGCCGGAGTTTTAAACTAAACCCGTTACACCTCGACGGGAAACACGAGACAGAGGGATACTAAACATCCTGTGTGGAGTTTCTTTCCTGTTCCCCTCCTCCTCGGGTCTTCCCTTCTTTGCTGCACTTCGGTAACCTTGCGGACAGCAGCAAAACTCACTCTCTGTCTCTGTCTCTCTAGTCAACGTGCACGCGCCTCGCTGTCCTCGCTCGCGACGCCGCGCGCCACTTGGCAACTCGTTAAAAGAAAAACAAACAACAAAAACCAGAGCGTCGTCGATTTGTCACGCGCTCTCGCCGTTTCGGTTCCCACAGGCGAGCTCGAGGCGCCGCGGCACAGTGCCGGTGTGTCACGCGCTGCCTTCGCTACTCGCTGGGCTTTTTAACAAGGCGCTCGCGCGCGCCACCTGCTGCATTTGGAAGCGCGCGGAGCAGAACGCTTCATCGGGCCGCGTGCCAAACCTCACACCAGTCGCAACCTCGTCAATACACACTGAGTGCATGGTGACCCTCACCCTGCACAGCGTTTAGGAACACCTGCAGCCGACTGCACACGCGCACGCTCGTGCGAATCGCAGATCAGCCAATCATGTTGCAGCAGCGCAGTGCACATATCTGCATCATGAAAGAAAAAGAAAAACCCAGATCAAGAGGTTAACGTTCACATCACATCACATCACATCACATCACATCACGTCACGTCACGTCACGTCACGTCACGTCACGTCACGTCAAACATCAGGGAGGAAGTCAGTGGCTGTGACCGTGGCATGGGTGTTGGTGCCACACTGGTTTGAGAAAGTGCTAATAATCTGGGGTTTTCACCAACACACTGTGGGGTTTACATGGAGTGGTGAGTGGTGCGGAAAACAAAAAACCATCCAGGGAGTGTCCGTTCTGCAGACGGAAACACCTTGCTAATGGGAGAAGTCAGAGGAAAATGGTGTTTGAGCTCACGAGAAGGCTATGAGTAGTTACTGTTTAAAAGCGTGGTGAGCAGAAAAGCATCTGAGGGTACGTCAAAGCTCAAGATGGACGGGCTGCGGCGTGAGAAGAGCGAAATCTGAGGCACAGACTCAACAAAACTGGGGGGGCTCAAGCATGGGGGAAAAGACTGACCTTGGTCTTTTTGTAGTCTTTCCCTAGGGCAGATGTCGACTGCCCTCTGTGGCACCTGATACGTGGGAGGACCTTTAAGCAAGGCCCTGAAAACCTGTTTAAGTGTCAGCCAAATGTAAACAGTAAAATCATAATAGAGAACATCCAGTGAGCTTGAGAAATTCTATGGTGCCTTAGTAGTGCCTAGATACTCTTGAATGGGGTGTCAAGCTTTATGCAATAAGGGACCTCTTTAACTTAAAAGGCATTTATTTTATTATAGATAGATAGATAGATAATAATTACATTACATGCATATTCATATTTCATTGTCTTGGAACGTACAGTGGAACCTCAACTCACGAACTTAATTCGTTCCGAGACTGTTTGTGAACTGATTTGTTCACGACCCGAATCTAATTTTTCCCACTGAAATGAATGTAAATACAATTAATGTGTTTATTTAGTAATTAGTATGTTTGTATTATGATGTATTATGGATTTATGTGTGGCAATAAACTATAGAATAAAATTAAAATAACCTTATTATAGAAAAATAAACCTAAATTAAATAAACAGATGACTTTAATGCACGTTCCCTTTGTGATGGATACGTAATTGCTGGCATAGGTGGACAGTGGCGGACGGATATGGTGGCGCTTCTCATGTTTTGCGATTATTATTTTTCTGTTATACGCTTGAGCTTCTTACTCTCACTACCATTTCCTCTTTCTTGGGACCCATAATGAAGCTTATAGTGCAAAAATGCATAGAAACAACAGGGAAAATGCTGTGAAAATTTTTATTAACGAGTTTTAAGCACAGAAAAAAAAATATCAAAGTTTGAAAAATCCTTAATTATACAAAAACTTACTGCAAACAACCAAGAAAACTAACCTCACAGGAGTCAACTTCTGGCGTTGAGTAAATATGTATCCTTGGTGAAAGTCAGGAACCGGGTTGGGAACCTGTGCCCTAGAGAGGAGTCGGTCTATGCAAGATCTGTAATGCGTTTTGATGTCTGCAGGGAATAAAGACGCAGGGTTTTCCAACCACTCTAAATGGCTTACAGTGAAATTCAGCGCCACCGAGGCTACATGTATACTATAGTGTATAGGACATGTTTTGGACATGTCATGCCCTCCAGTGTACTCTCTGCATCAATTTGGCATTCAGTACAAATTCAGGGGAAAACCTCCTAAATGTGCAGGACAGGGGTACCCCAGGACAAGGACTGAGAAATAACAAGCTGAAGTATTGTATTCCTCTTCCATCACATCAAATTGATAATTACATTTACATTAAGTAACGAAATGACCTCAGGTCTTTAAATGTGCAGTTACATTTACACTGTGGAAAGTCCACTAGACACGTTAGTTCCTGTAATCACTTACACTATAGCAGCTATAAGCTGTCGTGCCTTCACCAGCCTCTCTGCTTCCTTCCCTTGATGTAAAAAAGGAGAAGATAAACGTGGATTGTCTTGTTACTGAGAAACAATAATATATTAGAATAAGAGCATTAATAGAACCCTGTGATTCGCCTCGCAGGTGGAACAAGCTTCAGAGCTGCTGCTGAGGAAAATTAAATCAACACCATCTGATGAATTACAACCCAGAACTGAATAGCGGTGATGTGGTACAAGCCCTTATTAAGCAGGTCAAACTCAAACGGTATAATTCGCAAGCAATTTTGGGCTGTAAACACCCCAACGTCAGTGGAGTCAGGAACTTTCTTCTTCTCAAAAGATTCATACCGAGCAGGAGAGCGTTCAGAAATCAGGATAATAATTACACGATTAATATCTTGACATACACCTTTTCAAACGTGCATCTGTA
The DNA here is from genome assembly GCA_030068335.1 of Chrysichthys cranchii. Taxonomy (NCBI): domain Eukaryota; kingdom Metazoa; phylum Chordata; class Actinopteri; order Siluriformes; family Claroteidae; genus Chrysichthys; species Chrysichthys cranchii. The sequence continues at coordinate 12,655,322 of JAQMCW010000018.1, forward strand.
AAACTCCTGAACACGTTAAAATTCTTGAGATTTTAAGTGGCGTATAATCTTTTGTACACCCCAGGCAGCAGTGGGAGCTAGCGTACTTTTGTTTCTCAGGTTTCTAAACCAAATCAGTGTAATGAGAAATGCTGAAGGCACGGGCCACTGACGTAAGAAACGCAAGAGTATATTTGTTAGGATTGAAGGCACAAGAAATGCAATTTACACATGAAATCAAATCATACTACACTGTTGTTAAATAAAAAAAAAAGAAAAAAAAAGAAAAGTTTTTTGGGAAAAGAAGAAGTAAATATTTTAAATATTCATTTTAAACAGAAGGATTTTTCCATTTCACTAGGACATTTCATAACTCGAAAACACCATATACTCAAACAACCAGTCTTCTTGAGTGAAATAAAGCAACATTTATTGCAGCAACATTACAAGAATTACATACTGTAGGGAAAGATTTCCATGAAAGTAAATTTCATCTCTGGTCATTTAATACGCTTGGATTCAACTTCAATTCTTCCTACCCCCAGGTGGGTTAGGGTCGGTGATCTATTGTCAGTCTTAGCCCATCATTTTTTCCCCTTCTGATTGCACTAGCACAGCTTGTTATGAATGCAAGTCGGACATATTCATCTCAGAGTACTAAAGTTTCAGAATCCAAGCAGAGAAACACAGCAGTGAGTAATCTCAGTATTCAGAATGGGTGTTCATTGTTCTCAAATCAGACTGTTGTTGCTCTAGGTCATGTCACACAAAAATAGAGGAAGAAAATAACCTTTTATTAATAATAAGGGCAGTATCTGTTTACAAAGTACACCAAAGTAAAGGAAACCATTGAAATCATTCAGTCAGGGGAGACTTTTTTTTCCTTTTTCTTTTTTTTTTTTTTAAATGAAGAAGCTATGTTCTGGATATCGCTGCTTAAATGTTGGATGTGCAGTCTACATTTAGCTTGGATACTACCAATGAGAAGAACTCTAAATAACATGAAAGCGCTAATGCACACAAGCAGTGAATGTCAGAAACCTTTTCGCAATTTGTTATAAATCCAGACGACAAAATGCTTTAAACGAACAACTCTAACTCCAATAGGGAAAGTTTTTGCTTTTCCAGTTTAGAGCCAAGACTAAAAAAAACAAAAAACAAAAACAGCACACAAAAAAAAAAAAAAAGAAGAAGAAGAAAGTAGAAATGCCAAGCTGTTGTGACCCCAAGCAAGGAACATCTCCGAGGCATGAACATTCCAGGGTTAATGAAAATGACGAGGCATCACATGTTGCTGCCTCAAAGCACAGCTTTAGAAACGAAAGAAGAAAAAAAAAAATAATAATAATAATAAAGAAGGAAATTTGTGAAAAGAAGCCATAGATCATGAAGTGGACAACATGATGCACCACACATTCATATCTAGACTATAGAAATGAAATACGCAATTAGGTGATAAAATAATAGACACAGTGAGTAAAGGGGAAAAGCAACTTTAACAACCAACAAGGAAAAAAACAAAAACAAAACAAAACAAAACTAGTAAATCACAAAACAAGAGAGACAATTAATTCTGGAGGCACATACACAACCTCCGAAGCAGAACACTACCATCTATGCGCACACTGGCATCCAAGTAAGCAAGAGACGAGTACAGCAGCCTCTTTTCAGTCTGCTTGTGGGAAACGGACACAGAGAGAATCCCACCTGTCTGCTCTTCACCCTTTAACAAACGGCCACTTTTGCGATTCTGGGCTGTATTGAACTCATGGCTCAAACTCATGTCCAGGACTAACTGAACTCGAGAACTCCGTCTGATGTGGTGCGTTTTTATGAATTTGACTAAATAGATGGGGCGATCTAGGGGGGTGGAAAAAAAAAAATCTTGGCTGTAGTGAAAGCATAAACACTTCAGTGCCGATACCGAAGCCAGAGGAACTGACCACAATCGATATGCTACTTGCCAGAGCTGCTGCTGAACGCGAGAGCAGCGCTTTAACCTTCCTACAGGTCGCGATCATTCTGTAAACTCCTTAAACTTCCTCGGGCTCCGTCTCCTGCAGCCCCGTCAGCGAATGGCATGCGACAGGTTTAGCGGCCTTAGCGGCTCGGGCACTTGTTTTTCGGCTCATTTTCTCGTGCACCTGTGGCCTCACGTTTTCCGTACAGACATCAACAAGCCACTAAGCACTGATGTATCTAAATTAAGGTTCTGCTGCAATCTATCCGGGTTCTCCACAATTTGTTTAAAATGGCGAGAACAAAAAAAAAAAGAAAAAAAGAAAAAAAGAAAAAATCTATCACAAAGCCATTTGTTAAGACTCTCTCTTTCCCATGGTCAGACACCTAGAGCAGGTGAAAGCTCTCACAGCAGTCTCGTTTCTGAACCACTACTCCACAACCTTCAACCAGAAAACTTTCCTCAAAAGTTGAATCTTTCTTCAGAGACTCCTAGCACCATTTGTAAAGATGGGACAACCACCACCAGGGGGGGAAAAAAAAATTATAAAAAAAAGTAAAACCACAACCCTCTGCTGTAAATGTTTCCCCATCCTCTCAAAGATGTTTGGCGGTAATATCTGAAAGTCAGATTCCAACTTAAGGGAAAATTTTCTCTAAAATCAGCTGCTTGTAAGCGGTTTTTTTTTTTTTATTTAAAAAAATCTTTATTTGATCTTTAAGACGTCACCTCATCTTTCAGCTTGTGGAGACGACAGAGCAAGCGTGGCGTTGTTTTTTTTTTTGCAGGTAGTTTAAAGAGAACTTCGTCTTCTCTCCGTCTCGGGTGGCAGAGCGAGGTCTGCGGCTGCCGGCTGCAGCCTGGCGAGAGAGGAGGCAGGTAAGGGACTGCCATGCTCCCCAGGAGGCGCCTCGACTATGCGGAGTCGCAGATCGAAGATCTCGGTTTGGTTTCCCTCCTACATCGTCTCCTCCTATGCTGCGTCTGCTCCTCTCTCCACCTTCCCGTCCTTAGTGAGTGGTTGGGTGGTTTCCTCCCTCCACTCTCTTTCGTCCCCTCTTTTCTTATCCTGCTTTTCTCCCTCTTTTTTCACACGTGATTGGTTTGATTCTCTCCTGTTGTTCTCACACCATGGTGCTTCAGTTGTAACAGTGGAAAACGGGCATCCATGTTTGTTCTTATTTTATATTTACCCAGATTTAAAATGCTGATGAACTAAGCTCAGCGTAGGCCTAGCTCCCGTTCCAACAACCTGAGGATGCAGGAAGAAGGGCTCCATCAACATCATGGATACATTCTGAGGACTGGTTTATAGAACACTACTCCCAAAAGCAGTTTGGCACTGTAGTTTTGGGAGTGGTGCAAACGGTAAAATACTGCGGCATGCAATACGACATTTATTTCTGTCTTGTGCAAGACGACATGACATATAATGACGAATTAATGCAACGTTAATGACGTTGTTTCTCTTGTTTCACTTTGCTCTTCTTTCAGACAGACAATGTGTTGCGTGTCATCATGCAGTGCCACCCTGGCCACACAGGTGCTGTGATAGTGTGTGCGTACGCTCTTACACTCTAGTACTGAGAGAGTCCGGTCACTCCTCCATGCTGGTATGCCCGTTCACCCTGGTAAGTGGAATCCTGGGACAGAGCCACATCCATCTGCGACTTGAACTCATCACCCAGGTAACTGTCCTGTTCGGCAAGGGAGGACGACAAGATCATTACAGAGAAAATCAACACAAAGTTCTTCTGACTGATCCCATTAATCCTGTCACGTAACATTCCTCCATCTACGCGGATAACCCCATCTGCAGAGCATGCAGACTCGCTGGACAGTCTGAGGAGTATGAAAATGCTGTAAACCATATGCTATAGCAGTCACCAAATTTCAACCAGAATGAACCGATATGGGAGATTCTGGACTGATGTTCTGGATGAACGGTGTTCCATCCCTACAGCACTGATCTAATGCTTTGTAGAATCTATGCCGAGACACACCGAAACTGTTCTGCTGTTTTTTTGTGGCAGCCCAATCCTTACAATTACCCTGTTTTGTGTGTCCATGTTCACAAAGGAGACTATTATATTCCATTTATAAAGCACCTTACACAAACACGCAGTTGCTTTTCCTCAAATATGCAATACCACAAGCACATAAACACAAGTAGTCAACGGCATGGGGGTGTACCTGGGAAAGTTCAGGCTGGGACAGGCCTGGTTGGCTCATCTGTGAGGGCTGGCTCATGGTAATGTAGCCCTGGGTCAGGGGGCCCTGGGAGAAGGGCTGAGACACCAGATCCTGACTGGCCTGGCTGTTTGCCATGTTGGTCTGCCCACTGCCATGGTTACCCACACCACGATTCCTCTGGCGCCCCCCGCGCCCACCTGTCTTGCCCTTTGGAGCTCCGCGACCTGAGCAAGAGTGAACGTTTCCAAGATGCAAATAACTAAATTTTATAATTATATAGATTATAAAATATAAAAATAAAACCACCAAAACATCCTACATATAATCAGGCCCTCTCCTAGCTAGCCATATTCTACATCAGAGGTTCTTAAACAGCAGAGAGTAGACAAAGGCTGGTAAGAGTGTAGAGCCATCATACCAGCAGCCGGGCCATTAATCTGGCCTAGGTAACCCGGTGGGGGCATTGGGGGCATGACCAGGTTGAAGGGTATGGGAATGTTCATGGAGGCCATAGGGTTTGGCCCCGCGCCAATCATTCCAATCTGGTCGTGAGTTTGGAAATACATGTTGGATGGACGACCTGGAACGACAAACAGAAATATACCGTACGGGAGTAATTTTTGTGCTTTGTGAAATCTAGCAGATGACGTCCAAGTTTGTTTAAACAACCAATTTTTCCAATTCCAATACTAGAACGGTCATCCTGAGGACATTTTTCACACACCCAGTTCATGAAGACCTGCATAATCAACTGAAGAACTGTTCTAGGTGTGATGGACAAGATCAGAAAATGCCCAGAGCACCACGGAAACTGTGTTAAGTAGCACTAAAAGAACTTACAAGCTTCATTATTAAAAAACAAACAAACAAACAAACAAAAAAAAAAGGATACCTTGATTAGTTTCTTAATGCAGTTGAATTACTGTGTACTGCAGCTGCAAACAGGCAACCACTGTGCAGCCCTACTTCCATGAATGATGTGCACGAGTAAATGTTTTTTATAAAAGGAGTCATTTTTGCATTCCTCACCAGTATTGCTGCGGTCATATACTGAGCCAGGGATCATGGCCTCCCTGGCATCATACATGGCAGTGCTCATAAACCGAGCTCCCTGAAACACAAAGAGCATTCAATTCAACTAACTTGAACGGACACCAAAAATAACTTTAGGTCAGGGGTCATCAATTCGTTTTGACTATGGAGGAGGGGACGACACACATCAGTACGACAGTTTGTGTATAGGAAAATGCCTGTGCCATGGGGTTAGTATATGGCAGTGCTGCCCTAAACTTTGGAAGCACGCATGTGCAAACACAAGTGAAAGACTCACAGGGTTGATGGTGTTGACGAGCTTTCGAGGTTTGCTGAACTGCATGAGGCTCTCTCGCAGGTTGTTGAGAGGCCCCTCCACCAGAACCTTCTGCTCCTTGAAGTAGTTCAGTAGGTGGTTCCAGAGTGGCTGCTTAGACAAAGCTTTAGGATTCCCCACAATGATCACACCATACCTGATGCCGAAACAAAAACCCAAAAACCACAGCACAGAGATTACCAGTTATTTCTAATTAAAAAGCACTTCCATTATACAGCATTGTGGCATTCCGCAAGTAGTTCATAATCAGTACATGGATGGGTGTGGCAGAGGCAAAATTAGCACAATACAACATAAAACTCTACGATGTGTAGATCTGTGAATAATCACCATGTAAAGCATATTACCTGGCTCTGGTGAGGGCCACGTTCAGCCTGCGTGGATCATTAAGAAAACCGATGCCTTGGTGCTCATTGGCCCTGACGCAGGACAGAATAATGAAGTCCTTCTCACGGCCCTGGAAGGCATCCACGCTGGCTATCTCTACCTCCTTTAGGGGAAAAAACAAAACAAAAAAAACCCCAAAACACACACTTGTTACCAACATACCAGACTACATGCTCATGGCTGACTACTTACCATTTCAAACATTACCACACTAACCATTTTTACAAGTAAATTAAACAATATGCTATTAAACAGATCAGTATTTTCAGCTAGATGAAAAAAATATTTATGTAGGTACCCTAACATGCATCCAATCTTCAACACACTAAAGATTATGTACACACTGAGCTCATCTAGTCATCAACCATACATAACTACAACGATTGACCATGTACAGAGACAGTGTGTATGTGTACCTGGTAGAGCTTAGTATGAAGAGAACCGCTGAACTGCATGTACTGCACGAGGTAAGACCGCTGGCCCTCGTACGGAGTGATTATGCCGATCTGGTCAGGTTTGGCTCCGGCCTTCAAGAGGCGAGTGGTAATCTTCTCCACGTTAGCAGCCTCAGTCCTGCACACACAACTTTGTCTCGTTCACAGCTCTCAGGAGAAGCCTAAATCTAGACTTGTGCAGAAGACCTTTTGAAATAACTTTTGACATGGAGTAGAACAGTGGTTAATCTAGGCAACTTTAGGCTCAGATCCAAGTTTCAATATCCAACTTAAAGATGCATTAGGTAATATTAGTCAGTCCCAAAAGGGCTTTCACAGCAATGTAATACTGTATTCTTCTCCTAAGCCTAACAGCTTAATCTGTTGTTTTTTTCTTCCCGTGTTCTACATAGCTTCCAGGTTTTTTTGTACAAGCAAATTGCACCTTTACCCAAATATCAGATGTACTGCTGAGATTGACATCACACAAATGCTTGCTTTAGCGAATATTGTCTCTATAACAGCAATCAACGTTACAATTTCATATCCAAAGGCAATACTGATAAGCAGTGTACCTGTTAAGGTAGGAGGTGCCTGAGCTGGCAATCTCCTCTTGGCCCTGTGTCACATAGAAGAACATGGGCTTATCTGGTTGAGGCCACTGGAAATCAAAGCCCTTCTTGATGCGGTCAGCTAACGTAGAGAAAAGAAAGCGCTCAGGTCAAAGGAACTCGTTTTGGCAAGGAATTGGCAGGGACATGAAACTGTGCATTTGCATCACAAACAACAGAAGCGAAAATAGAGGAAGAGGTAATAAGTTAAATCTGTCACCATGTTTGTAATTAAATGGCTTAACCATCAGAACAGACAGCTCACAGAAGACAAAAACTTGTCTGAATGCACTGAGCACATTCGTGCGCTGACGTAATACAGTAATCAGGTTTAAGTCTGTCTGACCAGACACATATCTAAAAGTGCATAATCCTGATGCAAGACACCAGAAATGATCAAAGTGCAAATACAATGTTATCGTGAGTGACTAAAATTAGAACATGAACTTGTAAATATTTTATTGTGGACTCAAACTGATTAGGCTAGATATAAGGAAAATGCAAATAATACTCAGCGAAGAAATCATTTCAAAAATCATCAAAATACACCATCACACAGACCTTCATAGACACAGAGAGGGGGAAAAAAAATTAAGAGACAAATTTACATACCAGCAGTGACTCCATTCTGGAGAGATCCTTCATAGAAGATATTGGAGGGGAAAGCGCTGAGTGCGGGGTGCATACGGTACTGCACTTGCAGACGGATAGGTCTGATGCCCAGCACCACCAGTCTCTCAAATAGAGACTGGGACAGACCCGCTTTCGCAGCCTTCTTACACATGACCACCGGACCTAGTTGGCAGTGATCACCCACCAAGATCAGCTGACAGACGCAGGAGAAAGCAAGACAGCTGTCAGTTACCAATGGCAATACAGTAAAAAATAAACAAATAAACAAACAAATAAATAAATAAAAAATAAAAATAAAAATAATTAAATACTTTGATCTCCTTATATGTGCATCAATGCTTCAACAGAAGAGAAGCAGTTTTGGGGACATACCTGCTTGGCTCCCAGCACTACAGGCACCATGCACTCCGGCTCAGTAGCCTGGGTGCTCTCATCTATCAGGATGGAACGGAACTGCATTTTAGCCAGACGAGGATCACCCGCACCGACACAAGTACAACAGATCACGTCGGCATTCTGTGACAGAAAGTGTGAGAAACAACTGGGTTACACAAATATAGAAACATACAGGATCCCCTTCTTCTTCTGAAAACGACCTGAGAGGACTGCTTACAAGTTTTAAAAAAAATAAACAAAATTCATTTATGGCCTCTTAATCACTGAATACAATTCTCATTTCAAATCACATGCTCTCAACCAAACATATAGACTTGCATGCATTGAGAACGAAACCAACCATGAGTAGCTCCCTTTCCGCAGTGCGTTTCAGGGCCCTGTAGCGCTTCTCATCCGAGGACGACAGTTCTCCTGTTTCATCCTTCAGCTGTTGCAGCTTTTGCAGTTCTGGCATGCTGTACATGAATATAAACATGTCAAACAATACTATAAGCAGGGGCATTTTTAATCAGTTTGTCAAAATCTGCCTAGATGACAAAAAAGGTCTCCCAGGACAACGTTCAAATTTAGCCGCTTTGTAGCTGCATACAGATAGGTGATAAAAACATTATTGATCCTGAGGGGAAACTGCACCATTACTGCAGAGGTACAAAAACATTTGCATATAAACAAATACAATAAAGTAACAGCACAAGAAAAAACAATTCAGCAAAAACCTATTAAAGTGAAGTGACTGATCTGGTACAACAAGAGGTTCTCTTAACCTGTCCATGTTGCGAATCTGGTTATGAAGAGCCAGGAAGGACACAGGAGAGTCGATGGCCTCTCGACTCTTGGCACAGAGACGCACCACCTTCAGGCCAGTTTGGTGAATTTTCTCTGTCAGCTGGTCCACCGCAATGTTGCTGGGAGCACACACCAGCACCGGCCTGGGAACCAACAGGAAAAATATTCATCAGGCTTTTAAGAAACTACAAATTTACTAGGAGCACTAATTCACTAAATACACCTTCAGGCTTAAATGAGAATGGAAGAATCGATGAATATGCAAAATATACGGAGATATGGTTCCTTGTCCTCCTGCCATGCCAATGTTTCCCCACTTGTGGCACAGCATGACAGCAAAAATGCAAGATGCCACATTAAGGAAATGTATGCCTGTAGGAACTGTGGACTGATGTTTGACCATGAGAAGCTATAATAACCCTAGTTACTTGGCCAACTTAAAGATTACTGTTATTGTTTGTACATTACTGTAGGCAATAGATTATTTTGGCAAACTAGAACAAGGTCTTATGCATGGTGCTTTCCATCTACAATAGGCAACAGGTAAGTTCTTGTCTCAGAGAATACAAAATTTCAATGCTTTAATAGTGATCGATAACTACAGAACTAAGAAAGATAGGGTCAGTAATAGCTTCCAAAAAAAAGTGACTTTCAAGCCAGAACAATCTGGAAGTACATTATTAACACTTTAAAGATGTTTTTTTGCTCATTCTGATGCCATATCTGTGAGCATAATAGCCTTATTTCCCATTCAAGTATAACTGAAACATTCTTCTGTGTTCACATTGATCACTTGATCGGTGGCATGTGTTTCAAGTATGGAAAAATGAGCAGATGTGGGTTTTGTTTTGTTTTTTTGTTGTTTTTTTTAAAAGACAAGTAGGTAACAGAATCACAGTCACATGAAAAATGCATGAATAGTGTAGCTAAACAAGAGCAGTCACATGTCTCACCCATTGCCCTGTCTAGCCAGGTGGTAAACAATAGTTGCTGAGGTAACAGTTTTGCCCGTGCCAGGAGGCCCCTGGATCAGACTGAGGGGACGCTGGAGCACCGTTTTCACAGCATACACCTGAACAAGCACAAACACACACTGGTTATAACCCTGTGCCACTGTTAGTATTAACATATTTATTTATTTATTTATTTAAAAAAAACAAACAAAAAAAAAAACAAAACCACCAAACAAAAAGCTGGCTGGCCACTGCAGAGATACTGCTTCCTAAACATGTAATTAAGTACACATTATTTATTATGTGCAATCTGAGACAGAGAAACTGCAAGTGTGTCTCAACTGAGGCTCACCTGTGAGTGGTTGAGGTCAGGCAGGCCCTGGGCAGTGAAACGCTTGGGTAACTGGCACTTAATGATCACATCCTCGACCTCATGGCCAAGCAACTTGTGATAAATGTAACCAGACACTGAGGTCTCATCTACTGCAAATGTTTTCAGGGCACTCTGCATGCTTTAAAGACAACATGATACTAGTCATATCTTTTTTTCTTTTTAAACCATAAGACAATTCACAGCAAATCAGGCTTGGCACTTTTCCTTAAGGTTGGCAAGAGATAATATTGCAACATGGGTTAGAGGTAATATGTAATATCGGTTAGTATTACCCCTGCCTACACATGCCTTGTAATAATCAAATGCCAGAAACTGCTGGGGGGGGGGGGGGGGGGGGGG
>JAQMCW010000018.1:12740213-12753109 GCA_030068335.1 Chrysichthys cranchii
TTGAAAACCCCCCCCCCCCCCCCCCCCCCAAAACATTCCCAGATTCCAAGTGGGGCAAATAATAGGAACACTTTCACCCTTCTGTCACTTCCTTTGTAGTCAAACTATTTCTATGTATGACATTCAGAGGATTTATTAGCAGGGAAGGGCAACAACCTTGGCTGGCAGGTCAAAGTGTTTTCACGTGTATCAGTACTTATAGTTGAAGTAGTCCTGAAATGCCAAAACAAATGCGTTATCTTATCAGTAAAGCACAGTTCATCGTCCAGGTTTTTGCTCAGGGGTGAAAGGTATTGTGACAGGTTGTTGTTATTATGCTCCATGTTAGATGGCCCTCATGGGTTTCGATTTTCCAAAGAGCAGAACGGCTTTGTGTCTAGAAAGCAACCCGGGTGAAGGGGCAATAACAATGTTATTTGTTATTGTTTATTATTAAATCATTGCTAATTATTTGATTCTTTGTTACCCTAATTGTCATTCTGTGTGTTCTCGCTCTGGTAATGACCCGTCCTGTAGGGTCGGGTCAACAATTACGATCCCCAAGATTCCAATAAGACCCACGTGGCTTTTTATTCACCTGCTGTAAATCTCACCGCCGAGTCCTTTTTGGAACGAGGACACGGGGTGACACAACACATTACATTCACATAAATCACTTTGTTGACATTATTTAATTACCTAAGTACAGGGACTGTCCCAGTTTGAGTTAGGTGCCTTTATATGAAGGACAACACAAAGCTTTAGCCAAGAACCGTAATCGCTAAGATCACGCTTTGCGGCTTTCTGTCCTGACACGTCGCACACAAACAGCCACTGTTCTGCTGGTTTTATTGCCTAAATAAACTCATAAACTCTCAGGGCCTACAGTACGTGACTGAGTTGTTTTGGAACATCTTTGTTGATAATGGACGTACCTGTCAGACGCTTTTCTGTAACCTTTACTAGCAGGGATTTCATCATTTAGGAAAGCTTTAAAGAACACCAGGAGCAGATCACCTTGTTTGATAGGTCTGATTTAACTTTATTAACGCTTGTTTTCTTCAATGACCATTGTCACGACGTTCACACAACATCCTTGAAACAAGGACACACTGGGATACACATTGTGATACAAATGTTTTACTTACAACACACTGTACAGTATGAGCATTATGTACAATAACGTGGCTACAGTATTTTAAAATATCCCTCGGGGGGAAAAAAAAACATTTAGAAATCCTGTATGGAAATATTAGAAATCCTGCAGTTAGTGCATTGGAATTTTATTTTATTTTATTTATTTATTTATTCGTTCTTTTTTTTTTTTTTTTTTTTTTAGAAATCCTGTAGTCGTACATCATAAACGTTTAGAAATGCTGTAGTAGGAAATGGTGATAGTAGGAAATGCATATTACTGAGATACGTGTAAGCTAACATTCACCACCGAGAACTATTGCGATTGTTTTCCGTACTGTTTTCCACCCTGTTGCTAAGAATGCACTAATACGTCCGTTCTGAAGCATAAAAGTGTGTATCGAGTTATTTACGAAGTGAGATGTTTTGCTGTAAAGGGATAAACCGGTACAAACATAAGCGGAGAGTATGTTAGATTATACAGAAGATTTTACACGGATGCTTTCTGTTACAGAAGCAAACCCTGCTGGTGTGAATGACGCCTGGAGTGATGATGAACTGTTATGTTATTAAATATGGACATTAGAGCAATTGGGGTAACTGTGGAATCAGTGCAACATAAAAACATGGCTGTCCATGCTGAGCTTCTCCATATAATTTCTACACTGCGGTCATACACTTAAGCGATATTGAAACACGCTCCCCATGCTTTCTGGTTTGATGGCAGTAAAAAGTCACATTTTTTGTGCTTGTTAGACACGTCGCTTGAGTTTTCTCATGTGTTGCAGTACATACAGGAAAAGTCCCTTGTGTTTTCAGATATGTGTTCATCCTTTTTTATTTTTTAACGTGTCCAGAGTCGTGCCTCAGGATGAAGTGGAAATGCTTAGGAATAGCAATAAAATGTACAAATCCTCAGCATAATCCAATCATCAGATCGGGTAACCTATGAATGTTAAAATCGAGCTTCAGGATGGGGTAAAATATGATCTCAGTGACGTTGCCTGTGGCCTTGTTGGTGATGCCAGACAGGCTGGTTTAAATCATCAGAAACTGCTGAGCTCCTGGGAAAACATCTTGCTACTTGGAAAGGTCAGAGGAAAATGACCAGACTGCTTTGAGCTGTCAGGAAGGCTGGGATAACCACCATGTACAGCCTTGCTGAGCAGAAAAGCATCTCAGAATGCACACAATGAGCACAATGAACATTGCGATGATTGTTACCACATTGGGTTACATTCCTTTTGGCCAACACCTGGTATTTGAGGTTACAGAGGACACATGTTCACCTAATCTGGAAAATCACTTGGTCTTTTTCCAACCTTCAACCTTAGCAGATCACTGCTGCTGCCACATGATTGGCTGATAATTGGATAACTGCATAACCGAGCAATCGTACAGCTATTCCTATTGAAGTGGCCACTGGTTGCATATTTAAAGTCTCCGAACAGCTTCTTTTCAGGCAGAGGGATGATGATGGCTCACCGCATTGTAGAAAACAGATGGAGTTCGAGGAAGAAAGCTCACACCGCTCTTTGTCCTTTGCTAAAACGGTGAACTGCGAAAGAGGTTAAAGACAGCATGAGAGCACCCATCTTCACAGTATACTGGATCTGCTTTTTGTATGCATCCTGCATACAACGATAAACCCTGATCAGGGCTGTGGTTCAAATATGTAAACATGTGTAGCAATCATAAGTACAGTATAATTCTGAGCGCCTCAATACCTGCTGAAAAAATATCTGCTGAGGGGGGAAAAAAAATCAATATTGTAAATGAGAGGGGGGAAAAAAACTTCACATATAGACCACGAAGGTCGAAACAAATACTCGTGCATCTGTTTTCTGAGGCCTTTGAGGGAACCTACATTTTTTTATTATTATTATTATTATTATTATTATTATTATTATTATTATTATTATTATTATTATTTTATTTATTTATTTATTGCCCCTACTGATCCCCTTTTGCCTGAACTTTTCTCTTGCGCATCATCCATTTGTCAGAGCGGGGACCTGGCTCAATATGCCCTTCTACATTTCAGACAAGTCACATGGACATTAAACTAGGAGCTTATGGATCCTGACACGAGTGTGATTTACGTCTGAGTCAGGGGGCTGATCAGGTGTGTGTGTGGCATGAAGGGCATTTAAAAGGGAAAAATAAATCCCTAAACAGAGCATGGAAAGACACAGAGTCAGAGGGGGGGTGTGCGTGCGTGTGTGCGTGCGTGCGTGCGTGCGTGTGATCACTAGAGCATCGCCAGAAACCCACGTGCCAGTAAAAATAGAATTGATCAGACCAGGAGGACTGGTGCGCTGAAGAGGAAAGCAGATGTACCTTATGTAACGTGCCCCACAGTGGAGTTTTTAAAAAGTAGTAGAGTAGCTGGTGTGCGTTCAGGGTGGAGCTGTGCGCTCCTAACATGGAACATTGACTGGCCCAGCTGGAGGGCCTCTACTGTTACAGGTCACTTTTCTTACCTACAGTCATGGACAAGCCTCCGCAGCCACCGATGTGGGCCTGTGAAGCGAACCAGACCATAAACATAAAGATACATGCTGCGTTCCTAGGGTGCAGTCGACTAGGTTTACAGCGATAGGACGATTACTGTCTAATTACTCTTTCGTATGAAAAAATTTACTGAAGAAAATGTGTTACATGATTGAAGTGTATTCACCTTTCTGGGACTGATTTGTCACTCTGGCTCTGGTCTTCCCCAAGCCTAGGGAGGTAGTGAAGAAAAACCAGAATTATTTCTTGAAATATCAAGGAGTTATTTTTATTATTATTATCATTATTATTTATAGATTGGAAAGGATTATCGGCCAACTCTGCTGTATGTACTCTAGAATGTAATGTATTAATATTTTACCCTATTAAACTCCCGGGTCATGCTGTCAGACGTCCATGCTCCACTGTTAGCTTACATCAGCTACAGTATATGGATTTATTTTTACGATTTAATGAATCAATCAGTCATTAAATAATATACTCTTCATTGGCTGATTGGCCTAAAATCAAAGAAGTTCATGTGCAGTGTGAATTCTCATTGCTGCGTGATAATGATACGTAAAGGACACTCGAGCGCTGGTCTGCGTTTTCAGCGGACACGGAAAACCTTGAATTCATTCAAAGATTCAAGTTATCTGAGTTGATTCAGGTGCACATGCTGTAACTTCCAAACCTAGGAATAGGCGTGTGTGTGTGTGTGTGTGTGTGTGTGTGTGTGTGTGTGTGTGTGTGTGTGTGTGTATGCATGAGGGGTCATTTGGATGTGCAGGCCTCATAGATTCTTGTAAAGGCCAGAGGACACTCAAGCAAATACCTGACTGGATGCCAACCCACAAGCTTCAGTTTTACCTTTCTGTCTGGGCCTTGAGCCGCTCCTCATCATACCTAAGGAAAGTAGGGACACACTTAGTTACAGCAGTGACATACACTGGTAAAACTGGACATTTCAGCTGCTTAGGACCCTTAAAACTGCAAATGAACCTTTTTCACTGAAACCTGTGAACATTAAAGGCTTGGGTTTCATTTCCCGTTCCGTCTTTCCAAAATCATTTAAAATGGATCGTTGTAATAATATTCATAGACTTATAGTCAGTTCACACGTAATGATTGTAGAGTATCTAAGTATTGTGTCATATACTGTATATTGAAATCGCTCTTTGTGTAAATCGCAATTTTCAACCAATAATGAGCCACAAAATGCCACACAAACTTGCCGCACAATCATTATTATTAAAGCGCTGAATAAAAGCTCGCTGGGATCTGGGGTTTCAGCTGGATGCTAACATTGACTAGCTTTCATAATTAGCCATGTTGAGCATTTTGCATTTAAAGTTACTCCCAAAGGAAGAATTTGAGGATCACGGTCTTGTACTTGCAAAATCAAACCAATAGGATTGTAGCCTTTCTTACAGTTTCATCATATGAAATTAAAAAACAACAAAAACAACAACAACAACAACCACAACAACAACCACAATGCAGTTGTTTTTCTCATGAAATCTGGTCGATTTGATTAGTTTTGATGAGGTCGCTTAACATACTATCATTTCAGAATAGTATAGTACGACATTGCTTTAAGTCTTAACTGTTGTTTTTTTGTTTTGTTTTGTTTTGTATTTCTTACATTTACACTGTTATTTTATTACATCATTGAACGAACACCTCAGACAAGTCCATACAAGTCTGCAGGATTATGTTAAATATTACCAGGTCAGCGTTTTAGGGGTCCAAGCACCGGGAATATCAAGGACGCTCTTGAAAATATTTTTGAGCGTTGGAGTAGGAAACTCATGAAACTTGGCCCAAACATCAGAAATGACGGTTATCTGCTTTTGGCAAATGTTTGGATCCAGGCATTTTTATCTTATTAATGGGTGTCCAGCTGTAGCAACTTGAACCAAATTTGGTAGGCATTTGGGTGTCCTTTATGGCACAGCCATTAACTCTAGCCAACAGGAAGTTGACTATTTTGGATGTTGTTCATCTTGAGAAGTAGCCAACTTGTAAAAACCTCTCCTAGGGTCAGCAAGATGTCAAGTTGTCTGTGAAGGTAAACTTATTTTCGAAGCCTCAAACTGTGTTCCAAAGTCACGGCGAGGCAATGCACATGTCAACTAGCATGTCGCATCGTGCAAACAGGAAGTGTAGCATGATTCCAGTGTACATCATACCATGTGGCTCAAACATCACTTTTACGTTCAAATCTGGGGCATACACATGCCAATAGTTATTAATTATTATTGCACAACTAGCAACAGGAAGTGAGGCTTATAAACCAGATTTTTAATTCCCCTCCCAGAGCAAATGTGATCAGAATGGTCGGAATGATGCCCATACATTGTTGCTATTTTATTTGATATTATTTTTCATTTACTTGACATCTAGCACAGGATCCAAACTGCTCCGTAAATTCACGAGGCCTCGGTTTTCGTGTTCTGCCAGCCGTTTCTGACTTTTATTCGTCTCAGAAGCTCCACCTGCTGATGATTAGTACTCACTGCAGCACACACTCAGGGATCTGCACGTGCTCCATGGGGACGATTTGAGCCATCTCCTCCAGACTCTGCACATAGCGAACCTTATCCAGGAACTTCACACTGGCCAGAGAGTGGAGTTTGTTTCTTAACAAGGACACAGTTAAGGTAATGACACAAAGACAGATGATATTATTTGATCAAGGGTGTACTCTTACCTAATGAAAGGGCGTGAGATGGCCAGAACGGTCCGAATAAACCAGGAAGGGTGTGCAATAATCAGACATTTGAGATTCTTCCTTAACCTTGAAAAAGTGAAACAAAACAGCAGGTCCATAGAACACCATGTGACGATAAAACAAGCTGTACTTAATCTAGAGGCTTGGATATTTGGCAAGAAGTGATTTTTACATGAATACCTTCTATCAATCATCTGGTAGCATCTCTTGAGCCAGCTGATGCCAGGCATCCTCCTGCGTGGGGTTGCTCCATTCAGGTATATGATCATATAATCCTCAGCTACAAGTAACTCCAAACTGCTGATCACATACCTGCATACGACAGACACGTGGGAATATTCAAACCCACCTAAAACCGCCAAACTAGCACCTATCTACTACCAGGACTCCAAACATAAAACCTAACATAAAGTTAAGGGTTCGGATCTTTTCCTTGACTGCCTTGCAATCAGGCTAGACATTATTTCACCTCACAAACACTTTTTCTCATACTAGATGTTTTTTCCCCCCAGATGTGTTTAAGCATAGGCTTACAGGAAGAGGTTCTCCATGATGTAATGGTAGTCGGCACAGCCACTGTCCGGGAGGTAGCAGGCCGCAAATACAATGATGGCATTCAGACCTTCTCCATAATAACCTACAGGAAGCAAAAATGGGTTTGGTTCAGTGTTTTGGACAACCTGATTGCATGTGACATTAATTTAAATTTGCACGAGAGAGAGAGAGAGAAAAACGAACGGATGCCATGTGCTTGGAATACAGCATTTGTGCAGCCTCACTGATCTGGATGAAGTGCTTACTGAATGTAAATGAATGAATGAATAAATGAATGAATGAATGAATGAAGTTTTAAGAAAATCTTTAACCTTCATATCATTCCATATAGCTCTGGCCTTGGAAAACCTTAAACCTTATTTCGCGTCAAGTGTATTTATGCCAGCAGGCGGACCACACGCTAATCTGACACTTTAACATGAGACTTAGTGACAAAAATGGTTGTAAGATTACGTAAGAAACGTAAAAAAGATGTGAAGGGTGTGGCATCATGACATGACTACTCATCCACTCTGTGAAAAATGGATATTAAACTGTTAGACTGTGCCATTTCTTGTTGCTGGGGTGCTACCCTCAAGGATGCAGTTTTTGTACCATTATGTATTGACCTATATACCTAGATACATCATGTAGTGTAACTTTTAAGCATTAAGAAGAAGTGACACATCACAGCATAATGACTTCTCTGCAATTTGACCCAATCACCTTGTGAAGCAGGGGCAGGCAAACAGCGCCGCGCCCAGGGAGCAGTGCATGGGGACAGTACCTTGCTCAGGGTACCTCAGTGTACCTTGTTGGTCCTGGGCCTTGAACCCACAACCTTCCCAGCAAAGGGCCAATGCCCTGAGCGCTAGGCTACCACTGCCCCATTACTCACAACCAAATAAATGTCCTGGTGAAAGATGCATATTAATGGCACAGGAACACGACAATTAAAAGTACCCTCATTTTCTGCGAGCGTAATTATACTAACACTGCTCACACAGATTAGCTCTTTCTATTTATTATTCTTTCGTTTCTGCATTTCAGGGTGAACAATTCCCTTAGGATGAAGGTTGCGCTGACCTCCGTGAGTGACCACGCGCAGGTATGGTCTGATGACCTGCATGTCTATCCGGTGCTCCTGGTCTCCAATGATCACAGTCCTCCAGAGGCGTGCAGTCCCATCTTCCTCCTCACCCCCCTGACCGGAGCCATCACCTGGACCCACTTTAGCTCGCGCCACAAGGGCATCATCTGTAGCACAGGGGTCACGGGTCGAAAGAAAATGTAATTACTGGGTATGGGGTAGGAATTCAAGTTTGCAAGAGCATGTAAAGAAATTCATTAAGGATACATGGTTACAATAACCCTGTTTGGATCATCTAAAATGAAATAAGTTAAGGTATCCAGTTTAAACCTGGTAGCACCTGGAACACGATTCGCTTTGACTTCTGACCTCATACAGACCTTCCCATTCTAACTCATTGCCGCTGGTGATAAACTCTAAAGAGTCTGTTTCATCCGGGGTGTCCATGTCTTCTACGTTAATGTCCAGATCGTCTGGAGTGTCCAGGATGTCATCGGACAGGAGGGACCCTTCGCTCCGGTCCAAGGACAGATTGATGTCTGGGGCAATGAGTGTCCTCCGCTTACTCTGAGCTGCTGAGCCTCCATGATCTCCGTGCAGAGAGCCAGGGGGAGCTGAGACATGAAGAGGGGGAACACAAATGAACGCATTTTATTCTTTCAATAAGAGTAACGCCAAATTTCTTCTGCATGGAGCTCACAGTGGGTCAAAAACCTGACTGCTTTAGGTCTATTAATACTAGCCTAGTTGCATTTGTGTCCTACCTTACATGCGTACCAGCCTCCTTGCATGCTAGTATTTGTGTACTTTACAAATTTGAATGCTATCATGATGCATACTTGTATACTTGCATATTAGCCTACTTGCATGCTTTTATACTTGAATAGGTGATTATAAGCACACTAGCATGCTAGCCTGCTTGGGGATCTATATACACAGACATCTCAAAAGCAAACAGACGGCATAATTTTTGAAAAATTTGTTTCTAGAAACTTCTTTCTAGCTGCTCTGGCATAGCAGCCAAGTTGATGGAGAACCCTCACAGAAGTACTCCGACTCACTTGGAGTTGCTGTACAAAATCAGCGGCCTTACAAAGGCGATTTTTTTTCAGCAATCCGCTCGACAGTCCAGTCAGACACCTGTCCGAGGGCCCAGGTCGACCTGAGCGGGATGCTGTGGATTCCTTTCCTTTGCTTCTGAATTGTATGATCACTCGGTTGACTGTGTACAGTTAAGATGGTGCACTACTGATCGGAAGATCCAGAGTTCAAGTCCAAGCACCACCAAGCTGCCACTGTTGGGCCCTTGAGCAAGGCTCAACTGCTTAGTCGTACAAATGAGATAAAAAAAAATCTCATTTGTTGCTCTGGATAAGGGCGTCTGCCAAATGACGGTAATGTAACGTAATGCTTCTGGTGTTCATTGCATGGCTAGTTGTGCTAAACAATTAGTAATCTGAAATGAAAAATAAGAATATATGAATAAGTTTGAAGCACCAGGTGGTGTCCACATGAATAAAACGTCATGAGGGGTGTCTATTTACTTTTGAGACGTCTGTGTATTGCATACAACCTACTTTACATATAAGTATACCAGGTTGGTTGCATTTATCTGCTAACCTCCTAGTCCCCTTGCATGCTAGCATTTACGCCCTAGCTACATGCATAATAAGCTAACCTAGTTGCATTTATATACTAACTTCTTGTGTACCAGCCAGCTCGCATGCTAATATTTTTGTACTATACTAAGCTGCTTTACAAATTTGCTTGCTCTTTTACATGTATAAATGCACCCTAGGATACTTCAGTACCGGCATTCTAGCTTACTTGCATAATTGCATAAACTCCAGGAAACACCTTTAGAAGATTTTATTGCCACATACATGTGCGATTGTCAGTAAGGCCATCGAGGTCTCCATCCTCCGGCAGAGGCCTGAACAGAGACAATATGAAGGTACAGAGTAAGATGTTTAGAGCAATGTATGGCGCTTGTTTTTAGAGCACTACAAGCACATGGCATGAATATTAACGCAAGAGTTATACTTTTTTCCCCCACTGTGCAAATTCACATTCGCACAATGGTTTTGGCCCAGTAGACATTTCTTAAAGAATTTACTCCCTGTAGAAGGAAAACATGTCATTACTGTGACATTACTGTAGGCGCATTGTAGCAGAGCGCTCGTGTATGGAGGAGTGGCGATGTGTTCAGGTTTGTCAGCTTACACAATAGGAGAGCAGACAGCTTAAAGCTCGCTAGGAGCCTTAATTGTAGCTGCGGTCTCTGGTGACATGCGTTCTGACTCCCTCTCTCTGTAATTAGTGCTGTTTAACCACTGTAATATCACACTGTTTAATGATAAGGGACCAGGGTGGCTTAGAGTCGAGACAGAAAAAAAAAAGAAATCTGATCAGAAAGTTGCCCTGTGTGTGTTCTCCACTAGGCTATGATATCACAAGACATTATAAGACTCACATGTCTTAATGATATACATAAATATGTAATAATTAGTACAGTAAGCAAGTTAATATGGCTATATAATGCACTTATGTCACATTTATAGAATAAATACACTTTATATACTTTAATATTAACATCTGCACACCTGCACGCTCATGCACTTATCCAATTAGCCAAAAGTGTAGCAGCAGCACAATGCATAAAATCATGCTGACTGAGGTCAGGGGCATCTGTTAATGTTCATATGATGGCTGTTAGTGGCAGACATGCTGGGTATTTCAGAAACCTCTGGGATTTTCATGTCTAGAAATGAAACAGAATGGTGTGGAAAACAGAAAACAACCAGGGAGCGGCAGGTCTACGGATAGAAACACCTTGTTGGTGAGGAGAATAATCTGACTGATTTCAGTTGACAGGAAGTCTACAATAACTCAAATCATCACTCTTTCCAAACATGGTGAGCAGAAAAGCATCTCAGAACACATAATATGCCCAATCTTGAATCAGACAGGCTGAAAGAGCAGAAGGTTGCCATCGATTCAGCCAAGAACTGGAATCTGAGGCTACAGGAGGTACAGGTCCACTGGAATGTGACAGCTGAAGACTGGGAAAACAATCACTCATCCTTTTATCAGTGTGTCCCATCAACATTATCAACGCTGTCTGCCAGCCATAGGGTAGCAAGAGCTGGCCAGGAGATGCTTCCAGCATTCCTAGCTTCCATGACCACAATTTACACCAAGCACTGGCCAGGTGGAACATTCATACCTGTGGGCAATTTGGAGCCGGCAATCCACCTAACGTGCATGTCTTTGGACTGTGGGAGGAAACCAGAGTAGCCAGAGGAAACCCACGCGGACACAGGGAGAACATGGAAACTCCACACAGAAAGGCACCCGTGCCAAGCCTGGGGACCTTCTTGATGTGAGGCGACAGTACTAACCACTTAGCCATCGTGCCTCCCCAGTCTGTACTATACTATACTTTAAAAACTTTAAGAGTAGTATACAAGCATACTTTAAGTTTAAGAGATCATAGATTTTTGAGATTTTAGTTTCAGTTGAACAATTAAACTGAATGAATTTCACTTTAATTATGGTGAGGAAAAATGACAAAAAGTGCAAAGGGAAAAGGCTTCCTTCTGAAATTATTCTCATTATATTAATTATATTAATATTTCATATTACAGAACACTGTGATCTGTGGAACTCCAGGCACATATCAGTATGCAGTTTAAACAAATGCAAGCTACACAGTGGACATCATGACAAAAACATCTAGTGATGGAAATATAGAGTCGACCTGTATGCTTGCTTACTTAACCCTGCATAATGTTGGATATTTTTCAAAAATCTCTCTTTTAGGCCTCAAAAAGTGATTTTCTTGCGTTAACTGTTTTCCACGATGTACTGATGTATCACTGTGCAGCCTCTCCCAGAGATTTTGTAAAGAGCCCTAAAATAACTCCTTTACTGTCTGTGAAGGATTCCTCTACGCTAAGCAAGATGTGATTTTGAAACTTTACAAATTATTATAAACAAATATTTTCTGGGATTTTACAGTAAACTTAAGAGATGCTTGACTTACTGTAATAAGATTTTTTACAGAAAGCATTTAACTTACCGTGGGAAATCTTCATCCTGCCACTCATCCTTTACCTCCAAGTTTTCCATGCGGAGAGTCGCTTCTGTCGTACCCATCCTCCTGTCCAGAAACACAGGAAGGTCTAACTGCAACATATTCAAATCCACGTCCGTCAATAATTCAGCAATGATTCACAAAAACGTTTCATCTTGTAACCAGAAAACTCCCAGAGAATGCAGACCTCTCCCAAGGACAACAGTCTACTCTTCTATGATATGCAAAGCTGCAACTGCAACTGGATATATTTCCAATGGATTCATCGTATTTCTACATTGGCTATGCTTTGTCACTAGTGAATGTTATTGCCATCTACTGAATTATAATATGCATGGTATTGTTAAGCGCAGACGTCTGTCAAGGCAAATGCTGTATCTTGTGACATTAGCGAGATTGAAACTAAATTCCTGGATTTTCTCTGGGACTCGGGTCCGTCCCAAAATTTAATGGGTTTTTTCTTGGCCATGCCAATAACTGACAAACAACAAAACACACCAGAAAAAAATGACCTTCTTTGCAAAGATAACAAAAATGATTAATTATGGGTAAAATCTGGTTTAAGGCATTTACACCAATTGCACTAAAATTCCATGAATAACTGTAATAGCATTTATTTGGACATTTTCCACAATAAGAATTAAAATCAATATACAGTGAACCCCTCTATCGTGGGGGTTACATTCCGGTTACGTTCCACCCCACCCCCACCCCGCGAAAGATGAAATCTGCGAAATAGCGCCATTACATTTATTTTATTATATATATATATATATATATATATATATATATATTAAGGCTTTATAAACCATTTCCACTCTCTTATTAACCTTTTC
>JAQMCW010000018.1:12914561-12939100 GCA_030068335.1 Chrysichthys cranchii
GGGGGGACTCGCTCCACTACCAACCGTACAGCTCATGCATCATCCTGATAGTGAGATTTTTTTATTTATTTTATCCAATCAGGTCAGAGATATGCAGCATGTCAGAAACACATATACACATCATGTATGCTGCGAAGGTTGTACAGGAGTTTAAATTCATTCAAATCAGACATCCTAACTAAATGGCACAATGTTAGGAGCAGGAATTGTAGTTGCTTGGAAAATGGCAGCGAGCACCGTTTGTGTGCAATGGCAGAATTATTATTATTATTATTATTATTATTATTATTAATAATAATAATAATACAAGCTTTGTGGTAAACATGAAAGTGGTATCGTTAAGACACCAACATCTTGAGCTCTACTCGTTTGCTAATACTGAAATCAAAAATACCTAATAAACACAGTACACGTTATACAATTGTTGGAAATAAATGATTGACCTGTGAGGTTTATGACGGATCTGTTTGTAACGGTAACAGACGGCCTATAGAATGACTCGAGACTTGATATTGAGCATTGACAGAAAACATCTCCGAAATGTGCTCATCAGGGGTGGACAAATCACTAGCCAGGGCAGACAGGACATGCAGATTACATGTAAAGGTGGAATTATACTTGCTTTTAACTGTGTGTATGCAATGTGGGTGGCGGCGTCAGAAATAAACGCTGAACGTGTGCGTGGTGCAATGCCAACATGAACAGCGGAGGCAGAATAGCACAATGTGTCACTCGTCACAAATCCCATACTTCTGTACATACTATTCTACACACTTAGTGAGTGCTGGTTTTCCCATTAGGTTTAGTGTTCTCATGACGCCTTGAAACCTACAGAAAGGGCTTTCTGCATACCAGTTTTTTGGATTTTCTAATTTAGCAAATACTTTCATACAAGAAAGTAGGGCAGAGTCTTTGCTCTGAGACGGAGCTATTGACGACAATCGTGACGACAGTGGAAGGGTTCCGCGAAACCCAGCTCGTCGACTTGTTTAACATCCGTTTGACTTGGAGAATCTGCTGTGTACGATGCGAGGACCAAACATAATCTCATGCATCTCCTAACTAAAACATCAGCCAATGACTCACTAACTTTATGCCAAGGTTGCAAATACACCATGCTAAACTGATTCTATATTAACGCACTTAGCTCGCCATACGTTACATTACATTACCTGATATCACATTAGATACCACTTTTTAGCTTAAATCAATCAGATTTCCAGACAACAAACACATCTGCCTGGGCAACACACCGGAGCTTTTACTTCCCTGATGAGCTAGCTAAGGAATTTATGATTTGTCCACCTCGGTCAGTAAATAATACAAACTACATGTGCACTGTAAACACTCCTCCAAACAGATAACTGACACACAGAAATACTACTGAGGATTGTTTTTAAACTGGTTATGATGAAAACGGTCTTCCTACCGCTGACCATAAACAGAAGGAATGTCTCTGAACATACAGAGACACTCTGATGGTCCGCAAAAAAACAAAGCAAAAAAAAAAAAAACCCAAAAAAACAAAAACGCTGCCTGCGTCACAGTGGGCCAGTGATACACAGATGTCTGCAATTTTTGTGAGACTTCTCAGATTTGCTCACTACTTAACACCAAAAATCACTGATTTGGTAAATTAATTTATGTATGAATCAGTAACAGGATTTGAAAGAGCTCCTAATGAACAGGTGCGTTGGATGAGCAGTCCGTGTAGGTCTTTGAGATCGTGGAACCAGTTTTGTTGTCTAAAACTTTGCAGATAGACACACAGAGAGAGAGAGAGAGAGAGAGAGAGACAAAGAAAAAGACAGAGAGAGAGGGGGAGAGAGGGAGATCCAAGTCCACGTGGGTCAGACAGCAGGAGACGAGTGAAGTTCTACTACTGAGTCCGGAGCTGATAGTCTGCAAAGAAATAAGGAAATGAGGCACGCTTAATTAAACGGTTCCAAACGGCAGGAAATTGGGGGTGGGGAGTGGTCGGGGAAAAAAAACAAAGTTAATTGTGGCAGCTGAGCTTTCCACCCGGCCGACCAAGAGCACAATGCAAAATCATACAGGGTTCGGAGACGCAAGATAACCTGATGATGGAGGCTTAAATTCAGGATATGAGACGCACCAAATGCAGACATGAGAGAAACAGGTTATCGCTGCTCTACATTAAATGCACATAAAATCAACTTGGGGACAAGAAAAAGGACTTGTCCTTTACGTTGTCATGCACTGGAAATGTTCTTGGGCTTCTGAATAGCATAATATACATAAAGTACATGATGGTAAATGATCTCATCATCTTGAGATTTTATAAGCCAGAGTCTGCAGTTCTTCAGCCAAGCAGATTTCTCCAAATCAGTTTAACACACCCCCATGTGATCAGTGATGTGATATTAGTGACTTATCACACGTGAAACACACCACAGCACAGCACAGCGTGACAGAGTGAAATGACTTCTCTGCATTTAACCCAATCACCTTGTGAAGCAGGGAGCAACCGAACAGCACAGCACCCAGGGAGCAGTGCTTGGGGACGGTACCTTGCTCAGGGTACCTCAGTGTACCTTGTTAGTCCTGGGCCTTGAACCCACAACCTTCCGATTGAAGGGCCAATGCCCTGATTGCTAGGCTAACCCTGTATTACCCAGTGTGCGCGTTTGTGATCATGTTCATGCGTTAATGTCAAGTTATTCTGAGTCTCAAAACCCAGATTAAGAATATCCTAAAATTCAAGCCCTTAGAGGTCAAGACTCAAGGCCCGGATGTAGTTTCCACGACGTGCTTTCACACTGACCGTTTCTCACCGCCGATCGCATCGTATCAAGTTAAACGTTAAACTGGAGAAAGTACAGAATGCCCCATCTTTCCCCATCCTACTATTGACTCAGCACAACATCTCTGCAGTGAGCCAAGTTCTACCTTATTCTGCTCAAACATCCTCTTTTCACAGAAACCATTGCATCTCCACACACATCTCTCTCTCTCTCTCTCTCTCTCTCTCTCCCCCTCATCTGACTTTTACTAAATTGCCCAATTGTTGCTCAATACCTTTAACAATCTGCAAAACAATGACAAATATAGTGCCAGAAAGACTGAGAACTTGTGTGTGTGTGTGTGTGTGTGTTTGGTGAGCATCATTTTACCACATACACTTTATATTTAGCTTGTGGCCTTTTTTTTTTTTTTTTTTTTTTAATTGGGGCTTCAACTATGCTTTGTATTTTTATTTTTTTTTTTACTCTCATACTGTCATGAGTGTCAGTGTGACAGATGGATAGCTTATTGTCGTCGTCGTCATCATCATATATTGGTTGACATGAGTGATGGTGTTTACCTCCATTCTGGGTGATGTACCGTACCCATGGGAGTGCTTGGTACCCACTCTTCTCGATGATCTTCAGGTAACGCACCTGTTTTAAAAAAAAAGAAAGAAAGAAAGAAAAAAAAGAAAAGAAAGAAATATAAATAAATAAATAAACAAACAAACAAACAAACACACTGAACAAAAAACACAACAGCCTTGACCTGCACTTCACTTGTGATTGCTCAGAGTCCTGACAAGTAAACTTTAAACCCTTCACTTTTATAGTGTACAACCTCGACAGTTTAGCGATTACTGCAAACTTGTTGCACATATCTACATATATTTGTAATGCTACACAAGCAGAAGTTCTCCAAGTAAGCAATCAAAACACTATGGGGCGTGTTGATATAGAAAAATAGATCAATAACAGGGTGCTGAGTTGCACATTGAGTTGCTGTCACCACCCTGAAGTTGACCATCTCTTATAGCATAGCGCTCTAAAAAATTATTACAATTTATATTCGTTTTAAAAAATAAATAAAACAAATAAAACGCAGCACAATTTTATTCTGAAAAACAAAAAGAAAAATGCTGCTTGAAAGGTTACAGAGATGCCGCAAAACCTCATCATTCTGAAGACATTCCTGTGGTGGAAAAAAAAAAAAAAAAAAGTACAGCTTTTTGACACTGGAGACTCCTTCCGAAATGCCAAATAAACATCAATATTTTAACTATTACATACAGTATGTTTATTTATTCCTTTACGTGACACACGCACCATGTGCCAGTCGTTACTATACAAAGGATACCATATTAAAACTGTCAGACTTGCTGCTTTCGAAAATTAATCAACACTTTCTGACGAATCAGAGTCGAGCGTTCTGTGGTATAATAAGCCAGGACATGATGTGGTGAAAGCTAAAGCTGTTCTTTGGAGGTTGTGTTACACACAGCACTGGCACCAAAGCCTGGGAAAGTGTCTGAGCGGCACACAGGAAGCATTTGAAGAAGTGAGATTGAGGAAATGGCACCTTTCTTCCCTGCAGAGATATTGAGACATGCTTGATGACCTTGATACTCAGCTGTTGCATCACTGTAACTTTGCACAATCTCACAGAAAAAAAACAAACAAAAAAAAACAAAAAACCCAAAAACCAATAAAACCACACAATATACAACGTGCTGAAAAGACACTGGTCAAAAGCGCCTCAGATATTCTGAGGTTATCTACTACTGTGGGTGTTCTCCTGAAGTATATGCATAGTAAAATTCGAAGCCCTGCCATCTGGTCTATTCTGACACTGTATTCCCAAAGGACAGACAGTTCAAAATAGCCCGAGTGTAGACGAAATAGCAACTTGGCATTCTTTTTTACAAGGAGCGTATTCGGAGTACGCATCAACATAGGCTAAAGGAGGAGTTTAAAAACAGCCTCTCCGGCTATTTCCAATCAAAGTTGGTGGAGAACCCCACCAACGCAGAGTCGCTTCTGTGCATATTTCAGGCTATGCATGTGGACGTTAGCTGGGTGCAGCAGTGCCACCCTGGGTGCAGCGTCCACTATTTAAAACTCATCAAAACCTCCCTTGGGACCGACCCAGGCGGGCCCTTATACGCACTGGCACAGTGACGAGACGGTCACCACTTGCGATCTCCAAATGTGGCTTTGTGTTCACGGCCTTTCGGGCCACAGTGCATGTCAAAGTGGTGGTTAGGCAGCGCTCGGACCATGTCTGAGAGCTTATGAAGTGCTGCGTCACTACAGCGCCAAGGCGAAGCCGCGCACTATAATGTCAAAAACGGCACCAGAAGATCGAGTGCATGGGTCCCGGTT
The DNA here is from genome assembly GCA_030068335.1 of Chrysichthys cranchii. Taxonomy (NCBI): domain Eukaryota; kingdom Metazoa; phylum Chordata; class Actinopteri; order Siluriformes; family Claroteidae; genus Chrysichthys; species Chrysichthys cranchii. Next base: position 12,919,691 of record JAQMCW010000018.1, read on the forward strand.
TACCAGAATTCACCTTACAAGACAAGTGTAGACACTGTGTTTGGTGCCCAAGACGTCTTTGGCTCAGCGTGTGTGTGTGTTTACTGGTGTACGCTGGTCTTTCATTAACGCGGCGTGGCCTAGTAGACCTTGTGGCCTACAGAGCATGCTTCGCAGTCAGGAGACAGACTCCCAGACTTTCACAGACATGCAGTCTAGTCACTTTTTCTCCCAAAAGCCTGCACTTGTAAATCTCTGCACATGCTGGAGAGCTTGGTCGCTGAGTCAGCGCTCCGTGCGGGCTGCTTGAAGGTGGGCAGTGGGTCTGGGTCTGGGTCAGGACAGCTGAGGTGACACACATCAAGTGCTAAACCTAATAAATAAACATGGAAACTGCAAGTAATGAGGAAATGGTTTACACTTATTTCACAGACTTGTAGCAGATCTCAGGTCAGTCTGAAAGCGAGAGGAGTGGATGTGAAGATGCTAATCAAGATGCCTTGGTGTTTCAGTAGTAGAACCGTCACACCACATGCTCATTCCAGACCAGTGAGCAAACAATTACAATGCATAACTGTTAAAAATAAAAAATAAAAACACTTAAGCATCATTGTGTATTCCTGACTACATCAAAATTACAGGCCTTTATGCAAGGCCAGGCCCTAGCCTTTGAGACTGATTAACTGTTAAGGGTGACATCTAAGTGTGTGAGAGCAACCACTTTTTTTTTTGGTCTCGCTGTCTTCGAGACGAGACTGATCATGATCATAGCTCGGTGTGAGAGGGAAAAAAAAATTGATGCCTATTGCTTAAAGTGGGATCATGAATTTGAGAGCGGTGCCGCCTCGTGCTGTTATTACGGACTCTCTAAAATGCCACCCATAAAGTCTTGAACGCAGAACTTGCATGGCTGCAGAGAAACAGGGCTAAATCCAGCCATACTAGAGAAAAAGAAAATCCCTCTAAAACTTAAAAAAAAAAAAAAAAAAAAAAAAAAAAAAAAAAAGGTCTGCTGTCACGGGGGCGCAGACACACAGGAGGGAGTCACCGTTCACGGGCCATACGAGGACACCAGTAAAGCAGACAGACATGCTGACCACAGGAGCGAGACAGAGAGAGGGAATGGGCGAGTGTGTATATGAGTGTTAGGGTTATCAAAGCATCCCTGAGGTTTCGTCCCAAGGCAAGTCAGCAAGTTCACTCAGCAGACGTCTGGCAGGCCAGGATCGTAAGCAGCACATTTGTGCAGAGAGACTAATCTACAGCTCTTTGCAAATTCAGCAGCAGGAGCGTGGTCATGAAATGGCACAAATCCAAATCCATTCACACCATGATGGGAGATTCTTGTTCGTTATGAGGACACCCCTGTGTTTACCATCCCAAATATGCAAATTATGAATACACAGGTTCAGCAGAACTATCAGAGTAATACTGGCCTGAAAATTTGGATTTAACAGAGAAAATGCACAACTTGACTACCCAAATTCCTAAAGGGAAGTGGGATGATTTTGCACCATTTTTACGTTGATATTATGCAAGTCATGTTTTGTCTTTGTGTTCTCAATGTACATTTCATCCCTTAACCCTGTTGGATTTTTTTTTTCAACTGCGCCAACAAATGCCTCATTGTTTCAAACCATTAGTTAATCAGTATAGTGAATAAACATGACCAAGAACCAAGAACAGACCGTCTGACTGATGCAGCACACATCCATCTCACTAACTGCTCAAAACAATAACCACCATTAAAGGCTATTCTGTGAACATTTTTCACTCAAGTGCCAAAATGCTGAAAAAGCTCCTTGTGCTGAAAATGGTTCTCTGCTGGACCTTGAGGCACAGATGTGTAAATACACTAAAGTACAGGCAGCTGATTTATCTGCAACCCCCAATATTCTGAAGATTTTGGTCAGAAAAGTGAACAAAAGATATCAGAGGCACTGTATCCTGTAGGCAGAGAAGCTAAGGCTGGGATGACACTACGAAAGATGGGATTTAAGTCACGTGTTGTCACTGTATTTGTCTGAAATGGTGATATGTTGCATCAGTAGGGTTAAGTGACTGCTCTGTGCTGTATTTGTTCTGCTTTGTTAGCGTTTCCAATCAGTATTGGCACCTCACTGGTACATTTTCAAAGCAATGGGTTGCTAGGTTGTGGTAACGCCAAGGCCTAGAATAAGGCTCGATTCCATCCTTTCCATTTACGTTTTGTATTGGCACTAGACAATCAATGTATAAATATATGCACTCATCCATCCATCCATGTTTCCATCAAACCATCCATCCATCCATCCATGTTTCCATCAAACCATCCATCCATCCATGTTTCCATCAAACCATCCATCCATCCATGTTTCCATCAAACCATCCATCCATACATGTTTCCTTCCATGAATGTTTCCAACAATCCATCCCTCGATGGTTGCATCTGCTCATTTAAGTTTCCATCCATCCACATTGTCATCCATTTATCCCCCCAAGTTTATAACCAAGATTATCCATCCACCCTTACAGATTTCCATTAAATCCATACATCCATACATCTATCCTGTTAATGCTGCATCTGCTTATCCAAGTTTCCATGTGTCCGTGGTTCCATCCATTCATCCAAGTTTCCAACCATTTTTATCCACCCATCCAAGTTTCCATCCATACATCCATCCCTTCTTTCAAATTTCCATCCATTCATCTCTCTCGAAGATGGCATCTGCTCTTCCAAGTTTCCATGTTTCCATTCATTTATTCATCCTTCACTTGAGGTTTCAACCAATTTTTTTTTTATCCATCCATAAAGTTTGTGTTCATTCTTCCATTTATCCTTCTATACATCCATCTCTCCCTCCTTTCAAGTTTACATCAATCCAGAGTTCCATCCATCCATCCCTTCATTCAAGGTTGCATCATCCACGTTTCCACCAATTCATCCAAAGTTTCTATCCACCCACCAGTCCTAATTACTCACTGTTGTCCTCTGTCATTTCCAAATCAGTATTATATTATAACATATATTGTACATTTTTGTGAACCTGCGTGATGCTGACTAACACAGGACACATTTCTTTTGAATCAGGCACTCTTCACGATGGTGGTTTCCCACAATATAGTCACAATGTCTGCAGAGAGGACACGCTAGGGTATTGCGAGGATGTCGATACCCAAAGCTCCGGCAATGGTTTTGCATAAAAAAAATAACTAAATTAATTATATATATATATATATATATATATATATATATAAAATATACACATATACATACACACATACATACACACACAACATATATATCAGTTCATCTATCTGTTAATGTCTGTTGTCTTAAAAGGCAAGAAATTCAGCATAAAATCTGATCAAAGCAAAAAGCCGCTTTGAGCCTGTCTGGGGGGGAAACAGGCGGACATAAAAATGAGCGAAATTAGCAAGAGGAAATCTCACATAAGTTAACTATTTAATTCGATTTCAGAAATGACTGATTCTTTCCTCATAATCCTGCTCATCGAGGAGGGGGGAAATCGAGTTAAATGAGAGGTTTAGCGACTTTGGGTTCCGTGTGGGATGCTTAATACAACTTAATCCACAAAAGAGAGGAAATCTCCTCTGCTTCCCCAATTCATTCACTCCCTTTCAAAATCATATAAAATCAGCACTAATCGTATTGGCCGAGGAGTGGAGGAGCGTCAGGAGCAGATTGTACGGCTCCTTTAAGACCATCATGCTGAACTCTATAGAGCAAAACAGGGCACCCAGAGTTCAGCCAAACTTTCAGCCACACACACACACACACACACAAAAATTCATTCCCAGTGATCACTGACTCACCATGCCGTGCGCTTATATTCACATATAAGAATGCTTACATCTTAAAAACCCAGCAGCAGGTTTAAGTGTGTGAAATCACACTTTCAGGCTGCAAATGTAGTCCTGTAGTTCAGTGTAACCTTTAATCAAGGCTTCATTCAGCTAGCATGATCGCTACGGCCCTTAAACACCATGTACGTAGGCATTTTTCCTCTAGCAATAGCAGTGCTTCACAGGTGGAACGGAGACTGTGGGAATGCTGCCCTAGTGAAACCTCTTAAACACAAACGCAGGAGCATCTTGCCTTAGCAGGAATTCCTGGTCAGTTTTAGTTGTTTGCTTAGAAACCAGAGAAACCGCTGGCCTGGGCAGCAATCAAACAGAAGGACCTCATTTATAAAGATTATATGCTATCAGACGAGGATTACATTTGGTGCAAATGCAAACAAGAGGCATTTAAACCAGATTTCAGTTGAAAGATCCCGAAGTGTAAATACATCTAGATCTCAAATACATATTGAACAACCAAGTACATTCCTAATATAGCTTATAAAGAATGAACCATAATGGCGTGCGCAGGTCTAGAAAAATAATCCAAGCTGGAGTAGTGTGATTAAACATAAAGCAAGTTTTTTTAAATCCGTTTTATCTGTTTATACAGATAGAGGACAGAGGTGCTCCCCTAGTTACGATGGGCCGACTTCTGATTTTTCTAAGTTATGATGACTATTGCGATATGGTAAAATTTTTTAAATATTTAGAAAATATTTAAAATTCGCGATCAGTGTAACAGCGCGTGACATATGATGCGTTCAGATGTTGCCCAGATGTGCGCAGATGATGCCTGGAAGTACGCATCACTCGCCTTGCCTGATGCCTCACTTTCTCCCGCAATTCACGGAGTTAACTTGTGTATCGGTGTACTGTACAGTGCATTACCACGTGTTTTTCTTTCTGTGCTTCAAGAGCTAATTTTGATTCAAAAGCATGTCTTCTAAACACCCCAGCACGTCTCCTACAGGAAAACATTCATTGCTAGGCTAGGCTAGGCTAAGCAGTGGTTCAACATACGACATTTTCCACTTACGATGGGTATATCGGAACGCATCTCCATCGTAACCTGAGGACTACATGTACTTGCATTTAACGCTTGCAAAACAAGCTCGTTCCCGAAAACCTACTGACCGATACCGAGCTCTGACTCTGGAGACTCCTTCTATATTCATTAAATGTCTCTTTACAAAAAGTCTCACCATATCATTAATTATATGTTCGTTTTCTGTATCTGTTATTATATCATATATTATAAGCCTTACAGGTTGTCATAAATGATGTATTAGAATTAGAGCATTAATATAAACCTGTGCTATGAATTACAGTCTGAACTACTGTCATAGCTGCCATTACAAATCCTGATCAACATCTCACCAATCAGCTTCCAGAATTCCACAGAGTTGTGGAATACATGTGTTTATAAAACACATGGCCCATGTAATTACACCGTTTCCTCATTTCTTATCCAATAATACACTGAACAAACTATGTCGTAAAAATAAGAGGAACTTCAAATGAACCAATGTGCTTCTTACAATATTAACAGACACATCATCTTAAGACAAATTGCACTGCAACGCAGACAGAACCTTTTCATGATACCATGCACGTAAAACCACTAGGTGGGGGGGTGGGGGTGGGGTTGAAGATTTAAAGGCAATGACTCAAAGCCTCTAACACTCCCAGATTTGTGACTCAAACGCATCAGCATGTGCAGCTTCTCTGAATGTACTAAATACAGGAGCCAAGAGAATAAATAATAACATGAAGATAAAGATCCATAAAACACTATAATAGGTTTCTAAAAGTCACTTTAAACATTCTGACCTTAGATCTCTTGGCTCAAGCAAATGCCCCAGATTGTTACTTTGCATTTAAAAAAAAAAAAAGAAAAAAGAAAAGAAAACAAGCTGTATGCCGGTTAACAAAAACCAGCTGGTGTCACAGACTCCGAAACCACCTGAAAACATACCTGCCCCACTCATACATACCTAAAGATTATTTACATACAGTTACACAACAGCACTGGTCCTCATTAGCCAGATGTTTATTTAGCATTTTTGAAAGGAGTCTCCAGTGCCACAAGCTGGAAAGTGGCAAAGTTTAAGCTTTCCACCAAAGGATGAAATGGTTTTGTGGTTCCTCAGTAATCGGTCAGGCTGCATTTTTGTCTTTGTTTGTCTGATAAAAATGTGTGATGCGTCATTCTTTAATTAGTAACACGTGTAATAGTTGGCAGAGTGCTGTGGTATAAGATGTTATTGGAAAATAATCAACTCTGCAATGGCAACAGTACCTCAGATCTCATCTCAGCATCCCATCAGTGGTTTATTTTTCTATAACAGAACGCCCCGGAGTGTCTGACTGCTTATGTGGATTCCCTAGTGTCAGTGCTTTTTAACACTTGGAGATAAAGCTGTAATTCATAGGAAAGGGGAGTCTGTGTGCTTTCTCAGTAACATGACAAGCTGCATTTCATCATCGTACTACCTTCCAAAGACAAAGAAACTTTTGGGGTACAAGAGGAAGACACTTCAGGACATGCTGGTGAAGGAAAGGAATCAAATTTAAAGTTGATAACCACTGTAATATAATTATTGATTATTTTCCCACAACAGCACATCTCTAAGTGTTTCATTCCTTTCATGGGGCAGTGGTAGCCTAGTGGTCGGGGCAGTGGCCCTTCAATTAGAAGGTTGTGGGTTCAAAGCCCAGGACCGACAAGGAACCCTGAGCAAGGTACTGTCCCCCAAGCACTGCTCCCCGGGCGCTGCATTGTTTGGCTGCCCCCTGCTTCACAAGAGTGACTGACTGGGTTAAATGCAGAGAATTCATTTCACTGTGTCATGCTATGCTGTGCTGTGTTTCACATGTGACAGACTTCACTTCAGTCTTCCTTACAGGATAGGATTCCACCAAAATACAATGCAAAGCTCCATTTTCTCACACCAGAATTATGGCAAAATTTTCCTCTGTATGTCGCTTTATGTAAGAGCTTTTTTGCTTCGTTTCAACACGGCCATGAGCCCTGAGGCTGATTATAAATGCTGACTTGTCAAACTGGTCCTACAATGTCCTACTCGAGACTCAAGCCTGTGGAGTTACACACTCAAAGCACTACCGTCTCCGAGGCTGGTTAACTCTGCCACCTAGTGACGGAGGCAGTTTTAACAATTAACTCCACATCTTCAAAGACGGACTGGGGGTTCTTTGGATGCTTTTTCTTGTCTCCATTCATCACTTATAAAACAAAGAACGTGCCAACGGGAGGAAACAAGGACGAGCCTAAACACCAAATGAAGCATCATTTTAATCCGACTTCATCTGCATTGCCCTTCGGCAGGCATAACGGATCTGCATTTACACACATGTATTTCTATTGGATTCTCCTTTAAATACAATTAAAATAATTCTGCACATGGTTATTTTACTCATATGGTTTATAGGATTTAAGTCATTGAAATAGCCATAAAGACTGTGGACTTGATTCACTTTCCGTGCTGAGAGCGCTGGGATACAACCTTGGGGACAGGGCAGAGGCAGAAGAATGGCTAGAGTGCCATCTTGTGTCACTAGGTGGAATCACAGCCCCTACAGGTGAGCGAGGGTGGGGTGAGGATCACCCTGGAACTCTGGATTCAACGTGATTTCAACTGAGGTTTCAAGATAACATTATATCCAGTATATCTAGTATATCTACCTGCCACATTAACCATCACAAATATGCCAGTTAACCAATTACCCAATAATCATATGCAATTTGGTATTTAGGACTGGGTTAATTAGGGATACATGATTGGGCAGACCTGGGATTCAGGACTGAGTGGATCTGGGATTTTGGATTAGGCAGACTGGAATCCTAACTGGATATTAGGGGGCAGGGGTGGCTCAACAGTTAAAGCTCTGGGTTACTGATCAGAAGGTCTGGGTTTCAAGCCCCAGCACTGCCAAGCTGCCACTGTTGGGCCCTTTGAGCAAGGTTCTTAACTCTATCTGCTCCAGGGCATCATATCATGACTGATTCTGCACTTTGAGCCAAACCTCCTAACAAGCTGGGATGTGCGGACGAACAATCAATTAATCCAGACATAAATAAATAAATAAAATTCACCGTGCTGTAATGCATGTGAAAAATAAAACGCTGCTTCTTTGTCAATTTGGGATTTACTATTGGGTGGATTTGGTATGGGGCTGATCTGGGATATGAAATTGGTCGGATTTGGTACTGGGTGGATTTGGGATACTGGTCTGGACAAATTTAGGATGTAGGTTTCTGTGGATTTGGGATTGGATGGATTTTGTTTAACACAAGCTCTTTCCAGAATTGCAATTAATTTGAACAATCAATCATAAGAAAATGTGATTAGTACTTTTAATTAGCAACATAAAGAGCAAACACACACTCTCTCTCATACCTGAATTCCAGACGTGGTGAAGTAGGGAATCTCAAACTTAACGCTAATCGGTGGCTTTCCTTCTTTATCCTCAGCTTCCACACTAGGCAGACCAAAGTGTGCTCTCATCAGATATTCTTTACCTCCCTGTGTGTGCGTGAGAGAGAGAGAGAGAAAGAGAGAGAGAGAGAGAGAGAGAGAGAGAGAGAGAGAGAGAAAGAAAGAAAGGGAGAAATGAAAAGTAAATCCACAAAATTTAAAACAAATAACTTGTTACACAACAACAGGAACTGAATCACCGCTTTAGAGAAACACTAACTATTGTGTAAAATCATGCATGTGTGCAGGCATGTATGTGAGAGCATTCATGGACTTACGGGGAAAGACTTAATGGACCAGACGATCTCACTGTTCTCAGGGACCCACTTCACGCTTCCCACCGTGGTCTTAAACTTGGGCGAGTCTGCATCCGTGGGTACTGGGATATGGATTTCCACGTTATTGGCTGTAGAGCGGCGTTTAAACTGCGATTTGGCCTGAAACACCGAGATCTGGATTAGGCTGGGTATTGTATTCCTACTTCAGACGCAAAAATTCATATGGAGACTGTTCAGAGATCACTAGGGTTTCTTTTTTTTTTTTTAGGAAGTCAATTTGATGAATACTTCTATGCTTAGTGAAATTAATATATTAACTTATTACAATTAATTCACCAACCCAAGAGTAGCGTGAGAGTGAACAGGACCCCCCCGTTTGCTCTCATTAGCCAGATGAATGAGATGGACAATAGCGGTCTGTCTTCTCAAAGGAAAAAGAAAAACATGTTTTTAAAAATTAAAAAAAAAGAAATCACTTCTTACCTTTATCATGTACTCGATTCTGCTGTGTGAATGCTTCTCAATCACAGACTCAATCCAGATCAAAGGCTTCACCTAGAAAGTGCAGAGGTCATCATAAGGTGCATAAAAGGTCATCAAGTGGTGCTGCGTCTGTTAGTGCGCGAGAGAGCACGGCGACTCACGTGTGTGTTAAGGCGGTAGGACATGAGCTCAAACTCTCCGTCTGGAGGGATGAAGGAGATGGTGCGGTCGTTCTCAAAGCGGGACAGCCGTACGCACTGATGGAATTTCACATCCTCCAGCTCTACAGACTTACTCTTCCCTCCTGTGGATGACAAAAGAGGAGGAAAAAAAACAAAAAAACAAGATAAATAGAGACAAAAATATCCTTTAGTGAAATCTGAATCTATTCTTATACAAGTGTGTGTAAAGCATTAAATATAACTGACTATTGCAAAGCCAGTGGACTCTTCCTCAGATGTGCTGATAATTTTAGTTAACTGTGGAATCTTGAATTGGCAAAGACGTGTAAATACAAGGGTTGTGGTATATAATATGATATCAATAATACAATAAGCTACATCACAACACACTTGCTCCAAGTGTATGTAAGCCCTTTAAACCTAATTTCATAAAAGATTTCTTCATATATAAAATTCTGCACATTCCGATTGACCTTTACACAGACGTTACCTACTATGAAAACATCATGTTCCATTTGCCCCAGAAAGAAAAGCAAACTCACGTCCAGTGTTTTCGAACAGAACCTTGTCGTTGAGGCCCAGACGCAGCTCAGGCATGCCCGAAAGAAACACTCGCATTTTAATGGAGCCCACGATCTCACTGCGCAGGACGTTCCCGTTGGCACTGACCTGTGAAGAGATGCGCAGGACATTTACCTGTCTGGGGAGCATCTACAATTTTTAGAGAGGAAAAAAAAAAAAAAAAAAAAGAATTCTGGCAGGAGAAATATTCAACACACAAATCTGTTTCACGAGATAAAGCAATGCTACTATATAAAGCTCCATGAATCTGCCTAGGACATGGCATCATATTCAGCACAGAGAATGAATTCTCATCCTCATGAGGCTTTCTGGGATATTTGTGCCACCAGGATTTGGATTTCAACTTCAGAACATGATTGTAATTCAAGTGTTTTGTTTGGGTGTGAAAACCTGAAGCTAAATAAATCAAATATTTTTCATATTAATCAAATTATACTTAGAAATAATCTAAAAAAAATATGTGCAAAAGCCAGGTTTGACTGCATTCCAAAACAAATTGAGAAATTAAAACCTATCCAAAGCACTTCTGAAAAACAAGCAAGATTTGATCACTATTTCAGCCGGCAAGAAATGGAAACGTGCGTCATGACCAGATAAGTGCAGCTTAAATTTTGTGTGTTGATTTGCAATGGTGCGTAGACATTTTATTTCACACCCTCTGTCAGATGTTTACATACACGGATAGAAATGACATCAATATTGGGTTTTCAATCATTTCTTTCAACTGTTTTATGATGCTACCACCACCATGCTACAGTGCTCCTCCGTGACTCTGCGCATTGCGGCCAAAAAACTCGATCTTCGTCTCATTTGACCATAAAACTTTCCTCCAGAAGGCTTTTTCCTTGTCTTTAGTCGAGCTTGAAGGTGTTGATTTTGGAACAGGAGCATCTTTTTTGGACAGCTGCCGCTAAGTCCATGGGAATGCAAAACTTGCAGACAGTGTTCCAGCAGCTTCCAGTTCCTGTCAGGTCTGTGCTTTGATGGTTCCTGGGCTGTTCCTGACCATTCAAACCTATTTGCTCTCAGCTGAGGATGACAGTTTGGGTCTTTGTGCAGCAAAGTAGCTTGGAAAAGTGACTACATCTCCCATTAGCTTGTACTTACTTACAGTTGATCTTGAAATCTTCAGTTGTTTATAAATGACTAAGAGACATTTCTGTGTTGTGTAAATCTATGATCCTCTTTCTCAGATCTGCTCTGAGCTCCTTGGAGTTTCACAATGCTGTCGAACAAACGTTTTTTTGGGGGGTTTTTTTTTATCCTATGCACAGAGAAGCTTCCAGCTGTAGTCAATCATGACCAGTAACAGGAAGTTAAGAGGCCTTGACTTTGGCAAGTTAAAAAACATTTTGTAACTTTCAGCACCACTGAATTAATAATTTAAATGTGTGTATGTATGTTTTTGACGCTGCAAGTATAATTTTGCCTTGGTGTTGATTTCAGAAAACCCACTTCTTCTTCCTAGCGTTAGTCCTGCACCGTGCAGGGTCCGCTGTCATCACAGGCCAACCTGGCAGTGTGACATCTAATGCGACCATGGAAACACCACAACCGACATGTTGCGCCGTCTGACGTTGGCACACTCACACACATGGGCAATTTAGGGTAGCCAATCCTTCTGCCATAGTATAAGAACAGCTGAAAGAAATCCCTGAAAGCCCAATGTTCCCATGACTTTGATGTCCATGATAGGTGTGTGTAAACTCCTGAGCTTGAATCTAATTATAAAGAAATTCACATTCGCAACATTTAAATTCGAATCCTTTCACGTTACTGTGCCAAGTATCCATGGCAACAGTACAGTGCACTGAGAACTATAGATTGCATAATTGATTATTGGTACACGTCTAATCTAGAACAGAACGGAGACAAAGAATAATCACAGGAAATCAAGTTGAATGCTAATCACTAACGATAAGCACTAACGAAGCCCTTGGGCCTGAATGGGTCGATAACTGGTGCTCTTTTACGCCACATTGTTCTCTTGGCTGTGATGGATTTGTGTGTTTGTTTCCAGAAACGGAGCCAGAGTCCACAAATTCGAGCGTCTGTTCTAAATACGGTGCGTCTACCAGAAGATTGACGGACTCGATGACGTCCAGGAAGACCTCGTTCTTCCTGTACTTGATGCCCTCTGACCTCCAGGACACAGCGTTGGTAACCGTGGCGGGTGGCCGCGGCGCTCCCGTGTCTAACTTGTGCCCTTCTTGTGTGATGTATCTGAACAAACACAGACGTTAAGACGGTAAATAACCGCAATGTTGAAAAGCTGCCAAAACATTTATTATATTTTAAAAAAAAAAAAAAAAAAAAAAAAAAGCCAGCAGAGAGTCAGGTATCAGTTCTAGAGAATTCTAGGATAAAAATATCTGTAAAACAATACACAAATTTTAACACGGATAAAGAGTGAGTGATGTGTGACGTGACATGGAACTGACTCCTGAAGGATTTTGCTGTCTGTCGTCTGTGGATAGCCGAAATCCATCAGCTCGTCCATCAGCTCATAAATGATGACAAAGTTATCTCTGATGCTCTCCTCCTCCAGCTCCTTAAAATACTCAGAGAAAACCTGACAGCACAAACAAGAATTACAAAAAAGCACATCATTATATCTACACAACAATTATGTATCTTATACACACACACACACACACACACTTAACATACCTGCACGATTTTATACAGGAAAGAGAAAACCAGAGAGACACAGGCATTTTTCTTAGATGTAGCAACAACTAGACAGCAGAGTTAAAGGAAACCACAAATCCACAACACCAAAGGGTATAAAATCCATGTGCGTTTTTTTTTTTCTTTAAATGCAAACAGGAAGTTACAACTGTAAGCATCAACAGGAACTCATTTGTCTTGTAGACATTTCAGTTGTAACGATACCACTGTCTGATCCCATGAATATTTATAGCGTTTTTTTTTTTTTTTTTAAATGAAGCCCTCTAAAGTGAATGAAGTGAATTCACAATGAATGAAGGGAAAGCACAAATAAAATATCAAATACAATACATTTCAAAGTGTTAAGTAGAACTGCAATTAAATCAATCCTCCTAAAAGAAAAACGAGTCAAGTCTCTTCACATGTAAATATTTCTTGCTCCAGGGCAGTTTGAATGGTAAGAGTAACTCCGCCGAGCCTCATCAGGTCTTATTTTTTGCCCACAGAGCGGCTCACCCTGACGTTATCATCATTATTAGATCATGTGGAACAAGCATTGTTTTTTTTGTTTTTTTTAAAAAAAGCATCAGGCATGTAGTAGAAACAGAACAGCAGGTCCAGTATGTACCAAGATCATTACTGCATTAAGAATCAAATGTTTTTACATTATTCCACATGTTTAACTGCACCCGTGTTGTTAAATTTAACATGGATTATTATTTTATAATGGGTTTTTCTTACATGATGGCTTAAAAAAATAAAAATAAATAAATATATATGGACAAGCATATGGATGAGACCAATTAATATAATTAGGATTTTTGTATCTTGCTTAGCCGCATCAAAATCATGTTGTACATCCGCTGTTGCCTATATTCCTAAATCTAGTCCAAGAGTGAGAAGGATACGGTAAAGGTTGTTGTGTTTGATCCACATGAAGCGCACTCCTCCATGGGCCAGGATGGGAGACAGAGTGCCTTCCTCCTCCTTATCCATCAGCAGGGTCATGAAGTGCTCGATCTCAGACATGTCCACATCGCCGCGGTAGTTACGGCAAATCAGGACCTGGAGAACACACACAAGCAAGTGCAAGAAGTTAAAGATTAGGAAAAACAAGGCAAAGCAACGTACAACTACGCAAAAAAAAAAAAAAAAAACCCTCATGGAATAAATTCTCTCACACCCCCCCCTTTTTTTAAAATAAAGTTTATTTTTTACAAAGCCAAAATAAGCAGAGGAAATCAGGAATCAGCAGTGATGTTAATCTTGACTGGCTGGGCATCGCTGCGCATTACGACGGGGTGCCATGTTAATATATTACTGATAACGTGATCAGCTTCTACAGTGCACCTTTTTAAGAGAACGCCGATGTCGCCTTTACCTCTACGACACGGATCGACTCCGGTCACGTAGCAGAGGGTGACGTAACGAGAAAAGCACAGCAAAAGCACCAAGATGGGATATTAAACTAGATCTACATCAGCATCAGTGAAATACCTTATTTATCATTCATTTGATGGATATTTACTAAGCTGCCAGGAGAGGAGGAAAAACATAAACGCTTCATTAAATATGGCAAAATCAGGTTAAGCTTTCTTCCTCTCTATGACAGATTTCCAACAATGAAATAATGAACAGAAATCTGAAAACGCGCAGCTAAAGCTTTACTTCATCTCACAGGAGATTTTAGAAAACTGTAGTTGGATTAGTGAAAATGCAAGGTTTAATTTTTTTTAACTGAACTATTAACTCTAAACAGAAACGAATGCTCCATGGCATTCAGGAAAAATCTATTTTTGCTCACTCCCCTTCTGTCGCTTAATCCTTTTCAGGGTGGTGGGGGGAAGCTGGAGCCAAACCCAAACCCAACTGGCTTTGGGCGAGAGGCGAGGTACACACAAAGACAGACAACCATTCACATTCACACCTACGGCCAATTTAGAGTCGCCAATTAGCCTAATCCCCTCTGTGCATGTCTTTGGACTGTGGGAGGAAACCGGAGTACCCGGAGGAAACCCAAACGGACACGGGGCGAACATGCAAACTCCTCACAGAAAGGCGCCCAGATCGACCCCAGGACCTTCCTGATGTGAGGCAACAGTGCTAACCACTGAGCCACCACACCACCCGGCAGTCTTTGCTAAAATGTATTTTATTTATTTATTTTTTTAAACAGTCTGTGAATTGTTTCTCACGTGAAGCAAATTCTTGAAACTGAGGAACAAGATGCCCGTTCTTTTTTGTTTTTTGTTTTTAAGTGTCTCCTAATGAGACTGCTTTTAGATTTTTGTTTGCTTGTTTCGGTTTTATTTTGAAGGAAACCTTCAGCCCCAGCTCTTCGATGCAAGCTAAGAAGAAAAGGAAGAACTCAAAAGGCTGTTGTTTTCCTGAATCTCTGGACTAAAGGTGTGATTCAACCATGTAGACATCCTACTCTCTTGAACCCACCCCAGCTTTACAGAAGTACAAGTGTTTATGTGATTACAGAGGTCTGAAGAGTGAAATTAGGAAACAGGTATTTACACACTGACCACCACAGGTCCAACATGAGACCTTCTTTCTGTCACTTTTAACCTCCCAAAAATGAGTTCATGGCAATAAAACTGTAATTTAATGATTACTAATTCAGTCATATGAAGTTTGTGCACCCAGTCAAGCCTTCCATTTTACCACCAAACTTATTAATTGTAAGAATATTGCACAGGAAATATGCACTTTTTAAAATATATATAAATATATATATAAAACGCAATTAAATTACATTTATCTAGCTTAGACGTGCAGTTCATCCCAAAAGAAAAAATAAGGAGGGGGGGACAACAAATACATATATATTTAATAAGTATATAAGCTTCTGAACTGAATTGCTCGGCTTGATGACTTGGTTGGCGGCGCCTCAGCCAAGTTAATGAGCTAACGTTTGCTAGCTAGCATGTTAGCTCGCGCTGGATAACCGCCGTGTGCTCGTGGCAGTGTTACAGTGTTAAATTAGCTAAAATTGGCACGCGCATACAGGACTCTAACTAACTAAGCTCTTTTTGAACACAATCACACAGAATACGGTTGATTTTCTTTCCCACTCGTTTTCTTCCCGATACGTTCCACACCATTCTCTAGGATTGGTCAATCCTGGAATGTGTTTATTAAATCAGCGAGCTGATTGGTCAAGCGCGTGTGTGACGGAAGGATAAGCCAATTGTATGCCAAAAGGCGGGACATGAACGAATACCGGTGAAAACGGCTAGCTAGCAGTAAGTGACTGAACTATATTTCAGGATTAGCATTAGCCAATAGCGGAAGCTACCCAGCAGTTCCCGTTATCTTACCTTGCCTTTCAGGTCCAACACATAAACGGCGCTGGCAGACATTTCGGATGGCCTGAAGTCGCTTCAAGACGAAGCGAATGGTTATAAAATCCAAACAATCCCACTGTGGTGAGTCCTGAGTTTTTAATAAACGTTAAAGAAAAGACGGAATCAGTGACAAAAACGGATTTGCTTCTTTTTCGTTCTTTTGGGGAGTGTTGTAACCATAGCGCAGTTTTCTCTAGCGCCCCCTGCCGATCTGGAGGCACACAGCGCTTTAAAAAAAAATAAGGCTTATTTATTATCAGGATGGATCAGGTTGGGTGATTTAATGTACACAATCTATTCTATTATATAACTTTTAAATTAAAAAAAAACCTATATATGGATATATACAGAAATCCAAATCAAATTCATGGTTTTTGTTTACATACAGGCCACTGCATGTTTAAAGCACGTGACTGCTATTCTGCTGGTTCTCTTTTTTGCTTGCTTACCTAGTTGAATACCAAGCGTTTACCAAAAAAAAGTTAATTAATGAAAATAAAAGACATTGTCGCGGAAGAAGATTTTGAGGAGTCGAGTATCAGTGTATAGAAAAAGCGACCAGTTATCGTAAACAAAATGCCTATAGCAAATGCCTCCAATCCTATCAACGTGCAAATTACAACAGTGCACCAACAAAATAAGGCAAACTCCTGCAGTAACTCTAGCTATGGAAGATTATCAGCTTGAGCGCATGGTAAACTGGCCTCTATTGAATACTCAATTCTGATTGGTTAATTACGGCATTGCTATGTATAACAGACCACTACTATGTACCACCCCAATAGCAGAAGCAATAAAATCATTGACAAATCAATGTTTTGTCTTGAATTGTTGATTTATTTAGTAAGTAGTCATGTAATAAGCAGGACTGGAGCAGATTGTTGTTCAAACGTAACACACTGGGATATCTATGCATCAAAAATGGCGACTCGCTACTTAGCGTAGAGGCTTCTGGGAAGGGTGAGCCGGTCCCTTTCTTTAATGAGACAAAAAAAAATCCCAAAATACAAACTCCTCTGGCCTGAAGATTGTCCCACTGTGAAAAACCTACTGACCGAAACAAAGTGCTGACACTGGAGACTCCTTACAAAGACTGGCTGTGTGACGGTATCACATATCCTGTATATGTCATCATCATATAACTCCATACAAGACCAGTCATATATTTCTAGCATTTTTAATACTTATATACTTCACTCCTTAGTGCTGTCTCTTCTGTTTTCCATTGCAGCCTGATCTTGGTCAATATTCAGATACGTCGTGTTCACTCTCACCATTAGATGTCACTTGATGTTCAGTTTACTTTTGCTTTCTTGATTTTTTTTCTTTTTATATCTTCCTGACATCCCTGAGTAAAGCTTTAACCTTCAACCTAATAAGAGTGTATGCTGTACACATTTATTTATTAACAATGTGCACATCCCTTTGGTAATTTATTCATTCCTTTGACACCATTATGCACAATTATTAAAAAAAAAGTCTCCCCATATTTGGAGAAATACTTAACCCTGCCTTAACCTTATGATACATCATGTTCAGAAACAACAACCTATCTTTGTTTGCAACAACCATAAAGCCTTTATAATCCAACTTGCTATACAGAAGCATAAAAACAGACACACATCAAGCAGCATTGCTCTCTACTGCTTCTTTGCCCTCATGCCTGCAAAAACATGTGATCAGCCTTGGACTTGTGTCCATGTCGATATGTTTTACATGCCATTGTTTAAAGAGACCCATGGCTTTGATGTCAGAGTTATATTTATGGAGGCTGGGATGTAATCGTGGCACACTGTGACACGGAGCACACTCGAAAGACTGAATCATCAGCTGAGAACTAATTCTACAAAACGTGAGAAAAAAATGAGGCACAGATATAGACGATCATGTAGTAAAATGCCAGCGTGGGTTGCTCTTGGTGTAATCGCACTTCACTAAAATAGTCCTGCTGGTTGCAAGTTTCTCAATCGTCCTATCAGTGTGACAATCATCAGATTTATTTCTTGCATTATGAAATACGGGGCCAAGCGTCAGCCACTGTTTTCAGAGACTATTTGGAAACGAAGGCCAATTTTTCCAAAAATATTTCAAGGATGGCAATTTGCATTTATCGAAATATTTGTTTAAGAGATGCCAATAATTTTGAGGGGAAAAAAAATACTACAACTCGAATTCCAGAAAAGTTGGGACGTTCTTTAAATTTGAATAAAATGAAAACTGAAAGACTTTCAAATCACATGAGCCAATATTTTATTCACAACAGAACAAAGATAACATAAATGTTCAAACTGGGAAATTGTACACCTTTTCCACTAAATGAGCACATGTCAAATTTGATGCCTGCTACAGGTCCCAAAAATGGCCATGAGTGGAAAGGGTTGCTGTGATGAATGCCACTTCTCCCTCCCTGAGATCATGGCAAGGTTTCTTCTCTTAGACTCCTGGCCACGGATGTCAGTGACCTTGTCTGAAGTTGAACTCGCAAACTGAAGTCTTTCAGTTTTCATTTTGTTCAACTTTAAAGAATGCCCTATCTTTCCTGGAATTCGGGTTGAATAATTTAATAAAGGAATTCTTATCAAAGGGTGCCAATAATTTTGGATTTGGCTCGATCCATGCTTATTCACATTCTCTATATTAACCTTTAAAATGCAGCCTATTTAAAGAAGACTCCAGTATACAAGAAGAAAGATATTCTCTTTCTCTATTTGAGTATTTTTTTTACAATATGATATTCCAGCACTTTTGTCTATATTAAAGGGACACTCCAGTGTTTAACCTCTATCCACTACATCAGCGTCAACTTCAACACTCTCCTGAGAAAAGAATGGAAAACCTGTTTATTCAAAACTCATCCATATAGGAAGTGTTGTTCATCTATAAACGACAGAAAAATGTTCCCTCTATCGCCTGGAGATTGCGAGTTTGACTTCAGACAATGCCACTGACATCCGTGGCCAGGAGTCTAAGAGAACAACCCTTGCCATGATCTCAGGGAGGAAAAAATGACATACGCTCTCTCCCCATCCATCACAGCAACTCATGGCCATATGTGAACATCTGGAAAGGTATGGATAACGCTTTTCTCAGAGGGTGTTACGCAGCCCTGTGATGCAGCAGGAGCAGCAGTTTAGAAAAAATCCACGTGGTTGGTTTCATGAGTCTCAGAGGAAGTGCGTGATAGCCTTCACCCTCCTGGATTAGTACAGTAAACCCCATTCTGTCACGGGGATTACATTCCAAAACTTCCTGCGAAAGATGAAAATGCGCAATACATGGATGCCACCCCTAAATGCTTTTTTAAAAGTAGTTTAAACCCCACACTCTTTAAACACTTTCTAGACACAACTAAACACATAATGAAAACATTTGTAAGAATACAGCGAGATGAATTTTGTGTAGAATTTGTAGAAACATCACATTTATTGCAAGTACTGCTACAGGTGAACACATGGGATGTTGGAGAATGCTGGTTGCTTCTCCCCAACCGTATGCATCGTAGCCAGCAGCCAATCACAACCAAGGTTAAATAAATAGGGCA
>JAQMCW010000018.1:12939200-12954204 GCA_030068335.1 Chrysichthys cranchii
GAAATTTAGCACAAAAAATAAAAATGTACTACAAATGTACTACATAAACTTACAGTACATTTTTAATACATTAAAATATATATATATTTTTTTTTTTAATTTTTTTTTTTTTACCGGGGTGGGCTAAGATTAGATATTAATAGTGAAATTCAGATGGATTGTTTTTCAGTGTCTTCCACTGCCTCAGCTCAGATGAGAAGACTGGGAGAGTCATACTTCTTCGTCCTTGCTGGTGATTTTGGGCTTACATTTTGGATTCTCATCTGGCCACAAGATAGCTCCAGATGTTTATGGGTAGATAAAGAGGAGATCTGTTCTCCATGAAAGCAATGGAAGGGGGCGGAGATGTTGATGGACATTCAAGCGAATTTCGCAAGTTCAGAAGTGAGCGCCAAGATCCCAAACGAACCTCATCCAAGGTGAACGAATATTATGGGACGTAGTGCATGATTAAGCGTCATACGATTTTCCACACACAACATGACTCAGATGCTCGTATAAAAAGTGACATGTGGGTAGTGTGCTATCCTGGTGCTCTAGCTGTCATCTCAATTCAAACTGGGTTCCTTGTTTTTCTCTTCTGCTATTTATTCTTCTGATCACTGGAGTTCCTAGTGCACTATTCTTACCTCCTTCAGTTCTGTGAATCCAAGCACATGGCCAGAGCCATAAATTAAGTAACAACAATGCCTACAAAAACACTCTGCACTGATCATGTCAGAAATGACCTTTCTTAAGAACCAACCAGCCTCTCTCTCTCTCTCTCTCTCTCTCTCTCTCTCTCTGACCTCTCCCCTTGTTTTCGGGAGCATGTCACGACTGCTTCTGTTCTGTCCCTGTGTCCCAACATGCACTGTGTCAAAAATTCATCAGCCATAACTACCAATGACAGCCATACCCACCACACCAGACCCAATCAAGAATAGTTCGTGAAAAAAAAGTTGTTTTATTATTAGTAGTAGTAGTATTAGTATTAGGATTTAAATGAATTCTTCATTGTCATTCTTTTCATAGAAATCCTTGGTTACAAAATTGCACACCAGAAAAAGGAGATATTAAAGGTCCAGTATGTAGGATTTAGGGAGGATCTATTAGCAGAAATGGAATATGATATCCATAAGTATATTTTCGTTAGTGAATAATTAACATGTGTCTATGATTCATTGTGTTTTGTAAGCTAAGAATGAGCCCTTTGTATCTACATAGGGAGCGGGTCCACCTCTACAAAGTCACCATGTTGTGCCACCACAGTAGCCCAGAATGGACAAACCTCTAGAGAGCACATTCTGCATTTCGCATTTTTACAAGTGGAAATGTGAATCAGGAAGGAAGACAAGAAGAAGAAGAAGGAAAAAGACAAGGAAGAAGAAATAAGAGCAATCAGTGTTTGCTAGTGCTGGCTAACAAGTGTAAGAACCCACATTTTGAAATATACCCATTGTTTAGCATGGAAAAAGCAAGCGAGTGTGAATCTAAGTACTTGGATGTATGCTACAGGCACCTGACGGCCACCGTGTGCTCCAACACACGCTTGGAAAGGGAGGTGTAAGGGAGGCACAAGTCAGTTGAATGAATCCTACATAGTGGTCCTTACACTGAATCCTTCACATGATATACTTCAAATGATATTCAATATAATTGTAGCTTTTTCAAATACAGTGGAACATTGGATTGCGAGCATAATTTGTTCCCGGAAACGTCCTTGGAATCCAAAGCACTCGTATATCAAAGCGGATTCCCCCATGAGATATAACGGAAACTCAGATAAATCGTTTCACAACCCACAAATATTTATATAAAAGTGATTAATACAAAATATAAAGTAAAAATGCATAAAACAAAATAAACTGCACTTTACCTTTAAAAAGACTCATGGCTGGCGTGAGGGAGAGGGGAGAGGAGGAGGATAATTGTGTAGGATGACTTTCACTACAACACACAGAATCCCTGCAGTCTGTCGCTCTAACTTTAACAAGGAAACTATCCAATGATCGCTGCTTTTGCCTCCTTTTGAGGATTTGCCAGAAATGCGACATTGCATCGTCATTAAACAGATTCATCGCTCGCACTGCTACAAGTGGTGCTTTTCTACAAAGTTTTGCACTCTTTCCCACATTTTACACATCTCCCGGGGGGCCATTTCCGTGCACACACACACACACACACACACACACACACACACACAAACAGTATATGCTAGCGCAGATGTTGACGATATGAGTGAGCCACAATCCCGCAGTGAGTGAGAGAGAGAAGTTGTGATCACGTGAGGCTCGGCAGGTGACGCGTATGCATCCTACTCGTATTGCAAGACCTCGCTCGTCCACCAAGTCAAAATGTATTAAAATTTCTTGCTCATCTTGCAAAACACTCGCAGACCAAGGTTTCACTGTATATATGTAGTGTAATATCTTATGGACTAAAATCGAAGATTAGCATACCTGAGAAAATGTGAAATACAACCAGATTAAAACTATGCTATTTACATCTGCAACCAATAGCTTTGTGTTTGTAAAACATGGCTTGAAATAAAATATTCCTGTTCATTTCTTTTCAAACAACAAATCAAATAAAAACTTAACGGCAGTTGTTGGCAGTGGAGTCCGACCTCCGGCCACGTTTGGTAAGGGAATTTGGCTCGTGTTTGGCTTAAACCCCTCACATAAAGTAATGCGACATGAAGCACTGGTGTAAGACTGACAGATTGCTCAGTGGAGTCTGGCTTGTTGTCCAGAAAGGATCATATTAATCATTTTTCTCCGCTTGCAGCAGTGCGTGGCGCAACATGAGCGCCAGTCTGAGGCTTTCAGGCCGCAGTGATACGTGTCTGTCTCTCACCATGTTTCATAACGTCCTTGTGGGTGAAGTCAGAGATAAGGAGAAGAGCAGACACACAGAAATGGAGTCTGATAGCAGGAACGTGCTGATGGTCCCTAAGCCATGCCAAAGGATTCATGCAAGAAGTACTGACCCGTAGTGGACTGTTAATAAGAGACACAATGGAGAAAATTTTAACACACACACACACACATGCACATAAAATGTGCCATGAATTATGTTACACTTCACAGGTACAGGGTGGGCCATGAAAAAGTAGCCCCGCCTCCAATACCGATGCCGCGTTCTTTGGAGGAGGCTGTAGCCCCTTTCTCTCCATCTGTTGCCCCATGTGTGGTGCACACACATGAATGGGGACCACTTTCAGCATCTGTTGTGACTTTTGTTTGTTTAAGAGAATAAAAACAATTTATTTGCTCGTTCATTTTATCTTCCTGTCGCCGGAGATGGGCTACATTTTCATGGCCCACCCTGTATATCACAATCTCTCTGTAGTCAGAGTGTTCAAGTCTCTAACACTCGTAGCATCACATCACAGCAATGCCATAAGAGGTAACGCTCCAACAGGTGCCACATATAAAAAAAACCTCACACCTCCTCTGTAATCAGCCAGCTGCTGACAAGAGGAAAGTGACTGAGACTGAGCCAGGAGCTGCAGAGATCAGAATGGCACAGTATAACGTAGCTGAAGGCTGGAATAGACACTGGAACATTGACACCAAGCATGATCCTGAATGTTTAGCTGGTCTGTGGAGATTTTTTCCACCATCTGATCCAGCGACGGCCTTCAGAGTCAAGTCCGTCACAAAAATGCTGTTTAGGGTTTCTTGAATTATGATGCATTCGTGCAAGATGTCAAAATGGAGACATAAAAGTTCTTTTATTTTATGAATGTGTCTTCAAATTCGATAGATTTGTGATAATCTGATGGACTTCTCTTTAACGCCTTTTCAGAGCCTAGCCTAGTGTTTTTCCTGTTCTAACTTCTTTCTTTTATTTAGCATCTCATTAGCTCCTAAGTGTTGTAACCCTAATGTGACGTGACAGTCGAGTTAGCTGCTGGTAGTGGGTTGGGGAGAGCTGGCTAGTGGGCTGGAGTTGGCAGGTAACCAAATTAAGGAGAAAAATGGGGACAATTCCTGAAAACGCTATCATTTCATCCTAATTTTTTTAAATCTGAAATCTACAATCAAAATAGGATTTTCACTAAAATCTGATTTGAAAGTCAAGCTCCGAATTAACGCTTTAGTGCAAAACATGGCACTGTCTCTACCTCTGATCTTTTTCCAGCAGTGTTAAGGACACACACACACATTCGACACACCACACACACTGCGCAATTCATCCTGTGCAGTGACAGCATGCATAGCGAATTGAATCACATGGCGTGTGAAATTCTCAAGCGTCCCCAATGCAAAACAGAGGACGCATTCAGCTATTCATTCCTTTGCACACACACACACACACACACACACACACAGACAGAGGGCATTGGAATGAAAGTCTTAAGTACACCAATTGTGTACTTATGGCTGCTGTAAAGGCGTGTGTGTGTGTGTGTGTGTGTGTGTGTGTGTGTGTGTGTGTGTGTCCAATGGTTCCTGTCCATCAGATTACAGTGGTTGTTTATGTTGCTGTGTAAAACTAGGTAAAACCATTGGAATGTATTGAAGCTTTTAGCCATTGTTCAATTCTATAAAACCTACACATGTGTAACACTTGCCTAAAAACGTCTTCCAATTATCATACAACAATTGTTTTTTTGTGGGGGTTTTATTGGGGGGGGGGGCAGTTATGAACAGGTCTTCTGTCATTTCTTGGTTCAAAACTTGATAGGAAATGCTATATAGACCTTGGTTACATAAAGCATTTTTTTTATTGAAATATACTGTACATTTGCAAGTACAAAGTACTTAAGATTTCACTTAAAAGGCACTATATGCAATCCAAATGTAATCTCAAGTCAGATCTAAATAAATATCCAAAACAAAGGCATTACTGGTACTCTCACTCTGCCACGTAGCCATAATCTCCAAAGGTACAATCTATAGATCTAAATGTCCTTTGGACCAAGAGCCAAGTTAATAAAACATACTGTATATAGAGGATGTAGGAATTCTTAGGTTATACGTTCTCACTAAAAATATCCATTACGGGCATTTGGTTAGAGTACAAATGTATATTGTACACATTCCTGTACATTTAAAATACAAAAAATACACAGCTTTCCTGAAATTATAATAATCGGAGTACATATGTGAGCAGTATTATTCCTGACTGGAATGTTAGGTGGAGGTAGCTCTAATGTAGCATTGAATCACAGATCTAAAATGTTATGTAACTAATATTTAGACCACAAATGTACAGGTATTTACACTTATTAAATAAAACGAGCACCCAAGAGTTGTGACTTTAAAAAGTTGCATTAATACAGTAGAATAATATGTAATGTCATGAGCTATGGAACAGCAAATTGTTATCTTATTATTTACAAAATATCCTACTCACTGATTTTTCAAGTAGTTTCTTATAGTTTCTATAATAATAATAATAATAATAATAATAATAATAATAATGTTTCTAATTTCACTCTGCTCAACATATTTTTAGATAGTATTACTGTATATCTCCACAGTCTTCAGTTTGATTGCAAATAGCATTCACGTTCACAGCAGCCGTCTCAGGAGCTCTGCGTGACCACCTCTGTGGTTCCCGTCACGGTGTTCTCTGTTTGCGTTTCTGAACTTGTTTCATTTCCATCCCGCTTGAAGAGGCTGCCGTGCATTTTAAGCCTGTGTAACCTGTAAAAATAAAAATGATTAGCTTTGCTTAATTTTGGTCCTCATACAAATGTAATGGTCTCGCCTTTTCCCCAGATCATATACAGTGAATTAGTTTTTATCCTGTTGTCTTTACCTCTGCTCTTTCCTGCTTTGGGGATTGTCCTTGGATTTTACAAATACCACCCCTTCAGCGCCCTGAGTGAGGCTCCCATATTCCACATCCTTGGGTTTGAAAATCACTCTGGAATGAAAATGGTACAAATATAATAAACAGATTGCATTGTGGTAGAAGATTTTTGTTCCCAAAGGTACCATCAAAGTTACAATGGGGGGGTCTTCAAGTTCCAACACATTTGAATGGTTTATTATGTTCACTTTCTCCAGACTTGAGCTTTGTACTCATAATTTAGTGCCATTTTTCTGAAAGTGCCTCATTTCATTTTCACCATTTATTTTCAACAATTAGGAGAAAAAACATATTGTCATCCCTGATATCACTGATACTCACTTGGCTTGTGTCTCGCCAGACTTAATTCTCATTTTGCGAATCAGGAATTGGTTGGTTCTGAAGAAGCTCGGCAGGTATGAATCTCTCTCCCACTGGATCTTCAGCATCAGCAGATCCCCTACATCTACATCTGAGGTCACCAGGAAAGAAACGGTGTTGTTGGTGATCATGCTCGGCCTGTAAATGAACCAGGGAGGTGTTCAAATCACTAAAACATGAACATCACATTGGTTTTAGTTCAATTAGTATGTAACATTGTATAGTATGAAACTCCCAGAACACATCCAGACTTACTCTACTCACATAACATATTATATATAGGATGTTCAGCGTATGCAGAATTAACAGTATTTACAACCACGAGAAATTATTAATGAAATACCCATAAAGCAGGTTTCATACTGTGTTTTTGTAGGTAATACAAGTAGGGGAACTTACACAACTACTTGGATGTCGTCTTTCTCATCTTGAGTTCCATAGAGAGATATTTTCACAGGCTGGTTGTCCAGGGCCAAATTATTATGGCTAAAGAGATATGCCTTAATCTGATAATGGAAAACTACAGAGATAAAAAAAAAAAAAAAGTCTTGTATGTAAATAAAGCACAACTAAAAGACCAAACAAGCCAGCATCATTGTGTTAGCAAATAAAATTAAAGACCACTAGGTGGGGTGTTTGTGCATACCTTTGTAGGGCATCATTTCACGTGTCTTCAGGTACATCCTGCTGCTCCTGGTTGTTCGGACCTTGTTGACGTTGTAGCCCAGCTTGTTGCAGCGGTTCTTGCGGCAGCTGAGGCACAGGCCCTTGTAAAAGGCTTCTTTGGAGCTGCAGCGGTAAGCCAGGCTCTGTTGATCCTGATTCACCAGCGAGTCGATGAACAGATGCACCGAGCGCTCATGAGAACATTTCACCAGCTGGTCCATATCTGTTGAGAAGACGTCACAGGAAATAAATCTTTCTAAGATTTGTAAATCTTTTGCAGTTTAATGTTTCCAGAAGCCATCAGCTAACATGCCTCGTCATTTCATGTTATTACTTGACTATATACATTTCCTACTTGGATAACTGTAGTTAGCAAATAACTCATAGTAGTAAAAAGTGGAACTGTGGCAAAAGAGAGAGCGAGAGAGAGAAAGAGCGAGAGATTGGTAGGTTGAAGCAATAGAGAATGGTTTTTGGGTTTTTTGTTTTTTTTTACCTCAGGACAAACAGGTAGTTAGCTAGCTGACTTGTTTTAAAAATGTTTTTCAATTGTTCTGGAAACATCTAGTAATCCACAGCAGTGCATGAAGTAAAGTAAAGTTTTGTTGTTGTTTTTTGTTTCATTTTTTTTTTGTCTCAAGACAAACTACTAGTTAGCTAGCGAGGACTGGTTTTTAAAACATTATTCAATTTCTCTTGAAACATCCAGAAATCCATAGCATTGGTTGTTTTTTTTTGTTGTTGTTTTTTTTTACCTCAGAACAAATGGCTAATTAGTTAACAAGGACTTATTTTTCAAAAAATTAAATATCTGGAAACCCATTTCACTGACATAAAATCCACATATCTTAAATTCATCTAACCATGACAACAAAACCCTGGAAAACAAATCTCACACTAGCATGTTCATTAGTGGCTAGCCAGCTGGCTAACCTAGTAATGTTTTAGCCTAAGGTTAAAAAAAGGAGAGTGAACAGATCTTCCTGAATTCTTCACTTTACCATTTCTGAAGATGACTGATCGTTAAAAATGTGACATGGAAGATGTGTAATATTTTTAAGTAGGTTTGTGGGAAGACACACATTAATCCATAAACAACAACAGCCCAGAGATTAGCATAGTTACTTTCTATGGTTTCACAACTCTGGAATTTTTTAACTGGAAAAGTGTTCAAATTACTTCAAACACCTAAATGAAGTCAAATTCATTCATAGATATTAAAGTGTAATTTTGGGAAGAGCGCTAAGCACCTGCCCCTAATATCTAAATATTAGCTTGTTAGCTTACAATTTTAATTATATAACTCCTTATTCCTGTAGCTTATAGTAGTTTGACTGTAGTTACTGAAAAATATGCTTTAAGATGAACAAACATGTAATACACCTCAGCTGATAAGCTTGCTCCAATATTCTGATGATTGATGGCACTTGATTGATGGAATCCCACATGACCCAACAGTTTCTAAGTTTAATAAACACCATCATCCCTAATGTTAGCATAAACACAATGACTTACTGTACAGGCCGTATGTAGCAATCATCCTCATGGTGTTCTGAAGGCTGCAGCCAGGCTGGAAGGTGCCACCATTAGGGTAGATGTCCACATGACCCACCGGTCTCTGGATGCCGATGCTGAGGTCCGGGCTGCCTCTGGTGTTCGTGTGTAGGACGTCGACAAACTTGGCATCATCAGGGGAGAGTCGGTTTGGCCTGTCAGCATGCTCAAAGGTAGGGCCAGCTGGGTCAAAACCTAAAATTGTAAAAAGAGTAGGGGAAAAAAATGTAAAAAGCTAGAAATTAGAAAATACAATTGTCAGTAATGCATAAATAACAATATTATAAGAAATGAAAAACCAGCAGCCTACATGAAAGGTCTGTAGGTTTTATAGTCATGGCATAAAAATGAAGGTGATATTTTTGTGATGGATCATTAGTGGATAAAAAGAAAATGTGAACATTTTAGGTAGATATATGATAACCTTTTTTAATCCATAGCTAATTCCAAACATCCGGCTAATCAGATATTGACGCGCATATGAATTAATACCCAATAAATGCTTGTTAACTCTATAGGATCTATAAGCAAAGCAAGTACATACCAAGTAAAATTAATGTGTGTGTGATACGTAGGGTGTGGGCTAAAACCTGAGTTAACTGATGGCCCTGACCTGTAATTCTGTTAACTTTGTTGTTGGTGAGGTTTCCTGCGATGCCTGCCACGTGTGCACCCAGACTATACCCCAACACATGTAGCTTCTCAAGTGGGTAGCCTATAAGCTTAATGGAAAAATGAAAAAACAGAAAGTTGAAAATTATGAAACAATGAACTCTTCAAGGGAGCAGTACATTAAAACATTGGGATTGAACAGGAATTGGACTGAGTCCTAATTTCTACCTCTAACCAGTTGATGAACTGGGCCACGTCCCTGCCCACTAGTCTGGTGTTCTCAGCTGAGGTGGGGTAGTGATGGCTGGCACGGTCCAACCAGTCCACTACAATGACATTGGCACTGGGTTCACGCTTGTATAACGCAGACACCAGCTTAGCGATCCAGCTTTCAAACAGTCCTGCAACCTGGCAGTAATACCAACACGTTCAGGTTTAGTCATGGAACATTACTGGAATATGAATAACAACTTAATTATATATATACATACACATTAGGGAACTTCAGTGCAGGATATGGGTTGGTGTGCAAGTTGGACTCACCGACCAGCCATGGATCACCAGAAAGCTCTGCGCATCAAGCTTGAATCTGCAGTCTGATATAGTCTCTCTTATTCCCGGGACGAGGTAGCACAGGTCCTCATCCGGGAACTCTGCGTTTCGCAACGAGAACTTGGACTGGATGTTTCCGAAGTCTGTACTCCAGTGAGCGGTGTAACCTGGAAATGAAGATCAAGTTTAATAAGGCCCTTATAGCCCTGAATGGTTGTTCATTCCGGTTCACTGTGATTAATCTTGGAGCTGAAGATCACATGGACCTAACAATAGCTGACTTAAAAGTAATGAAGTATTATCAGGTAAAGTCACGTGTCCAAGGCAGAGGAAGGTGTTCCCAGGAATTTGGAAAAAATCATATATATTGAATTAACTTGTCTAGATTTCCAGAATATTCTAGCCTTTAATGTATGTAAACAGTTATAATATACACATAGTTACATACATTAGCAGAACTGATAACCATTAGGCTACACTTGTGCATGTTAACTCGACAACTGGTATGTTTCCCTTACCTGAAGAAGGTGTGTCAGTTAAATTAGATGGAGGCTCGCATGAAATAAAAGAAATTCCAATGATCAACAACCAGATATTTTCTGTTCCCATAGTACAGCACATGAATATTTGGTATAAACCTCTAGTCAATGTAAAAAGTAAAAAAAAAAAAAACACTTTCAGCCCTGGATTGCAGCTTGAACAGATAACACTAGGGTGCCCCTTCGTTTATTTATACCAGCCACAGCCTCTCTTCGCGCTTTCTGATTGGTTCCATGTGAATCAAGGGGCATGGTTTAGGCATCCACGACAACAAGCGTGACCTAGCTGTCACAGCGACTGAAAGGGAAAAAGAAATCACGTGACTCCTCCTTGAGTTCCATTTCAGTACAGTTGTTTTGGTTTAAAAAAATATTTTAAGGATTTCCTTTAAAGGAAAGAGTAAAAATCAGTGGAAGATAAGTATTATTATGTTTTCATTTGTGTTCCTAATCAAAAAAGAATTAAAATGGAAATAATTAAACAAATCAGACAGTTGCTATGTTTTGTTACTGTTTGGTTTTATTTTACACAAATTCTCATGTGCAATACATTTATGCTTTAGATTATTCTAACAAAATGCAAACCACCAAACAGACCTCGCTTTCGCTCTCGAACCTTGCTTTAATTCATTGCACTACCAGATTCCTCTTTCAAACCCAAAGTTTTCCTGACTCTTTGGTCGTGTGCCAAGAATTGTCCTTGGCACAGAGTCTGTTCCTGTGAGTGTATCTGTACACCCTCTGTGACCAAACAGAGACCTGGCATTGTTCCATGAACTATGTGCCATGAAACTGTCAAATGTTACATAATAATATATTGCATATTGTAACACAATATTATATAATAATTTAGCCATATATTGCATATTGTAACACGTTTGCATTAACTCATAACAAATAACCTCAAACAAACTGATAAGTGACTGCTGACGAGTCGGGACTTTCATCACTCATACCCTGCATATCAAACACTGCTGTTTGCTCTGTACCGAACACACGCAAAATTATTACGTCAGCACAGATGGGGGGGAAAAAATAGAAGAAAACAGGAACAGGGACAGAGACAAAGTAAATCTGACCCTTATTATGATTATCAGGCTCATTCTTGGGCAGTGTGAGTCAAACCAGTGTGGTCTATTTGAGGTTCTGCAGGGACAGCATTTAATAAATGTCAAAGGATGAATTGATTGTTTGTAGTCTTATTTATACTGTGTTATATTGCTAAGTCATAATACGTTTCTATTTTTGTTGAACATGTGCTGGAATGGAATAGAGACTCAGCCTGAGACAGGAAAACTGATTTTCAGGCTTATTTGAGCCTATCTTGTTATAATTTAATACTATTACCTAATACGTTCGATTTGTACACAAATCTGTCCATTTCTCCTTCAGAGGTCTTTTTTTTTATGCATAATACGTTTATGATACGTTTATTCTCCTGCATGTGACCTAAAAATTTAGACATCTATAAGCACGACTCTGAACATGTCATTTCTCAAATGAAACCCAAACAACATCTTCAACATAAACACAATCAAGCATGTTCTCCAAAGGGTTCTAAGTGTTTTCCTGTGGCACCTGGAACGATTATGTAATATAGTGCATTGAAGAACACACTGGGCTTTTAAAGTGCCCTGGAGGCAGACCTGCCCATTCACGAACGCTCAGCCAATGTGGTCAAAGAAGGGGCCCCACACCTACCCACCACCCCCTCCCTTTTCCACGTCAATGCACATAGAAGAAGAGAGTGTGTGAGAAAGACCCCCTGCTGTTGTCGAGACAGCGTCAGCGCTGAGACAAATGTTGAGATTCCCCGAATGGTTAGGCTTGAACTCTGTGACCTGCTCGGCTCGGGATGGGATTTCTTCATCTCTCTGGGGAATTGGTGCACCCGGGTTTGTAGGATGAAATGTATAAGAGAATAACTAAGTTGTTTGGTGAAAAAAATCCATGCATAAGTATTTTACCAATGACTTTTTCTATTTCTACAGTCTACAATTCTGATACAGGGAGCGTTTTCTCCCAATATCTGAAACGATCAACGTCCATATTACCATGCATAAAAACACATATTACATGACCAATCATATCCACTGGGCATACACGTGCTGGTATAAACAGGAAGCAGATTGCTTACTTTGAAGTTTGTCGCTTAGTTGCAGATCACTCGAATAAAATCCTGCACATGTAGGCATTTGTAGCATTAAAAAAATGCAGGATTTAACTGGACGACAGCTGCTAGCAAAGATAACAAGGTTAGCAATGCTTTTTATATGTTATATATGCTGCATTCATCACTTGTAGTCGAGGTTGATGGAGCTTGTTTACGTCCGGAAAAGAGTCATGTGATAGGAGCATGATGATTCAGGGAAGGATACGATTCAGGGAAAGACCCAATGTGGAAGTGAAGGTGGGTGCCTGCATTATCATTTCCAAAACTCTACGTTTCTGGGCGTCCTCACTAAAACGTTTTCAAACTAAAACAGGGCCAGCAGCGTTTTCAAAACGCTTCATATTTGCTGCTCAGAATCTCCAGAGGAGTGCTGACACCAGGCGTAAATGTAGCAAAAGTGTTACATTTTAAAACTAGTTTTAAAACATATTAGCATGGACATAGCCCTGATCAGGACATGGTGGATCCAGAGTACAAACACTGGGCGTGAGGAGGCAGGACCCCTGAGGACATGCAAACTCCACACACAGAAAGCTGAGCTCAGGTTCAAACCAGGATTGTTTTATGAGCTGTAAAGTAAATCTCTGGCAAATTCCTGGGGTATGTAAGCAATAAAACAATTCAGGACATGTTATATAAGAAAATAAACCTTGGCTGCATCACACTACCCCATCGTGAAAATGTTCCCTATAACAGCACATCTTATTGCATGTTACTATGTTACTATTATCCTTAAAAATTAAAGCCCGCTTACTACCTGTGATCAAGTTCTTACTTTCTTTCCCATACCCTTAAACACCCTTTCGGTCTCTTACATCTGAGTGAACACACACAAACATCTCAGTAATGATATGAGGCTTTTAACACTCTCCTCGTTCAAGTTTCACAAAAGCATACATGTAAAGCACCAGCTGTTTGGGATTAAACTATGTAATTTAATAAAGTACAGGTGCTCCCCAGTTACGATGGACTGACTTGAGTTTTCGAAGTTACGATGACGATTGAGATACACTAAAAATTGTAAAATATTTAGAAATTATTTAAAATTCACGGACAGGCATCGTTCGCAGTCCAGCATAACAGTGTATGATGAACGCAGACGTTCAGACGACACCCGGAAGTACGTGGACGATGCCCGGATCGCTCGCCTTGCACGATGCCTCACTCTCTCCCGCAACTCACTTTTACCCAGGACACAGTTACCTTGTGTATCGCTGTACTGTACAGTGCATTACTGCATGGTTTGTTTTGTGTGCTTCAAGAGCTAATTTAAATTCAAAAGCATGTCTTCTACAGGAAAAGACCCCTGGGTAGGCTAGGCTAAGCTAGTCCAAGCTGGGCTAAGCTAAGCTGAGATACCTAAGCTAGGCTAAGTGGTTCAACACAGTGGTTCGACATACGATATTTTCAATTTACAATGGGTGTGGTGGAAAGCATCTCGATTGTAACTTGGGGACTACCTGTAGTGTATGCTTATGTGAAGACTATACATTGGTACATCACCATGCCTCATATTATTGTCTATGTTGCTGCACAAACACTACAATCCATCTGCTTCTGGTCAGACCTATGGAGATGGTAATCATACGGCATGTGAGGGGTCACATTGTCGCCTCACGGCAAGATGGTCCTGGGTTCGATCCCAGGGGTCGACCTGGGTGCCTTTCTCTGAGGAGTTTGCATGTTCTCCCCGTGTCCGTGTGGGTTTCCTCTAGGTACTCCGGTTTCCTCCCACAGTCCAAAGACATGCACAGAGGGAATTCGGCTAATTGGCTACTCTAAATTGCCCACAGGTGTATATGTGAGTTTGAATGGTTGTCTGTCTCTGTGTGTCGCCCTGCAGTGGATTGGCGACCCGCCCAGGGTGTAACCCTGCCTGTCACCCGAAGGTGGCTGGGATTGGCTCCAGTTTTCCCCCCCCTCGACCCTGAACAGGATTAAGCTACAGAAGGTGAGTGAGTGAGTGAGTGAGTGAGAATAAAGTCACCCATCCTGGAGCACCCGAAGCCCTTGCAGTGATCCCAGGAAACTTGGAGCAGAATGAGAGACCTGGCACATGATATGAAATCTGTGAATTTTTACGGACAATATTAAACAAACTTTTCGAATCTGACCTAAAAATGTCTAAACAGTACACAGGAATATGATTGTTGCTACACAATACTGAGCTCTTGCACACCTCAGTGCTGTCTTCCTGTTCCAAGTGTCTGCTCCAGACACCGACATGAATTCCCTTTTCCAGAAACTTAAGTCTAGCAAGGAACCATAAACCAGGTCACATGATGGGCTACCTTGTTCCAGTTCTCCAGCGCATAATCACAACCACTGGCCATAAATACATAAGGCTGTGTTCAGAAAAGTTGAAAAGTTGTCTATTGCTACTAGCGAATGCTAGATAGCGAGCTCTTAGCTAGCAAGCATGCCATTCAGTTACATTAGCGAGCTAGTTAGCTAGCATTTGCTATCATTTAGGATATCTGTAAAAAAAACAAGAATATACAACCCGAATTCCAGAAAAGTTGGGACGTTCTTTAAATTTGAATGCAGATGGCACGGTGGATTGTGTTTATCGACAGTGGTTTCTGGAAGCATTCCTGGGCTCATTTAATAATGTCATTGACACAGTCATGTCGATGAGTGATGCAGTGTCGTCTGAGGGCGCAAAGACCACGGGCATCCAATAAAGGTCTTCGGCCTTGTCTCTTATGCACAGAGATATCTCCAGTTTCTCTGAATCTTT